>PVIW01002221.1:0-232496 GCA_004026585.1 Noctilio leporinus
TAATGGGTGAGATCATATGATATTTGTCCTTCACTGACTGGCTTATTTCACTAAGCATAATACTCTCCAGTTCCATCCATGTTGTTGCAAAAGGTACAAGTTCCTTCTTTCTTTCTGCTATATAGAATTCCATTGTGTAAATGTACCAAAGTTTTTTGATCCAATCATCCACTGATGGGCACTTAGGCTGTTTCCAGCATTTGGCAATTTTATTATTTTTAATGATGGTATCTTAAATGCATATTTCAAATGATTGGAAATATATAATAAAATTTTTGTTATTTATTTCTAGTTTGGCTCCAATAAATACCCTGTAATTCATTGAATTTTGATGCATGCTGTATTTCTATTAAGTAGTTTTTTAAAAATATTTTCTTTACACTTTACAATAATGTATATATGTGTTCAATATCAATTTAATTCTGTTAATTTGATCATTTGAATTTTATATTTTTTAAATAGTTTACCAATCCAGTAACTACATTTCCTTTGGAAACTACCAAGAATTATTTGTCAAAATTATTTACAATAATTTGGAATAATTTAATTTTTACCAGTCATTTGAATTTTTATTTTATGTTTTGACACTAGGTTAATAGTTAAGTGTAAATTTAAATTTGTGTAATTCACCAGTTAGTAAAAAAACTAACCTAATAAGACAGTTTCAGTTATGTAAAGATTAGAGTTTAAGACTCATATTTTATCATTTTAATTTCTATTCATTTATTCTTTCTGTGCCTTTAGTATATGATATTTTTTGTTATGACAGACAGACAGAATAAGATAGGACCTCAGCATTTATATATGTGTTACAAAATTTCACACATGGAGTAGCATGCAAGCTTCAAATATGAGAAGGTTGCAAATATGTGTAAGGCAAACAAGAAAGTATATCAGGCTAGAGTCTTTATTTCTATGTCAACAAAAAGGTGAAAGGTGAAAAAGGTAAATTAGGTGGAACAATTTTAGATAGAATTACATATTTATTTGATCCCTCTGACTGATTTAGATTAGTCTTTGAAATGTTTAATCCTTTTTGATATTGAGTAATAAGCTTTTAGAGTTTGACATGTCATTTCCAAGATGCTAACCAGAAATAGCACCTGTCAGATTTCATTTCTAAAGTGATTATACTTTCCCCAGCAGCTGGAAAGAAGTTATTATTTTTTAAGTCTTTAATTGCTTGGTGACAGTGTTACATTCAAATATTTGAAAATTTAAGGAAACAAAATAATAAACAGTTAATTAACAACACATTAACTCTGGCATTTGGGACTGCTTTTGTCTTTATTTTTTAAAGAAACTTTGTTTTTAAGATTTTATTTATTATTTTCAGAGAGAAGGGTAGGGAGAAAGAAAGGGAGAGAGACATCAATGTATGGTTGCCTTTCACCTGCCTCCAGCTATGGACCTGGCTGGAGAACTGGCTTGCAACCTGGTTATGTGCCCTGGCTGGGGAATTGAACCAATGATCTTTGGGTTGGCAGGCCAGCACCTCCACTGAGCCGCACCAGCCAGGACCTGCTTTTGACTTTAAAATAACACTTTGGACATGGTATACAAAGGTTTAGATGAAAAGTTTCAATTATTATTGTCAGCCTCATAAAAACTGTTTCCTGTAACACAAAACTGGTTTGTATATATAGTAAAGTACACAAAAGGGAAAAATAACTAAGTTTTAAATACACATAAAAACAAAACTCATCAAATTATAAAATAAACTTCAAAATTAATTGACAGAGAATTAAGTCATTAAATCATTAAATTGCTCTATTAAGTCAATTTATTAATTATTAATAACAGTAACCATAGTTGCAACCATATGTTATATGAGGATATATGAGAAATTTGCAATGTCACCATGATCAGATAGGAAATTCCAGGCATCATTTTAACCCAAGCTGACCCCAGATAGAAAGTAAATTATCTCATTGTTGTTGCTGATGAAATTTTCTTTTCTAAGCATTTCACTATCTCTACTATTCTATAAATAAGCCTGTTTGTTTATAAACATGTAAGGATAATTTAACATTTTCTTGAAACTTAGGAGGCAAAGTTGCATTGTTTTATAATAGGTGAGCATATGATGGATGCTAATCTTTGCCTACTTTAAATAAACTGAAGATAAATATTTATAACTGATTTATATCATATTAAGCCAATAAAAATCTAACTTGATTTCCAGAAGTAATCTTTTAAGTCATTCCATCATTCTATTAACACACTAAACTAACTAAAATATTGTGTTCTGTTTTGATTCATTTGCCACAACATTCTTTAGCTCTAATACAGAGAACTCTGAAAAGTTAAGTGTTCACCTTTTATCTATGAATTAATTTCTTCATATAATGTCTGACTTTAAGGCTTCTATGTGACACATTTTGGATTACTCAGTTAAGTGAAGAAAACAAAATGGAAAATAAATGAAATGTAGGCTGTACAAATAATTGAAACATAACACAAATTTAGAGAAGTATTGAAAAATTGTGATCATGAAGATGGAAATTTAGGTGTATAGACTGAAGCATTAAATAAGAAAGATTTTCAAAAACTTTCTTATGACAAATATTCTTTGAAATATTATTTTAAAAACAACTTCTGTATATGCTCCTTAATGCACTATTTTATAAGATAACACTTAAGAGCATCCTTTTGTAAAATTTTAAAAAATAGAGTATTCCTTTATTTACTGTAAAATCAGTAAATACATTACTATCAATTCAGAAAATTTAGGTATTTTAACACCAATATGGAGAATTTTGCATCAAAAGATAAGCCCTACTATATTACTTAAAAAACATAAGCACCTAATATTTGTATTATTTTAAACATATCTTTTATTTATAATTTCCCATGTAATAAGAGTTATCCAAGAATCTTATTGGATGAATAAAATTCATATGCACAGAAATTATAAATAATAATATCATAAGGTTATTTGATCACTTAAAGAAAATCTATATGCTATATTATTTTGTTACATAACTATATTTGATTAAAAAATAAACTGCTTTTCTATTCTAATGTACAATTATATCATGTTCTTACCTCTTCTGTGAATGTCTGTTTTTTGACAGATTAAATTTTGAGGTTGAAAAAAAAAATGTGAAAGTCAATATTTAAAAGAAATACCAAAAAGGGAAAAAAGAGAATGTGATACTCTTCTTTAGCTTCCACATCCTTTTACCCCAACTATTGTTTTCTTTCTCCACTTGTTTCATATATATCATACCATAAATATAAGTGTAATGTCTTTCAAGAAGTTCAGGAAAGTAAGAAGGCAGATGTCTGCTGGCTGAGTGAAATGAGGGTAAAGTTTCCTGTCAAAGTGGCATCCAGAGGCCACGTAGAGCACATTTGGTCATTCAATCACTATTTACTAACTGCTTGCTATACGTTGGGCTCTCTACTAGGAACTGGGGTTTGTCAGACAGAAAACAGTGAAAAAATCTGCCTTTTTGAATCAAATCACTTTGAAGAAAAATAGGATCAAACTAGTTTGTGTGGAGAAAAGAACAAAGAGCAAGACTGAAGCTTTTAGAGTAGTTTGGGGAGACATGATAAGAAATCAGGTAATTGTGAAGTTAGTTTTGCAATCGTCATAAAAATTGGTTAGATGTGGCCTCTATTTGACGCGCAGCAGAAAAAGCAAATTCATAAATATGTGCGTAAATACTGGAGGGATAACCTGTTGGAAATGATCCCATTTAAGTGTTAGAAAGCTACTATTATTATTATTAGAATTTTTATGCAGTCTGTTATTTGAAAGGTTCCAGAGAAACTGGAAATATATATATATATATATATATAATAATATTATATATTAATAATATATTAATAATATAAAATTATTATTATTATATATAATAAATGGTAGCAAATTTACTGGCATTAGCCTTTTTCATAATCATTACTATTTATTAAAATACCACAGTAGACTTACTTTTCCCAGCATTTAAATAATTATATAGTCTAAATATCCCTCTTTATAAAATGTATAGAAATAGACCTGGCTGGTGTGGTTCATTGGATTGGGCACCAGCCTGTGAACCAAAGGGTCAACAATTTGATTCCCAGTCAAGGCACATGCCTGGATTATGGGCCATGTCCCCAGTTGGGGGAGTGTGAGAAGCAATCACACACATTGATATTTCTCTCCCTCTCTTTCTCTCACCCTTCCCCTTTCTCTAAAAATAAATAAATAATCTAAAAAATGAAATAAAAGAAATATATGACATCTTTTGCAGCGTAAAATTGAGTTGAAAAGGGATCAATTACTCAAAGCCAAAACAAAACAAAATAAAAATGTTTTTAAAATTCAGATAATCCTGAACTAAAGCAACAGTTCATTTGGGTATTGAGAAAAAGGGGTATTCCTGGGATTATTTACAAAACCAGACAAAAAAAAAAAAAAAAAACTCATATATTTTAAAGCTTAGTTTGGGGCACATATGGTACAAATATTATACCCTCATAAACATGGACAGATACTAAGAGAGAAAGTGAGAGAGAGAAATATAAAGAAAATGTTAAAAATAAATATTTGAAATATGATATCTTCTCAGAGAAAAAAGTCCTCAAGAATTCATTTTACTTTCTATAAATCTATACTTTCTCTAAATATATAATATTGAGGTTAACATTTATAAGAGGAGAAACAGAATCTACTCTGAAACCTTTAGTAGGCAAACAAATCAAGTTCAGACATATTGATGGCAAGCAAGATAATTTTGAAAAATGAAGAACCGAAACTACTACCAATCATTTGCAGAATCAGTTCCTGAAGTGAAAAAACTATATTCTAAATTTCAGATACTCCACAGATCCCATATTACCTAAAACTTAATAAAAGCTTTTGTTTCTCAATATGAAAAATATTTCGAAGAATGCTTTCAGGGATTTATTTAGAATAGTGCCAGACTCTAATAACAGATATAAGATTTAAAATACTATAATGTCATATTAGTAATCTATCAGCATGGATCCAGTAAGAAGAAAATGATCACAGTAATTTAAACACCGAAAGTATAAAAAGAAATTAACTACGGAGATTAGTGTAACAAGAGATTGGCTGATAAGAGTAAATAGAACTCTAAAAAATGTAGGAATAAGAGATAGGAGTAGCCACTAACCCTAATGCTGAGAAAGTATTGAAAAAAGACACCTCTGATCCTCAGGACTGAAATCCAGACCTTGTTGGAGGTCTATGACTATGACTCATTGATATGGAGAAAACATCCTACTTTACGCAGGTCAAACTTGCTGATAACCCATCCTCAGAGCATGCCTGAAAATCATCCTCTAGGGGAATAATGCAGAGAAGCCTTCATTAGAAAATCATTTAAGGGTTGCCATTTGAAGATGCTGTCTACTGGTTGCTTCAAAAAACTGGAGAAATTAAATGTGTTGTGTGCTATCGGGAGACTAAGATAATAACAAAAACATTCCCATTAGCTTTGGTATTAAGGGCACGATGCAGATCGAAACTGGAGGAACTTGATGGAAATTGTCAACTGCAGGTAGTGAAGACTTCAAACCACTCAAAAAAGACTAAAACAAAGAAAAATAATGGAAGAGGTAGCGTTAAGGTGCACATTTTTATTTTGAAGATGGGAGATTTTTGACCATATTTGTATGCTAACAGAAATTATCGAAGAGCAGTAAAGACAGATGCGGCAGAAATGAACTGAGCTGAAATGGAGAAGCAATGTTTCCTGAGATGGTTAGAGAACACCTGATACAGAAATAACTGGACAACATACAAAGCATTGCATCTCTTATGTAACAGTAGATAAGACAGCAAATATAAATCTGGGTGCAGGCGGGTTTATAGATCTTCTTAGTTGGAAAGGTAAAGGCTTTTCTCTTTGATACATTGTCAGTGATTCAGCATATGAATAGAGTTTTCCTGATGCAGAACAAAGAACAAACATACCAGAAGCAATAATCAAAAGGCCCATTAACTAAACACTTTCTTGTGAGTTGTAGCTACAAACATACATTCAAACTGTAATAACAACTTTAAAAATAACAATATTGGCTGAAATTTAGACTAACTTAACAATCCACTGTTCTGACAGGGTACAAAAATATCAGCAAAACATAAGCATCAAAAACAAAAATAAGCATTCATGCATAGTGGTTGCACAAACAATATTACTTATAATAGAGAGTATTTTGCAGTAAGGTAACTTTTGCTTATAATGGATAGTGTCTTGCAAACTTGAAATCCATTAACTGTAGATTGTTAAGAGAGGCAAATTTTTCATGAGCAGACAAATACACTAAAGGTAAATTCTAAGATAATTAAGGCAAAATATGCCATTCATGCATGATTTTAAAATATGTTTTGTTGAAGTATTTGAACTCTCCTTGAATATTAGGTTAGGCAAAAAACACACCACATAGGCATTTTAAAGTGGTAATATAAAAATATGGCTAAGAATGGAAACTGCTCAAATAAAGAATGCGTAAATATAAAGGCAGCTATATTCCCTAACGTTAAATGCAACCCTGTGAGTAATGACTCAAGCTTTGCAATCAAATAGATCTCAATTCAAATAATGCAAATATCCTCTGCTAAGCTGTGTCACCTTGGGAGAGTTTTTAAACCATCCTAGTTTTGATGTACTAATTTTTAAGTGATGGTAACAGCACCTGTCTTTTATTCAATGGTAAGATGTAAGTGACAGAAGACTGGTCTTACCACAGGGCCATTCAATGGATAAATGTTAAGGGAAAGTGTCTTACTGAGGGACAAAACAGAAACAAAAGAACTATCAAATTGTTGTAAATCCGTTTCTAAACGGGCTTTTACGTGTACTGACCACGTAAGCCCTGCAGCCTGAGAGTTAAGCTGTTGAGAATTTTGAAAACCTTGTATAAATTCAGAAATCACAGCCACCCACATATGTGTCCTCTAAATAAAAACCCACATGTGTAATGGAGAGTTAAAACCTTATCAGAAGAATAAAAACAATGCTGATGCTTCTTTTCTTATTTTTCTGGGTTCTTTTATTGTTTTTCACACTATAAATACTGGCACCCTAGACTTAAGCACAAAAATAGCCACTTCCATATTGTATATGAATGATCATAAAACATTATTATTTTGATCTTTCTTTCCGTTCAAAGAATGCATATTAAAATTACCCTGGCTGGGATGGCTCACTTGGTTGGAGTGTCATATTATAATGGAAGGGTTGCAGGTTCAATTCCGGGTCAGGGCACATACCTACCTTGCATGTTTGATCCTGGGCCAGGTGTGGACAACCCATGGGCCAGGTGCATACTGGAAGCAGACAATCAAGACCCCTCTCTCTTGCATCAATGTGTTTCTCTCCCTTCCTCTTTCTCAAAACATGGTGAAAAGAACGTCCTTGAGCAAGGATACAAAAATATGCAAATATTCATACACTATTCATTTTTTTTACATGAAATGCTTCACAAATTTGCATGTCATCCTTGCGCAGGGGCCATGCTAATCTTCTCTGTATCATTTCAATTTTAGTATATGTGCTGCTGAAGCAAGCACGAGACTATTCATTTTTTACTATGGGTTTGGCACTGTCTCTAGGACAACTTTCAAAAAGGTGAGTTCTGCACTACACCATTTCTGTGATATATTTCACAAAAATTAGCATTCCAGAGTAAAATAAGTATTTAAAAAACTGCTTCATTTGCTAAAATATATATAAAACACTACCATTTAACATGTAATAATTATATAAGCCACTGGCATATTTTAAATTTTTTGTATTAACTCTTCAAAATCCAGTATGTACTTTAAATATGTGTAAAAATATGTATTTGTGTAAGTGGATATTTGCATATGTTTGGTAATATTGCAATTCATATTACTTAAAAGACTAATTCTTTAAAAAAGAATATGATCTTTAAGTATGTTTAAGACTATACATAATTATATAATTATTGGTATAATATTATTACAGTAATAGACAATAGACACTAAGTTCTTTCATTCATGGACTGTTATCAGAGTGGTCTGTACAACCTACAGTCTATGCATCAGTAGGCTGATGTTTATCGCATGCTTGACAAATTCAGGACTCATCAGCTTTTGTCTTTACACAGGGCACACAGCCAGCACAAAGCTGGAATATAGAAGAGTGGCTATAATGCCCAGGAGGCCTTCCCCAGCCTGCCCAACAGGTGTTCCACAGTCACAGACTTCAGCCAGGATTTCAGCCATATCGGTAAAGGAAATCATTCCTATGGACAACTTGTTAGCAACACAGCCAGGAACATTTCTGCTTCCAGGGGTTCTGAAACAGACTGCAAAATGTACATGCTACATCGAGGAAACCCTCATTCTTTCACAGCTTCCTGAGTAAGGTTGTGGTCAATGAATCTCTATTCGTTTCGGGAATAGTTGCCATCTTTACAATACTGGAACTTGAACATTGCAAATCTAATAAATTAAAACTTAAACAAAATTTTTGAGCAATGTCAGATTCACATCAATATTACCAGAAGGTACAGAGATTTCCTACAAACCCCTTGTCCTACATAAGCACCAATGGAGTAATAGATTTCAACATGACCCATTGGAGGGATACGTTTGTTATGATTAATGAACATCCATTAACATATCATAATCACCTGAAGCCCATAGTTTACCTTAGAGTTCACTCTCACTGTTGTACAGTCCATGGGTTTGGACTAATACATGACATTTCTCTCTCAATGTGGCATTGCATGGAATGTTTTCGCTGCCTACCTAGGTCCTTGTGTCTACCTGCCTATTTATTCCTGTCTGTTCCTCATTCTCTGGAAATTATTGGGTGTTTTTTTGTTTGTTTGTTTGTTTGTTTTACAACTGCCATAGTTTCGTCTTTTCCAAAATGTCATGTCATTGGAATCAGTTCATATGTAGCATTTCTACAACGTATATGGTCTTGTTTAACTTCATAATGTATTTAAGTTTTTTCTATGTCTTTTCATGGCTTCATAGTTCATTTCTTCTTAGTGCCAGAAAACATTTTACTGTTTAGATGGACACATATAAATTTTGCTTTTAAACTGTTTACATGAAATTATTTACTTATTATGGTTGTTTAAATTTTTATTTATTTATTATTTTATTATTATTTTTAAAGATTTTATTCATTATTTTCAGAGAGAATGGCAGGTGAGGGAGGAAGAAAGACAGAGAAGTCTTTTATCTGCACCCAGCTAAGGACCTGGCTGGAGATCTGGCTTGCAACCTGGTCATGTGCCCTGAGTGGGGAATTGAACCAGTGACTTTTGGTTCCATAGGATGACGCCAATCCATTGAGCCACAGCAGCCAGGGCTGTGATGATTTAAAATTTTTTTTCCATCTTAAGTTTTCTTTCTCTAGAATTTTCTACAGTGACAGATGTTGATGGTTAACATGTTCAGTTTTTGCTAACATGCAAATGCATTTTATCCTCATTGATGAAAAAGAATGTTACTATGAGCACAATTTAAATATTATAATTATATTATTTCTCATGCCTTAGCAGATAAAATTCCACCTGTCGGGATTCATCTGCACTTATGAAGAGATTTAATGACATTAAAATCTACATTATGTCTTTCAGTTTTGACATGATTAGGTCTACCCTTATTAAGTTAGATATACATATAGTCTCTAGTGTCTGATACTGATTTATTTTTATCCATCTTGTTAGACCTTCATGTCTTTGTTCAATTTTAGACTACTTATAGGCAATTATGTTCAAATATAATATTTCCACAATTCTTTCTGCACCTTTTTTCTAGCTCTACAAATTATACATCCGCCAAATTTCTCATTCTAACTTGAGGCCTCTTTATTTCTCTTTCATATTTTCTTCCTTATTGTACTTTATATCTTCTTTTACTTATTAAACTGTGTGAGTATCTGTTGCATTAAATAAAACTTCTTAATCTGAACAACAAGTTTCAAAATTCAACTCATATTTTTCTGTTATGAAATTTAATTTATTATTTGTTAGATACTCTGTCAAATAATTATAACTAGAATAACTGCTCAAATTTTTTTACCATATTTCATTTCTTTAAAATTTTCTACAGAAGTGATGCTATTTTATTGTGTTACTGAGAGTTTTGTGGCTATCTAAACCTTAATTTTTTTTAATCCTTCAGATTCTCAATAATGGTAGATCTTTTTGTTTTCATCTTTGTGTATTAGCTCACTTTTATTTATTCTTACATTGTGGGAATTCCAAATTCCAAAACATGAGATGGTCTCTTCCACTAAGCAATCACATTTGCTTGGGAGCCTATGCACATCAATTGCATTACACAGAAATATGAGATTCACAACTAAACTCCTTCATGTCTCCTGAAACATAACCTCCCACCGGCAGTTTTGGAATTGACGTGTGCCCACAAGGCATCTTGTGTTTTGGCAAATCTACTGAGACTATAAAAAAGTGAAGACACAGAAATTTTCAGTAATCAAAATATATTTCATAAGTGCAGGAGCCCAATCTCAAAAATTAGAGTAAACACATCTCACTAACATACAAAATATCCTTATAAAATTCAAGAAATATTACCTATTCAGTAAATTTGCAACTTTAAAAATATCCATATCTCATATTTTCTCAAAAACATTAAATTAGAAATCAATAAAATGTCCAATAAAAATGCAACATATTAATTTAATATTCACCCTTTCAAATATCTCAAAAATGAAAGACTTATGGAAGTCCCAATAACAGTGGCTGCCACTTGTGGGCCATCATACACATAAAGGTCAATGTTGAAAGTAATAGAGAAAAGTAAAAAGTAGCCTCATACTACAGTTTCATAAATTCTAGGTAATATAGAGCTTGTGCTCTGTTATTTAATAACAGATGGTCATCCAATGTTAGAGAGAAAATGCAGATTTCCAAAGAACCACTTCAGATAAAACCTGGTCTGTGAATACATTTTTGGCTTTTCATATGTAGCACTTGAATTAAAATCTAATTTCAGCTACAAAATAATAGATATTATCTTTGATATTTTCAACTGTATATCATATGCTTTAGCTCCATCTCTTTCATTTCTAAGCATTTTCTTCCCATTATCCAGAGATCACTTGTTTTTGTCTAAGTGAATTTCAAATAAGAAAGAGCAAGATGTTCTAACTGATGTTAAACATTTTACACAGCACGCATGACAGTATAATAGGACACTTGATATTTGGAAGTTGTCTGTTCTGAATAGTATTACTGCTACTGAATAGTATTATAAAAGGGTAACTGCTAATGCAAGAGAAGCTTATCTCTGGATTATTAAAATACAAAAAAATATGTCTGCTTGACATTCCATCTTCCCACATATATTGTTTGTGCTTTTCTTCAATCTTTTTCTTTATTTTTCTTGCTTTAATTAAGAGTTACCAAAAGAGCCAAAAGAAGGGAAGCCTTGGTATTTCATATTTACCCTTTCATGTAATGAACGTAAAATGGTAAGTGACAAGTTATTCCAGGTCCCTATAATTTCTACTTAAATATTTAGATTATATCATATAAAAGAGGAGTTCAAGACCAAGTTTTATTTGGCAAATAAAATTATCAAAAGTTTCTTACAAAGTATATGAGGTCTGTCCAGAAAAAAATCCAGCCATTCGTAATATAACTAAGAAGTTTTTGGTGACACATGTCTAATCTGACAGCCAAGGAGAGTGGATTGGATGCATGAACAATGATGACTTTACTAGTGAGTGGGGATGGTATGCACCCCTGAGTGAGCATGTGTACTGTGTAGCCATTGCATTCAGAAGGACTGAATGTGTCTCTGTCACTATCCAGATGGGTCAGAAGACCACAGCTATGGGCAGCTGGTGATTGGCAGCTTCATCACAACAAGGTACACCTACTGAGGCATCACGTCTGCAGAGTGTTTTGGCAAAACATCAAATCACCCAGGTGGCTCAGTCCCTCTGCAGCCCAGGTTTATCATCCTGCAACTTCTGGCTTTTCTAAAACTAAAATCACCTTTGAAAGGAAAGGGAATTCAGACCAATGATGCCTCTTTCCCTTTCTCTCTAAAAATAATAAATAAAATCTTTAAAAAACAAGAAATCAACTTTTTTAAGCAACTGTTTTGTGGTTTATTTGTTACAACAACTAATATATCTCATTATAGTGAACATGATTTTTGCTTAATATTGTCATTTCTGATCACAGAAAATATCTTAATTTATATGGTATTATTTACCAGCAATTGCAGGTGGCTCCTCACAGTGCTGTAAGAAGTCAATTGTTTTAAATTTATAAAGTGATATTTGAAGGTTACCTTAATTTTATAGAATTATTCAAAGTTATGTCAAAAAAGAAGCATGTGCCCTTTTTACAACTTGTACTAAAATATACTCAATCTGTTTTGATGCTATTGTATAAACAGAAGAAAATGGCATAGTGCTGCACCTCCATAAGCCTTTTATGTACTCAAAATGGCACTACAAATCTGAGCTACATATTTGGGGTATTTTGAGAATAATTCAGAAGGCTGAACAGACAAGTATTTATCCCAGTTACAGCACAGACCATGTGTGTGTGTGTGATCAGTTGTCAGCCTGTAACAATCTAGATCTCGTTGTATTACAGCCTTGGGATATAACAAAGTGAAAAACAAAATTAAGTGGTTGTACTATGTTAATTTTTCATACCTTAACAAAAAAATACCCCTTTTTAAAATATGTTAGGTTCATAATGATTTCTTATGTATCAGAAGAAATGAAGAATCAATTCATTAGAAGCACTCCAGAAAAGTTTTGTGTGGACATATGTTAATGGTACCATTGTCATAAGTATCACATGATAAGTATAATTGTGTGTCTCAGTCAATTTGGTTTTAGGACAAAAGAAAAAATTACAGACTAGGTGCTTTTATTAACATTTATTTCTTTCAATTCTGGAGACTGAAAAATCCTAGAATGAGGTGCCTGCAGGCTTGATTATTGAGAGATTTCTGCCTGGTAGATACCTCACACTTCACCCTGTGTTCAGGTTACCTCTGTGTGAGTCTACTGAGCAAAAACTCTCCTCTCTTCCTCTTCTTTTAAAGACACAAATACATTTATAAGGAATGCATGCTCTTGTATAACAATAAATGCATTGCATCACAAAATCAGGCATAGACAATACATAAATGAATGGAAAAAGCTGTGTAATAGTAAAACTTAATTTAGGGTTAAAAAATGGCAGGTGGAATTGGGCTCCTGCTTTGTTTATTGATCCCTGCCAAAGAGGATGTCAGAGCAAATTCTTAGAAGAAATTTGAACATTCAAATGGTATTTTAAAGCAGAACTGTCCCTCAAGACTAGATAATTCATCTCCAGGGAGATAGAGCAGAGAGAAAATTAAGCTTTTGTATAGTTAATGCATCCTATTAGGTGTCTCTTACAGTATTTTAGCATCCTGATCTCCTTTAAATATAGTCTACTTACAAAATTATAAAACCATTTTTCTAATTTTAGAAAGGATTATATTTATTATTTTTAGAGAGATGAGCCAGGAGAGAGGTAGAGAGGGAGAGAGACATCAATGTATGGTTGCCATCTTTCATCTGCCTCCAGCTACAGACCTGGCTGGAGACCTGGCTTGCAACCTGGTTATGTGCCCTGGCTGGGAATGGAACAAAATTATAAAACTTTTAAGCCACATACTAATTGTTGTTTCTATTAAGTATCCTGTCTTTCTCTCAGACAACTTATTGCTCCGTTTCTCCTTCATGTTTTGAAATATTTTCCTAAAAATATGTAATAGAAACTGTTCTGTTATTTTATAATTTTAAGCAATATATACGGTGTTTAATCAAATACATGTTTTAAACTACCTAACTATCAAAGCCGAGAGGCAACGCATTTACTAAAATTGAAGTTGGTCACAATTTTATTTCAATGAATATTTTTCAGTGGGGCTGGTTCTTTATTTTAAAAAGACATTTGTCAATTCATTTGTGAATTTGTCAAAAGTGAAAAGACCACTCATTCATAAGAAACATTAGAGTAGCCAACAATTGACATCTGTCATGTTTAATTTTAAGTAAATTGAATGTTTCTAATTATTTAATTGCATGTCATATATGTTGATTAGCAATAAAATTCAATAGTGTCATATTCATTTCTTTTTAAGCTAGGTAATAAAACTCAATTTAAAAATATGCACAGTAGACAATTCTGGCAAAATATGTATTTTGAGATATTTTATATTAAAATTTAAGGCTCTTTTTTTATGTATTTGATTGTCTATAGGACCCTCTGGGGATGTTCTGTTCCATTCTGTAAAATAAATTGCCAGGTTGACCAACCATTGCAATTAACCACATAAATCTATCACTTTTGGTTTGCTTCTGAGGCACAGTCCGAGGCCAATTTTCCTGCTTTATGAATGACTCATTGGTGTTAGCATCATCAAAGAATCGTGTAGTCCGTTACACAGTCCTCGTTTTTTGTTATCAGTGTCTAGAAAATATTATAAAATATCATACATAGATTTTTAGAAGTCTATACCAACATTTTGTGTATTTTAAAGAAGAATAATATGGAGGGCTTTATATGTGTGATACTAACATTGGAAAACTAATTTGATGCAAAAACAAATGATTCCTACAAATATTCACTTAATACTGCTGATATGTTTCTGGAGTGGAAAAATACAGAGTGAACAGATAAATGATTCATACCTAATTGAAGGAAACATATTGTCAAGACAATTGCTAGAAAGTCAAATGTGAGATATGGAGACATAAGACACAATTTTGTGAGCAGAAGTATGTGCAATAATCTTTATGCTGAAATTAATTCTGCATCACACCTCAAAATAACAATGATGAAAATCACACTATTAATTTTTACATATATAAAGATAATTAATTGCCTTATGAGTTTTATATTGCATTAATTGAAGATAAGAGGTACTTAACTATATATTTTAATGAAAATAATTAAATTTATAATGTAAGTAACTGATAAAGTGTATCATTCTGCAACAAAATAATACTATATTTAACTTCTGTTTTTATATTATTTTAATAACTTTCTTATCTAAAATTATATTTTCTTTTATTATTCATTTTTATCCAAATTACATGAATAAGAAGCATTACTCTCATTTGATCTGAATTATTGTATATTCAGTGTATATAAGAAAACTGAGAGATGAGAAATAAGATAATATAAAATATTGGTATAGACTGATAGTGAAACATATTATTATAATAAACATTCAATTTAATAATCTGTGGTGAGGAAACTATATAATAGTTTAAAATTTCTGTGGAGCCCTGGCTGGTGGCAGAGTGGATAAGATACCCACGTGTGAACCCAAAAGTTACTGGTTCTATTCACCAGCCAGGGCACATACCCAGGTTGCAAGCCAGGTCTCCAGCCAGGTCCCCATTTGGAGGCAGGTGAAAGGCAACCATACACTGAATTTTCTCTCCCGTTCTTCCTCCCTCCCTTCCCCTCTTAAAAATAATGAATAAAATCATTTCAAAAATAAAGTACTTAAATTAAGTGCTTAAAAGAAGAAATGTTTATTATAAAAATAGTACATTTCACTTCATAAAAATTTTTAAGATAAATATTTTGAAATCCAGTTAGCTTTTACATGTTTAATTACTTCAACAGAGTATTTTGGGTGGAAAAGGAAATCCAAATACATAGGATTCTAAAATTCTTTAAAACAGTGACAGAAACTAGAACTCTGGGAGAAATAGGGAATCTAATAAGCACGTTGTCATAGAGAGACCATACAAATGAGAATTACATTCAGGAGAACCCCACAATGGTAGCCTCTGTTGCAAGTTAACAAAATTCTAACTCTTTAAAAACTTGTGTGCAATTATTGTAAGGAAAAGCAAGCCTAGTTTTGAAGCCAATGAAAAACAAATTGAAGTGACTGTGTGTATTTTTTTCAAGATTTTATTTATGGCCCTGGTTGGTAGCACAGTAGATAAGGTGCAGGCCTGCAAACCCAAACGTCACTGGTTCGATTCCCAGCCAGGGCACATAACCAGGTTGCAAGCCAGGTCTCCAGCAGGTCCGTAGCTGGAGGCAGGTGAAAGACAAACACACATTGATGTTTCTCTCCCTTTCTGCCTCTCTCCCTTCCTCTCTCGCTGGAAATAAATAAATAAAATCTTTAAAAAAACATAAAAGATTTTATTTATTATTTTTAGAGAGAGGGGAGGGAGAGTGAGACATCAAAGTATGGTTGCCTTTCACCTGCCTCCAGCTATGGACCTGGCTTGCAACCTGGTTATGTGCCTTGGCTGGGAATCGAACCAGGGACCTTTGGGTTCACAGGCCAGCACCTTATCCACTGTGCCAACAGCCAAGGCTATGACTATGTGTATTTGTATAACAAATTGATAACTTGAAAACTCAAAGGTTTTTTTTTTTTTTTTTTTTTTTTTTTTTTAATGTAAAATGCTGTCTCACACAGTTGTTTAGGCTGAGCATTTTTTAAAAATATTGGTCTTTTGCAGAAGCGTTTTTAGCCCCATTATTTATACTTATGAATTATTTTTACTCAGAACACATTTGGGGCAGACAATATAAATTCTAACTCAAATTGGTTTTAACAAAATAAAACGTATCACTAAACTGAAAGTCTAAAAGTAAGGCCATGTTTAAAGTACTAGACCACATATGTTTTTCTGGGCAAATGATAGTTAGTTACAAGGACAAATCCACGCAGGGATAAATTCAGGATTTCAGTGCCATTTCCAAATTTGCAACCTTCTCCTCATTTTGATGCTCTAAATATCAGACATGTTATCTAGGCTCCACAGATAAGAAACACTGCATGGGCCCATTGATCAGGGAGATAGTGATGACAAATGTCATATGCCCAGCAGAAGTTATTCAGGGGTTAACGTGAGAGGCATGTCAAATCACAGAGGTGGAGGTGGGAGAAATTATAATGACAGCCCTTGCCTATAACAAGAGCCAGCAGTGCTGGTCCAGGACCCCTATCAAGCCATTTTCTTGGTAAGTTCTTGACATCAGCCCTTAGAAAGTATAATTTCAGTACCATGCTCCTAAAAATGACTGCATTCCATCAGATATTTCAAAAATCTCTGTGGGTTAGCAAATAGTCTTTAATGAATTATTACTCTGGTTAAACCAGATAGCACCTTAGAATATTGACTAGTATAAACAGTAAATATGTTCATTTAAACCAACAGAAATAAAATAAGGCAGGTATGAACCTCTGGACTTAGTATTGTTATGAAGACCAAACTAACCAGTAATACCCTTGGAAAAATTCACAGATATCCTGGAAAAGGAGATACTATACTTTCTCCCCTAATTAGGTAAGAGAGAAGTGTGAACACATAGAGAAAATTTCATATCTTACAAAATTAAAGAATTTATTTTTAGAGAGAGGGGAAGGGAAAGAGGCAGAAAGGGAGAAAAACATCAATGTATGGTTGCCTTTCACCTGCCCCCAGCTATGAATCTGGCTGGGGACCTGGCTTGCAACCTGGTTATCTGCTCATACTGGGAATCAAACCAGCAACCTTTGGGTTTGCAGGCCAGCGCCTTATCCACTGTGCCATCAGCCAGGGGTTGGGACATCCCTGATTCTTTAGAACCACATACATTATATTGAAAGTATTCAAACGTGCTCATTTCCTTTACTATTTTTCTTTTTACAGTGAAGTTTACAAGGCTTCCTGGTAAAATTCATGAAAAATAAATGTCATTTTGAGGATGATAATGAGGTGAGGATGGTAACGATGACAATAGGTAAAGGAGGAAGAGAAGGTGTAAGTAATTCACTTAAAAAAGAACTTTATATAAAGTATGGCTCAGGTTGGGTGGTGTCTGGCAAAGGGAAAGGTCGCCAGGTCAATTCCAGGTCAGGGCACATGCCTAGGCTGCAGGTTTGGTCCTTGATCATGGGCTGTAGGAGATGCATCCAATCAGTGTTTCTCTTACACATCAATGTTTCTCACCATCTCTTTCTCTGTCCCTGTCCCTCCCTTTAAAAATAAATAAAATATTTAATATTTAAAAAATTCTCCCATTATGCATTTGAGGTCACCATGATGAAAGTAATACAAAGAATAATTATGAATGGCTTTGTTGATGTATTTTATATCATGCAATTCATCAGTTTACAGTAGATACTTCAATAAATGTTGCTATATTCACAGAGCTATGGAACTCTCATCAACATTAATTCTTGAATAGTTCTATTCACTCGAAATAGAAAACATGCTCCCATTTGCTGTCATTCCTTCAATTCCCAGGCCTAGGCAACCATTAGTGCAACTACATCTCTATTCACTTATTCTGGGCATCCTATATAAATAAATTTATAGTATATGTACTTAACAATTGTTTTCCATCCTTGACCATGTAACTTTTAGAAAAATGTTATTTTATACATTTTAGATTATGATTGCACAAGTTGCAATAACATGTAGAACAAAATATTAAAGCTATTGAGGTTATGTTAATGCTACTGATACTGTAATGAGGCCATTTAATTGAGTGTGTGTAATTTTATTCAAAATGTTTTAAATAAATTTTGGCTCAGGCAATTAACAATATTAATATTCAACAAGTTTAATATTTTAGAGAATGTATTTACACAGTTGTCATAATGGATTGTGATTTCTTAAAAAAATCAGATACTATAACTTATTCAGATTTTGTGCTTTGTAATACTCAGAATTATACTTTGCTCAGAATAAACCCCAAAGGAAATGTTTATTGTAATGTTCAATATATAAATACAATAACCTATAAGATACACTGTTAATCACATTTAGAAGCAATGATTCTCATACATTAAGTATATAGGCATACCTTGTTTAATTGCTTTTTGCTTTATTACACTTTACTAATATTACATTTTTTTACTAATTGAAGGTTTGTGGAGATTCTACATCCAACAATGCTTTGGTGATGTTTTTTTTAACAGTCTTTGCTCATGTTTTGGTATTTCTTGAAATATTTTAACACTGCTGATATTCTACTGATATAATTTTTTGTTATTATATTTGTTATGGAGAAATATGTTCAGTGATCTTTGATGTTATTATTGTAATGGTTTTTATGTACCATGAACCATGCTCATATAAGAGAAACTTAATTGATAAATGTGTTATTCTACCAACAAATGGTCCTGTGGAAAGGACCTATTAGCAACTGAAGAAAAATCGCCCAACAATAAACAAGTTAATAATTTCAAAGGTATTTAGGAAAATGGTATCTTGAAAAAGGCAACATACTGAGAATATAAAATTCACTAACTTCCAATATGAAGGAAAAAGCTGTTCTTCCCTTTTGAACAAAACCCGTAGACATGAAAAACAACGTAATAACAGATAAGCCCATGCCCAGCTCCCCAAATATTACAATAGTTATTTGAAAACCCCAACTGAAAAGGCATTATTAAGGAAAAGATTGAAGACTGCATTTATAGAGTTCATGTAATTGAATGTTTTTATAGATGTCTTTAAAAAGCAAAGGAGTGGATCATATCTACGAAACAAGAATAGCAGATATTAAATAATAACCTGGAGTTAGCAAAAAGAAATAATAGGACATGTAGGAAACAAAATAAAAAACTGTTAAAATAAGTTATATGGTCATTTGAATGGCTAACTGGAGTGAGCAGAATAGATCATTTTGGCTGGAAAATTGAGTTGGGGACCTCTTTCTTAACAAGCACCGACAGGTAAAACTATCTTTAAAAATACATTTAAAAGTGACATCCAGAAGCAGATAATGAAGATACAATCTTCCATTTAATGAGGGCTTGAAGAAGAGAAAATTGACACAAAGAAGCCACACAGATAGAAAATATCACCACATGCAGATAAAAATAAAAACTCATTATCCCCAATGAAAACGCTCAATTAGATAGGCAAATTTACCTTTTCTTTTTTGTTTAAGTGTATATGTTTTAGTGAACTCCATACTGTCAAAGTGAAAGAGGAAATCTTCATATGCCAGTTAGAAAGGACTTTTAAAAATGAGCTTTGAGTTAAACAGATTTTTGTTAAATAAAGGAATAGGGACCCATCACGGTCAGGAGCACTTCGGTTTGCGCTCACTCCCAGGCAAGAGAATTTCTTTTGCATGGACTCTACCAGTCCCGGCACACAGGTGCCCAGCAGGTTGCTGGAGAGGTATATTCTACAGGTCCCCAATGAGCCATGGAAACCTTCCACCATATCTAGGCCCAGGTCCACAGCCTCCAATTGGACTGAGGTCTATCCACCAAGACCTGCCAGAAGCCCTCAGGGCACTCCTACCAAGGATGCCCACAGTGTGGTGGCACGGTGGACCTCAGGAGCCTTCTGTAGCCACAGCGTATGTGGGGTGGACCCAAGAAGTTATGACCAGGGACCCACCTGCCTGCAGGACAGGTCTGCATCTTTGCTGTTCTGGGACACCCTGATGTCCTTGTCAGCTCTGCTATTAGAGAAAAAGAGCACATTTTTAACTCACAAATGCATAGTTGCCATAAACTGTGCTTTCTTGTATTTATTCATCGTAATCTTTCAACCCTCGCAGTTATGCAGAATTTAAGCGCTTTTGTTCATTGTGTTTTTACTTTTCACCTATTTGGCTCTAACCTCTGTAAAGGGATAGGAAGCATGCAAACATGTGCACACATACACACCTACACATATACATGAATTGTGTTATCTGTACAAAACCATTATACTGGTGACCTGGAGTAATTATTACATTGCTCACATTATTTGGTGAATTGTGAAATATTGAAATCATCAGATGGATAAATAAGGCTTTTTAAAATATACTTTTCAAATACCTATATCACTATTTCTTTTCATTTTTCTTAGGACATTCCCTCTATGTTATATTTAAATGCAAACAAAATTAATATTCTTTGCAAGAAACTTCTAATGAGTCCATTCTTGGCATAAATAACTGATATAAGCTAAGCTATAATTTTTTTAGAAAATTATGTTGTACTGGGTTGTATTTGTTGTTTAAAGCAATATGATTTCAAACTCTATTCAGGGATTACTTGCAGCAACTGTTTCAGCTGCGTTACCCTGACACAACTTCCAAGGAAATAGAAACTGTTTTCCTCTTGATTCCCCTGCGGAGTCCTTGGCAGACAACCGGAGCCCTGTAATCTGCTATAAAGCAATATTGTATAAGTGATGTTTACCTGCATATTTTTTATGGCCATCGGAGGCTTGGATTCTGCAAGGAACCCATTTCCTTTTTACTCTGGGATCCTTTTTCATCATGATGGAACAAAGGCCCTCTCCCCAGCACAGCCGAGAGGAACGGATTTGCTGGGCCTGTGTCACACCACGCAGGTGATGACAGGTCCCCATCTATTTAAGGAACAAACTTCAAACGAGCCACAGGTGATTTCCTTTCCATGCCAAACGGCACAGCAGACTCTGGCCTGCCCACAGCAGCAATCTCTAGCTTATTAGTATTACTTTTGGCCTTTTTTATTGTTGTTCTTTTACAGTTGTCCCAATTTTTATTCATTTATCGTCATTCTATTACAGTTGTCCTATTTTCCCGCCACTGCTCTCGCCTGTCCCCCAGCCGCCTTCTCACAGTCAATCCCCACCCTCTTCTCCCTGTCCCTGGGTCATTTATACCTGTTCCTTGAGCAGATCCTCCCCTTTCATTTCCCCTTTGTCCCCCGCCCCCCTTCCCTCTGGTGACTGTCAGCCTGTTCCTTGTTTCTGGGCCTCTGGTTCTATTTTATCCATTTGTTTGTTTTGCTCCTTACCTTACTGTATTACGTGAGATCATATGGCATTTGTCTTTCACCTTAGCTTATTATTGAACTAAGAATTTGGGCCTCCAGCTGGTACACAAAAACAAATAAAAGCTTAAGCTTTTTAAATATAAGCAGACACATTTTTTTTAAAAGGAAGGTCAGATAGTTCTCTTTATCTTCTAGGTGTGTTTCAACAAGCATACTAACCTATATTATTGATTTTATGAAGAAGTTTGAGCTGCCTACTCATCAATATTATGAAAATAAAATGGATAGAAGATATAGATAATTGGTTGGATAGCTATATAAATAGAGAGATGCAAAGTAGTATATAGCTGAGTGGGTACAGTAGTAGAAAGATGGATCTCTAAACTTTATTAAAATATCAATCAACCTATACCATATATAGCAGACACTATTGCTGAAGCAATATTCCAGGCAAAGAAGAAAAACTTCCAAAATTAACTTATGTAGGATTCAGTAAGTCCTACGTGCACTTGAGATCCCAAGAGAACATAAATATAATTATATTCCAGAGTTCAGTATTATCATCCGTGTCATCAAAATTTACTAGGTTCACAACATGCCAGTCATGCTTCTGTATTTTTGCATGTACTCAGCTATCGTTCTGCTTCTCAACTCTTTCAGGAAGGACCAAGTAGAGAGTAGAGATGTAAAATAACCAGGCAAAGGTCACAGAGCTGGGACTTGTGATTTGCAATACACCATCATTTAGTTGCTGGTGAACAAGAGCATCACTCGTGATTTATAGCTTGGCAGTTCCCTGGCTGGATTTGTTTACCTTTTAAATTTGTTATTGAAGCCTTACATTGCATCTAACTGTGAAATGTTGGTTCTCCAATTCTGTTCTTTAGAACATTAATTCTAAGTGATAATAATAGGTATTGCATTCTCAGAAAAGTTGAGAAGCATTGTATTGAAGAAATTTAAACATATTTATTACAGAAAGTCTCTAAGATATTCAATTATTAATATATGTTGTGATACACAGAAAACAGCATGCAGTCTCCAATTATATCTGCCCACAGCAATGCTTGTTTTTGTTTTTGTTTTTAAGATTTTATTATTTCCAGAGAGAGGGGAAGGGAGAGGGAAAGAGTCAGAGAGGGAAAGAAACATCAATGTATGGTTGCCTTTCACCTGCCTCCAGCTACAGACCTGGCTGGAGACCTGGCTTGCAACCTGGTTATGTACCCTGGCTGGGAATCGAACCAGAGACCTTGGGGTTTGCAGGCTGGTGCCTTATCCACTGTGCCACCAGCCAGAGCCTGTTTTGTTATTTTAATAAAACACATTATTTTCTTCATGAATCAGTGTTCATTAGTTTTATAATTTTATAAAATATTTGCAATACTATATAAAGCACAGTGAGTTCTTTTCCTTTGTGCAACTAATTTTATCTAATGTATGGCCACAGATATCACAGAAAGCCAAGCAACTCACTCACCTAATATGTATATATGTAAATATATGCATATATATATAGGCCAATATAATAAACCAATTGAAAAAATAGATCATTATATGGAAAAAAGAATTCTAAATATTTTCTCCCATTAATGTTAATTATTTTTTTAAAAATTTATTCATTATTTTTAGAGAGGGCAGGGAGGAAGGAAGAAAGGGAGAGAGACATCAATGTATGGTTGCCTTTCACCTGCCTCCAGCTATAGACCTGGCTTGCAACCTGGTTATGTGCCCTGGATGTGCCTATTCACTGAGCCACCAGCCAGGGCTCCCATTAATGTTAATTAATATAACCTATTATGCCTTGCTCTTGCAGAGTAAACTGTATTATTTAGTTCTCACACATTTCTATGTTATAGTAAAATGAGTAGCCTGAGCATGAGGCCAAAACTCTGATGATAATATCAGGAAAAAAATACATAATTCTAAAATTACATGTTTCAGAAGTTGTTTATTTGGGTATTTATCAATTTATTAATTTACCTAATGAATAATTTTCACCATTCATGCTATGTGAATTGATGCAAAATGATAGACATATAAATAATTAGAATCTTAATTAAAAAGTCAGAAACACCATTCTTATAATTAACAGTTTTTGATATTATACTTCTATTTCTACAGTTACTACTATTATTGAAGATTAAAATAATGGTTACTATTTCCTTAGCAGTTACATTCAAGACTCAGGCAGAAAGTGCACCATAAATGTTAAGAGACCACACTTTGAGTCAAAGTTACAGTATTTAAATCAGATATGCATTTTGATTAGCTGCACAATCATAGTAAAGTGACTTCACCTTTTCACACATTAATTTTCTCACCTATTACATGAGAAATAATCAGAGCTGTTCTGAGAAATAAGTGAAATATAACATACATTTTTAAATTCACCAACTGTAAATAATATTAGCTATTATTTACAGCAATAGTCTTCTGACTTTGCTATATGCCTGCTAAAATATTTCAAAAACTTGCTCTATGCAATTATTTTCTTAAATTGGCAAACCTTTTTTTAAGATGCCATTAAACTTGTAATTATGTATGTAAATGGCGCTAAAAGTTAAATTGCTGTGTATTATTAGGACAAATAACACTGAAAATTTCAAAGGAAGCCGTAAATGTGTGTAATATCAATAGAATGTCATTGCAAATTCGATACCCTACATCATCCTTAGAAAAATAAACAAGTCCTTTAGAAAATTAATTTAAATGAACAAATGTGTAGAACTGGAAAGTCTTGAGAATAGCCATGTTTATCAAACTCCGCATTCCAAGGTTATATGCCGAATATTATATAATGACCTACCATCAGGCTGTATGCCTACTGACCTATCAATTACTTTAGCTCAGATGAAATGTTCCTTTAAGTATGTTGAAACAAACATATAAACAAAAACTACCTGACCTACAAAATACCTTGTTACCCAATCCTTAGTGTAGTTCACTTTTCTTGATACCTTGATCAATAATTAATTTTTTTTCCCTGTGGCTACCATTTTAACTCTCAAGAACATATCACTGCAATGAGATTAGATATGTTTGATGTCTGTAAATTTGGGGTGTACATTGCAATTTGTGACAGCTGAGTTTTAACAAAAAGAACATGCAGGAAAATCTTTGGCGGGTGATTGCTGGAAGTGAATATACGGAATTTGAGGTTTGGAAATTAATTTCCTTCAGGTTTTTCATTGGCAAATAATCATTAAAAGGTTTTTGTGTACCAGGGAGCACACCAGTCTCATTTTGATGAAAGCAATCATTTTTTGGTCCTCATGACAATAAGTAAAATTATGTCGTGCTTGTAGATAAGCAAACAAAGACTTACAGAGGTTAGATTATCTGCCAAAATCATAAAACTGATGACTAGCTGAGTTGGGACCTACATCAAGGCCGTCTCATGTCAGGGTCGTGCTCATACCAGTACAGGCGCTGCAAAACAACATGTGTGAGCCGGCACATTAGGGGTCTCAGTGGAAAGTATTCTTAAACAGTTTTAGAGAGAGATTGAATATTTGTTAGAACATTGGAGGAAGGGCATTTTGGAAGAGGATACGATCATGTGTCAAAAATACCTTACTTGCCTCAATACAAGATCTAAGTTAATCTATATTTAACATTTCTAAAAGGTGGATGTATGTAATATCTCTTTATTTCCCCATAATTACTAATTAAGTCAATTTACATGACATAAAACTTTGTAAGTGTATATATATTACTTAAACGCATGTGTCTTTTAAAGAACACTTTCTTGAAAAGAGGGTTTTCTTTCCTGCTGTTAAATTAATCAAACAACCTGCCCTGGCTGGTAGCACAGTGGATAAGGCGCCGGCCTGCCAACCCAAAGGTCGCAGGTTCGAATCCCTAGCCAGGGCGCATAACCAGGTTGCAAACCAGGTCTCCAGTCAGGTTTGTGGCTGGAGGCAGGTGAAACACAGCCGTACATTGATGTCTCTCTCCCTCTCTGCCTCTCTCTCTTCCCCTCTTTCTAAAATAATGAAATAAAATTTTAAAAAATTAATCAAACAAGATGACCATGACACTCTGAGGAGGATCTGCTATAGGTTTGCCTATATTAGCAACTTGGAAGCTAAGTCTGTAAATACCTTAAGTTTACAAAGGCAAAACCTAAGGGCAACCAGTCACTAAAAACAAAATGGGCTTTAAACTATAGCCAGCCAATAATTTCCCTACTTGCCTTATGCTTTTTTCCATAAAAGTCTGTCCCCATTGTTCCTCTCAGAACCTTGCAGAAAAGTGGCATTTCTACCACTTTTGATTTGATGCTGCCGTATTCAAATGGATTGTTGCTCAAAGGAACTCTTAAAATTATAATAAGCTTCAATTTATCTCAGAACACTATATTTCATAAACATTGCAAAAGAAGAGTTGATTTTTAAAAAAGTCTAGTGTTTAATATTATTATCGAAAAATTTAACCTTGTAGAATTTATTCTAATAAAATGCTACATGATGCATAATATTATTAATTATGCTTGTTCTTTGTTTAACAAACATTTCCTTTTTATAAGATTTTATTTATTATTTTTAGAGAGAGGGGAAAGGAGAGAGGAAGAGAAGTAGAGAAACATCAATATATGATTGTCTTTCATGTGTCTCCAGCTGGGAATCTGGCTGGAGACCTGACTGGAGACCTGGCTTGCAACCTGGTTATGTGCTCTGGCTGGGAATCCAACCAGCAACCCCTGGGTTTGCAGGCTAATGCTCAATCCACTAAGCTACACCTGTCAGGAAAAACACACCAGAATTTTTCAAACAATATGTATCTTCCTATGTCTTGTAGCTCTTGTGATGGTAGGATAATAGAGATTACAAGTACTTTACCAAGATGTTGGGTGCTTGAAATAATTTATTTGGGTCTTAACTTCCACTTTTTAAGAATATTTACCAGACCTAAAATTCCTCTTCTACTTGAAGTCTTAGATACTATTATTTTGATTATGGGCCATTTAAAAGATGAACAACCTTTATGAGTCATAAAAAAAAAAATATTTTTTATGTAGCTTTAATTAAGAGCAGGACATAATTCACAGCATGTTTACATGCTGCTGTCATGGTGAATCTAACAGAACTCTAAATTATTAATCATCAGACTCAAATAGATGTAAAAACTGAAAATGAAAGAGGTCAAGCAACTTGCCCAATGCAACCGAACTAGACAATGGGGGAGATGAAAATCCAAACCTATAATAGTCAGCTCTAATTCAAGAAGATTCTGTAGCAGTCAATGAAGAGCCACCAAAGGAGAATGCAGAGTCAATTTGTTTAGAGCTTTCTACATACAGCCAGGGTGGCATCCATTCCTAGCAGCCTCAGCAGAGGCAGATAGGCAGGGGGAGGAGTGGAAAGGTTCAAGTTCATCCCTACTGAAGACTGTTGCCATGGGGAAGCTGTGGCTGTCCCAACTACAAGCCAAGAATTCTCAGTGGTTAGGGGTGCATATTTGGTCCTAAATAAAAACTAAGAACAAAAATTAGGGAAGTTGTTAATTACAAACCATTATGTTAAAGAAGTTACCGTTTAGCTTCCTAGCGGATTACCTGAGATAGCAATCTGACTTCTGCAGGTCCTGGTTCCTAGTAGACTGGCTTTTTGGGTTGTTTGGTACAGACAAGAGGTTGGGTTTCCTGGGCAGGTTTCTGCAGGCTGTGGGTTCGTTCAAGTTCTGTTTTTATACGTGGCCTGGCAATTGTCTATTTGTATTAATATATGCAGGTTCTCAATTTACACACATAGAACCTTGCAGCAAAGTAGTCAGAAGACCCATCGTGCTTAATTGCTATGCTGGAAACATAATGAAGATTGGTTTTTTGGCTACAGACCTTTCCTTATGATTTTCATGTTACTAATATAACATTAGTTTAATAATTTTTTTTAATATTCTGATCAATCCTGGAGTGTAAGTTGCACAAATACACCCCTAGCACAAATAGATATACTACAAAAGAGAATAGAGAAAGAAGTTATTCCCATCATATAGAAGGTGTCAAAAGGGAAAAGGGGCTATATTCAAAAAATATGTGAAGAAAGTTTTCAAATAGGAAACATGCCCACTTTTTTAGCTTTTATTTCAGAACGACACACCTTCTATAACTACAACCATAATGTTTGTTGATTATTTTATGATGTTTTGGGGTTAATACCTACCACATAATCCCTGAATAATAGTTCACCAGAATGATAATAAATATATCAATTTATATTTATTCTTATAATAGCAAAATGTGACAATACATCTAAGTTATCTAAATAAGAACCTATTTTTAACCCCAAAGAAGAATTCTGCTGATAAAGAGACCTAATAATGTATTTGATAAATGTATTTGAAAGTCCCAACTTTGATCCATGCCATTAGAACCTATTACACTGATAATTAGTTATCTTTAAATCAACATTTTTTAAAAAGTTGTAGAATGATAATGATTAGTATGCTCAATATATGCATACTCAATATATGTTTTCATTGAGAATGAAACGTGATCATGTAAATTTTGGCAACAAAGGTAGATAATCTACATTAAGTAATCCAGTTATTCAATGCCCAGCATGTGTTTTTGATAACTATTTAACAGGAAGGTCAGTTTATCCAAGCTACAGATTGAGATTGACAAAGTTAGAGCAACACTTATTTAAATATAAACCTAGATTTTTAAATTAATTCTCAATTAAAAAATGTTTTTGTCTATATATTGAGATTGATTTTTAAGATTTTATTTATCATTTTAGAGAGAGGGAGAGAGACATCAATGTATGGTTGCCTTTCATCTGTCTCCAGCTACATAGCTGGCTGGAGACCTGGCTTGCAACCTGGTTATGTGCCCTGGCTGTTGAATTTATCCAGTGATTTTTGGGTTCATTGACTAATGCTATATTGAGATATTTATATATCATTGTTTGGAACATTTGGTTAATATGAAATTTACACCAGGCTCTACATAATCTACGTCATCCTTTCTGCAACATTTTAGCATTATTTTTCAATAAATACACAACATATGCTGTTATATCAGCTCTTAATATTTCAAAACAGTATCTACTAATATTAGTTTGATAGTTTTACTAAGTTTGAAATTGTTAGATAATAATTTTGTATCTAATTTTAAGTTATAGATGTAAGAAAACTCATTCATTTTAGTACAATTTGTTCTGTGCTTTTCTTTAGACTCCATTTTAGATTTATTGCAGTCTATATTAACTCATTAATAAATAATTCAAGTGAAATACTCAATTATTAATTAATTTATGTCCATGTACTGCACCATCACCGTTGACACTGTAGAAAAACATGTGATGTATTAATTGCAACCGTGCTGCATTATCATCATTGAAAAGTTATTTTTAGCCCTGGCTGGTGGCATAGTGGATAAGGTGCAGCCCTGTGAACTCAACAATTGCTGGTTTGATTCCCAGCCAGGGCATATAACCAAGTTGAAAACCAGGTCCATGGCCAGGGGCAGGTGAGGGGCAACCATACATTACTATCTCTTTTCCTCTCTGCCTCTCTCTCTTCTCCTCTCTCTGAAAATAATAAATAAAATCTTTTTTAAAAAATGCTAAATTTTAGGTGCTGGCCTGCAAACTCAAAGGTTGTTGGTTCAATTCCCAGTCAGGGCACATAACCAGGTTGCAAGCCAGGTCTCCAGCCAGGTCCTTAGCTGGAGGCAGGTGAAAGGTAACCATACAATGATGTTTCTCTCCCTTTCTTCCTCCCTGCCTGCCCTTCTCTCTTAAACATAATGAATAAAATCTTTTTAAAAATATAAATAAATAAGAAGACATTCTAAATTTATCTTAATTTAGTGCTTTGTGACTTCAAATGTTATCATGAAGCTAAAATATACAAAATTTAAATGTGTATAAATTATTAAATTATTCACATTAGATTAGTTTAGTGTGGGTTTATACATACCAAATCTTTCAAAAGAAACAATTTTATTTACACTGACATAATTATTAATTTTGCATATTTTCATCATTTAAATCCATAAACTGATTTAACAAATGGCTCTTTTGGCAAGGCACACCTTAGTAAAGGAAACATTCACATTTCAACATTTTGTAAATAACTTGATTTAGCATCGTTGTTTTAAGAGAAAGTCTTTTATAATAATGAAAATGTTGTCCTTGTAATTACAAGCAAGTTATTATGTTAACTAGGATTGCAATAAAATAGGAATCGAGACTTTCATCTTATTTTTCTCAACTTATTTGGTTGCATTCATTATTCTAGAACAAAGGATAATATTTTTTATCATTATAACTTCTGTAAGAAAATAGGTTTAATCATCCAATATGTTCAAAACAAGTTACCATAAAAATAACAATAATTAGAATAGTGATATTCATAGAATTTTGCTTCCCAAGTTTGTCTGATTTATGTAACTAATTGGGGAAAAAACAAGCATATGCTGCATTCTCATAAAATAAGCAATTCAGCAGGAAATTGCCACTTTAGAACAGAACAAAAATATGCAAAGGGTTTAAGTGCTATGTTAAAATCCAGGTATAATTATAAAAGTTGAAATGAAATGATGAGAAACATCATAGATTTAGAATAAATTTTGTCTAATTAAAACACAAATATTATAGAAAGTTGCACAAATTATTGCAGAATGCAATGCTGTTATCTATATATCAATATTTGTTATAATTTAATTGTAATAATTAGAAGGAAATAATTATTATTAATTTACATAGGACAAAATGTGATTTGCTACATTCTTAGTTCATCACATTTAAGAATGTAATCTGTGCTGTTTAAGACTGCCTTGATGAAAATAAAAAACATAGTAGTGGTGACCTATAGAAAGGTTAGCAATTCTGTTTATTGTTATATTTTACATTGTTAAGTTTTATAAAATAATGATTAAAAATGGGAGTTGTTTCAACCAAACTATAGATATATCAAACTTCATAAATTTGCAGTTTTTAGAAGACAGGGGCCCTGGCTTGTGGCTGAGTGGAGAGGCTCCAGCCTGTGAACCCAAAGGTCACTGGTTTGATTCCCAACCAGGGCACATAACCAGGTTGCAAGCCAGGTTTCCAGCCAGGTCCATAGCTGGAGGCAGGTGAAAGGCAACTGTACATTGATATCTCTCTCCCTCTCTGGCTCTCTCCCTTTCCCTAGTCTGGAAATAATGAATAAAATCTTTAAAAAAAGAAAACATTAAAAACAAACAAACAAAAAAAAAAAAACAGGCATTCCTTCTTTTCAAAGGATATGCTACATATAAGTCTTACTTGCATCTAGAACTAAGTCAATAATGACTCTGTCTCCACATAGTTTTAAAACTCAAAACTAAAATAATAGCTAAAATCTTGTCTTAAACATTATTGCTTCTTTGTTTAGGACAATTAACCAAGGTTTATTCAACTGCGTTGTTGATTTCTAAATGATATATTGTAGGTTCCCCACAGTCATAGGCTATTATCACTTTTTTAAAAATGAGATACTCTTCTTCTTAAAGCTGTATATACAAACAACCTTTTACAAGGCTCAGAGATGCCTCAATAAAAGAAAGATTTATCTTTGTTTAAAATAATTGGTTCCCCTATTGCCCAAAATCTTGAAATAACGCAGCAAAACGCAAAAGCACAAGTATAAAATAAACTAGCAAGTCAATAAATGAGGTGGAGTTTCACAAAATTATAAATTGAATCTTCAGTTGTAAACACCAAAATTCACTATGTATAATTAAGCAAAAAAAAAAAAAAATGTTTTGTGAGAGTTATCAGGCAGGGCACATTTCCTGGGAACTTGAGAATACAGCTTAAAAATAGTTCAGAATCCAGTGCAGCTAGCTTCTGTGTCAGGCAACAAAAACTTCTTTTGAAGACAGATCGATCAATCCATATACTAAAATATAAATGCACCCTCCAATGGTTTTCTCTTGGCCCTGACATCATTCTCCTTATTATTTAAAGTTTCAGATATTTAAATTATTGTCTAACTTGAGTCATATTCCTTTGTTGAGGTCAAGAAGACATTTGTCACTTTTTCCTGTCCAGGATTTAAGTGATTTCCCAAACGTGTCCATGATTACCATTGGAGGTATTATTCCTCTACAAGAAGCAATGTGTTTAAGGAGGGATCTTCCCAGGTAACCTCACATTAAAGCAGGATGCTTATTTAGCCATTCAGACTCCCTGCAGTATTTTGAATCTTGAAATAATGGAGATTAAGATAAAGAAAGGGGAGAAATCAGAAGTAGAGCCATGCATTGGGGAAGAAAGATGTTTGAGGGGTGAGATATTTGACCTTTGAACAGAAGGATGCTCTTTTGTGGTATCAAGTTAGTTAGCTGCTACCCTTTCTGTGGTTTCAGTTAACCAGGTGTCCACCACAGTCTGAAACACTCAGCGGAAAATTCGGAAGGGAAACGATTTCATCAGTTTTCATTTGTACACCACTCTTGAGTAGTGTGGCAAAATCTGGGCCACCCTGCCCTGTCCCAGTCTGGTGTAAAGCATCCCTTTGTCCAGGGTATCTGTGCCTTGCATAAATCCCAACTTACTAGTCATTTTGTGGCTGACTTTTTAATCAGATTGACTCACAAAACATCATAGTACTTGTGTTCAAGTATCCTTTATTTTACCCAATGGCTCCAAAGTACAAGAATAGCCATGCTAGCTTGCAATTTGCAAATGTCAAACAGAAGCAGTCAAGTGCCTCCTTTACCAGTCAAAAAATAAGTATGTACCTGATTTATAGATTAAACTGTATCATAGGTCAGTAAGTATAGGGAAAAAGGAAAACTCTATATTGTATTTGACACTATCTGTGGTTTCAGGCATCCAATAGGGGTCTTGGAATGCCTTCCTGTGCATAAGGAGGGACTATTGTGAATATACATGTGATTTTATTTTCTACTTCATGTGTATTTCTGCTTAAATCTATATATTAATATTTATTTATTTATTTTTCCATTCATTTCTAGATTCTGACAATTTGAAAAAGCAAACACACGTTCAGATCCAAAAGGTGTTCATCATTTCCTCTTCCCTCATACCCACGTTTTATATGCCACTTACTGGCTGTCTCTATCATTTTTATTTTTTCCTCAGGTTACACAATCAGATGAGATACTGATACAACTACAGGGGAAATATGAAATAAAATGAACTCCTTGGTATGAGCACTTGAGGCTTACCAAGATTATTCCCACTAAATAGCATTCAATTTGTTTTTTAATGAATCTCTTCAACTTTACTGATCAAAGACACCCAATTATCCATCTCAATTAAGCAAAGCAGCAAATTGTTAAATATATTTCTCAGTCTATAATTATCAGAAAGGGGCACATGAACCAAGCCTGACTGATTAAATGTTCCTAGCTGGGGAAACCACTCCTTCAGTTAATTTTATGTCTGCATTACCCTGGCAGCAGAACTAGACAAAACGTAACACGAAATTAAAATTACAGATGCATATCTACCATGAAATTGACAGAAAAAAATTTACCAAAATGAGGTAATTATATCTAACCATATAAAAAGGGATAATTTGACCTTAACACATGGTTTTATTTTAAGATTATTTTAAAATTTAATCAGTTTAGCCTTGTGTATCCTGCCAAGATTGAATATTATGGTTGAGAATTACTTAATAACAGTTGAAAAACTGGAAGTATATATGAAATAACTTTTTCTCAGACACTGAGCAACAGATGTTACAGGATTACGATCTTTAACAGAGGTATATGAAGTGGCCCTAAAATGTCTGGGTCCAAGATTTTGAACACAAATCTGAGAGAAAGAACTAGAAAGGTGCCTAATTGTTTTACTGCTTTTACCAATAGGTTTTTGGAGGCAGAAACTTATCTAGAAGTTTTTCATCAGAGTTCCTCAAAAGGGAAAACTATGAAATAAAAGAGCATTAGAAATTTACCTAAGTCCTTTGCATATTTGACTTAATACCAATCTGCATACATGATGTGAAAGTCTGTGAGGCCAATAACATAAAAATTGCAAGAGAGATATGTGCTTTGGAAATCCTCTAGACTGAAAAATAGCCAGAGCTCAAACAAAAGTTCATTAGGTTGTAGAGACCTCATTGAGGGAATGGACAGAAGACTTGAGCAGGGTCGTATCATAACAGAAGAGGTAAGATAAGCTTTAAAGTAAAGACAACATTAAATGCATCATCTTCAAAACTTTCCAAAAGCCTCAATTAAGTTAATTTGTAATTAACTTAACTATCTAAACAAAATTTTAAATATTTAAGAAGATTTCAGTACAATCCAATGTTCAACAATACATTCACAATGTCCTCCTTTCTATTATGAACTATTTATTCACAAGTGAGGTACATCTAAGGAATATTACGATGGTACAACATTTGAAAGTTAGCCCATGTAAGTTAACACAGGAGCAGATTTAAAACACAGGCACATTTGTTCAAGTCTCAGGTGCAAAAATTATGTGAGAAAATTAAACAATTACAAAATTCTCAGCAAATCAGAATAGAAGGAAGATATTAAAATCAAACATAGGGGGTTAAAGAAAGACTTACAGAAGCCATCATTATAAATGACTGAATACTATTCCTCAAAAATCATGGAATGAGGTTGTATTCATTATTTATTCAAATAGTTCATTTAAAGTGAAGAATCAAGATTGCACTTAAATTAGCATGAGTATACAACATGTTTCCCAAATTTTCAAGGTTAGGATGGATTAGTCTTTAGCAGCTGACAGAAACTTTTTCAGTGAAGAAATGGGGAAGTGTGAAAATCAAAGTCAGGGGAGTCAGAAAACTCAAGAAGCCCAAATGAAATTTATGCAATTACCCATTCCATGTTAATCACAGGTGAAGCTTATCAATGTAAAAGGACACATCTATACATATTCAATCAAAATGTACATATTATATGAAATGTTTCAACTTACGGGTCTGAGAATCTTTGTGAGCTTCAACATCTCCACAGGTGTCAAGAGTAATCTCCCCTGATTAAGTACATTATCTCCATATGAATTCATTCTCCTAAATTGAGTGGAATACAAAGAAGGCATTGTTTAGCTTTTTGCATGCTATTTACTTTTACCTTAATATCATAATAATATAGGGTATCTGTCTTTATATTGGTGTGTTTTACCAATATCTATCGTTATATTTAAATACTTATTAATTTAACACAGAAAAAAAACTAAAATTTATTTTATTTTATTATTTCTTTATTTTAAGGATTTTATTCATTATTTTCAGAGAGAAGGGCAGGGAGGGAGGAAGAAAGGAAGAGAAGCATCAATGTACGGTTGCCTTTCACCTGCCTCCAGCTAAGGACCTGGCTGGAGACCTGGCTTGCAACCTGGTTATGTGCACTTACTGGGGAATCAAACCACCAACCTTTGGGTTTGCAGGCTGGTGGTTGAGTGTGTTAGCCAGTGCCAATCCACTAAGCCACCAGTCAGAGCAAAATTTATTTTAATGAAGTTACATTTCTGACATTTTTGTGATTGTTAAACTATAATAGTCAATGAATATTAATATTTCTAAAAACACCTGACTTATTATGAAAACCTATTCCCTACCAATTCATAATATCTAAAAGAAAGATGAATTATAAATACAAGTAATTATAGAAAAAGAAGAATTTTAGCTATAATGTAGTCTATTTTCCATATTTTACAAATTAGGAGATTCAAGCTCAGAGAGAAAGGGTATACTATTCAATAGTCAATTTTACATTAATTTTAAGTCACCTTTTAATTTTCAGATAGAATTAGTGACTTGAAAACAATGTTATAGTTTTATAAACATAGTTTATAAAAGAATTGATGTAATAAAAGTACACCTAAATAAGCTCAAAATAAGGAAGAATATTAATACTTATACATTAATGAATGTAATTACAAAGATATATAAACATACATAGTCAAAAGTGAAATTGAATGTGTGATTATTTTCTTACGTAAAATATGGAATAAACAATTTTTAAAAGTGTTCAAAACAATCATGATATATTTTTAGAAGACACACTCGATTTCAGTTTAATCCAGGACATACTTAAGAATTAGACTCTTTAAGATAACATAGAGCATTTTGCAATTCATGACCTAATAGTTATTTTATTTGAGGCTTTTAGATTTTCTTTGTCATTTAAATGAGAAGCTATTTAGATTACATTCATAAATCCTTTTATGTCGGTAGCTAAATGTCCCTTCTTTTCTGAAGTTGTCACAAGAATCCCTCTTGTGCTTGACATCTATTGATCTCATCTACTTAATGGTTTTCTTTTCTGCTATAAATCTACATTCTGGTCTTATTTCAAAATGATAATGATGCTCTCAATTTTCTTTTATCTTGAAAAGAATTAACTAAACCATTTTAACATTGAAGCTGGACACGATTATAATGAGATAGTTTCAGTTATTCTGAAATAGACTATCCCATTTTTATAGGTATGCATAACTAAAGATTCCAGAAATAGCAGATAAATATTTGAGAATGGATAAATAAGCCATTTAATGTGGACTAGAAAATACTAATAATGACAATATTTGTATCTTATGAACATGTACCTGAGCCCACAAGCTTCTCCTCACAAATCCCAATACTCAACTATTTCATTGATACAACCTTCCAATAACCTTCCCTGATTATGAAGTGGAATAAATTAAAAATGAAAGAAATGTCCAGCTATCTAATGAATTTAGTTTTCATATTTAATAATAATTTAAATATTTTATCATGGCATTTATTTATGTATTTACACAGTAGTTCTTTATAAAATATAAGCTTTCATTTCCTCCCTGTATAAAATACTGTATATTTTATTTTCAACAAAGAAAAGCTTATTTACTGTTTTTTCAGTCTAGACAAATAATAGTTCACCACAAAATTTAGTGACTATAGCAACTGAAAGGAAATAATCCTTAAAGTATAAATGTTGCAACTCAAAAGTTTATGACAAGATAAGTCACTCAAAGTAAGTAATGTAATTTTATAATATGACAAGAAGTAAATTGACTTTACAGGACTCATGTAAGAGCACAGACAAGCATGTTATGCTCTTTTCTGATTGAAATTTCATTCCATGACCAATAAATAAATAAACAACCAAAGTATAATTTGTGGGGATATTTACCTGAGATAAGATTAAGATATAAGGATACCTTCACTCTTTTTAATCATCTGATAGTAGATTGGACAAATCAAACTTATGCTTCACAGTGGATTTTCCAAGCATTAAAACTGATATTTTGACAACATAAAGACTTATCTGTATTTTATAGTCACTTAATAAAAGTTTGAGAATCTGCCAAGACCAAGATTTTACTTTTTCAAAGGAGATAAATGTCTTAAAAAACTCCCTTAGATTTTCATCATAGTTTTAATGTATGCCTGACACCACTGTAAGATACCCTATGAATACAGAGTTAGGCCCAACAGTCATAACTGGTCCCAGAAGGCCTGATATCTTACATCTCTACACTGGGATAGTTACTGTAACTAGTTATAACTAAGTAACTCCCTTAAAGCTACATGTTTTTAAATGAAAATAAGAACTGTACAAAATAAAAAAATGAGTTCAATATAGATTAACTTAAATTATTATGCTAATATATTTTCATTTATTAATAAACCATAACAATCAATTAGAATGTGCAATTAGTTTAGTGATTAGAATCTTATGGATATATATATATATTTTTTTTTTTTTTAATTCACCATGTTTCAAGATACTAAATTCTTTTTAAATTGTTTTATGAATAACAAAAAGAGGTGCCAAATATTGTAGAAAATGCTCTTTCCACTACCCAAAATTAATTAAAATATTAGAGATTAGAAGAGACTATACAAGTAAAATTGATCACATTGTTCTAAAAAATTAATGTTTAGGCCCTGGCTGATGGCACAATGGTTAAGGCGCAGGCCTGTGAACCCAAAGGTCTCTGTTCGATTCCCAGCCAGGGCACAGAACCAGGTTGCAAGCCAGGTCTCCAGCCAGGTCTGTAGCTGGAGGCAGGTGAAAGGCAACTACACATCGATGTCTCTCCCCACTCTCTGCCTCTATCCCTTCCCCTCTCTCTAAAAATAATAAATAAAATATTGAAAAATAAATAAAACATTAATGTTTAATCTTGATAGCGCCATGACCCATTCAGAACAACTAATCACCACCACCACCACACACACACACACAAACACACACACACTCGCATGCATATGCACAAACTTTGTCCAAAGGTAAATGAGAAGATGAGAAGACGAGACAATCTATATTACGAAGTCTTGAACATCAATGTTAGCACAATTAGAGATTCAGTAAATATGTTTCTAATGAGTAAATGGATGAAAGATTTGCTTTATGTGGTAGGCTCATAAGTCATTGATGATATATTAACTTATCTATTAAAGTTAGGTGTAAATTATTCATTTTAAATAATAACATGCCCAGCCTCTAATGTTAAGTGCTAATATTATTATAGTAAAGTTTATACAGCTATTGAACTTTCTTAGTTGTCTTTCATAGTTTGCAAACTTTACCAAAAAGGTTGTCATTAACTATGGAGAATATAAGATTGTTATATCAATGATTTCCATAATAGTGATTGCTGCAAGATAGAATTTTTTTCCTTTAATAATCATGAAATGATGGAACAATTGCTTTGTTACTGTGAATGTGCTTAATAATTATTGAAATTATTTTCCTGCATAATTTTAAACTATCATTCTTGTTTCCTATTATTAATGAAAGCAATGTGAAATGAAATACTCTCTGACCTATGTCTTAAAATTGTTGTAGAATTTGAGTATAAACAACATATATAGACAGAGCCTCATTCATTTTTTTCCTTTGTGTTTTCTACTTAATTTTTATGCTATGATCAACATTCAATTTTGAAATGCATTCTCCCTCTCTTGTTTTTCACAAAGCATAGTTATGAAAGCATGGATTACCATTGCTTTGCATCACCATGCTAGGAGTAAGGAAATTTATTTCATGCTATTTCAATAATAACTGACAATATATATATATATGCCTCTAACAGCTGATGATGTTATTAAATTGCATTTTTCATTTGCGTTATATATTGAAGTTGCTGCCAGATGCTATTAATAAGCCTCTTCTGATGTTGAAATTGTCAATAAGAGATACTTTATGGCTTATCAAGTTTTAACTGCCAGATAGAACAGTTGTAATATACCCTTCAACTCCAGCTTAGACCTGAAGTACCTCTTTCCCCAGTTAGGTGCTGCCCTCTAAAGATGATCTCAAATTATTTTTAACTGGAAATCAGTAGTAACGTTGTCTTTCCATAAAGGAGGTCATTTTTTTCTTCTGGGAACATAACCTTTATTTATTTATTAAAAGTGTTTTCCTAAAAACTTATTTTGTTATTAGCATAATACAATTTTTATTAAATATAAAATAGTAAACAAATGTTTTTGAGAAGTGATATGAATCATTAATATAATTTATAAGAATTAACTTTCAGAATTGTATTATATGTGCTAGGTATATGTGTATATGTTTAAAATGTGATTAAAAATATTACCAAACATAGCTGTTTTTGAAAAGTTACATCAATTATATACGTTAGAAAAGTAACCTTTCTTGAAAGACAAGAATTATGTAACTACTTTCAGAATTATAGTGAATTATAGTACAATATATGTATTCATTAAGAAATATTGTTCAGCAGTGACAATTAGATGATGCAATACTGTTAAAGACCAATTAAATTAATTTCACTAAAGGATTTTTAAAAATAATTTATTCTATTTTCTGTAACTGTTTAGTAACTTTATACCACTTCCTCACACCCCCACAATAACCACATTATTGTCCATGTCCATGAGTCCTTTTTCCTACAAAACAGCTTTCTTTGGAAAAGTTGTGAATTATTTAAAAGAAAAATCCTATTTTATGCTATTTAAAATGCCAAAGTACAGACTAATTCCATTAATTTAAATATACAATAATATGCTACTGTGATACTACAATTCACTCTGTTTTAAGTTCTGGTTTTAATTTTAATATCATTTTTTAAAAAATGATATTTTTTATTTTAAAATTCAGTTTTAAAATATAATTGGATAATTGTTAAAATATTTTAAATAATTTTTAAATTTATTATTAAAAGTAGTTTAACTGACACTGAAATTTTTCAAATATACAGTAAATATCCACAAAGTATATAACAAGCTAGACTTAGGGGACTAGTTAAGCAATGCCATAATTATATCTATCACATCACAGAAACAAGTAATTTTAAATTAATTTGTAAGTAAAGGAAATTTTAAGAAAATGAATTTGCATATTTGCATATCCAACTAAAATGTATATTACCTGCCAGGATATTTAGTAAAATAACACTATTTTCTTTCTAATTCAAAGGAATTGGTAATTCAATTTTGACATGTAGAACATTTCAGTTAAATGTGTAATAAATATGGTAGTTTTAAGCATTTGAAATACATATTACACTAAAAAAAGTACATTATTAATCTTATCTATGCTAACCTGTAGAAATTACAGTTGTAAGTTGATAAAGAAAAACAATTTTGAAATATTGTACACAAATTAAATGTTAAACTTTTTAAACTTAATTTTATTACTCCTCTGTGTGTGTGTGTGTGTGTGTGTGTGTGTGTGTGTGTGTAGGCAAAGGTAAAATTGATATCAGTATTGTTATAAAATGTTGCTTTTACTTAAATATTTTGAATACAATCAAGCAACATAATAAAGCTCTTCCATTCTCTCTCTCTCTATCCACTGTCTCTCCACTACTGTTACACTATACACTGCTATTGGAAAACTAAATGGTCTTCATAAACCTCAGTGCAGCTTTATGATCATTCCATGTCCATTTATAGCTATGTATTGAAAAAACAATGGTACAATAACCTACTAGCTTAAAACATTTTATTTTGAAATATATAACATGCTCATTCATTTAGAACTTATAAGAAACCAAACATAAATTACTCTTTCTATTTCCTCAATTATGTGTGAACTAGATATTATGGTTCTCTCCATTCTTAAGGGACAGGAACAGAAACATTAAAAGTCTAGGTGACTTATTTACATTTATCAGAAGTAAAAAGAAATAACTCAATTAAGCAAAGAAAATCCCATTCACTTTCTTTGAGTTTTTCATAGACAAAGTGGAAGTTATTTCTCTCAATTTTTGGTAAAAAAAAAAACTGATTTAAAAATATATAGGTTTTTATATAAAATTCTATGAAACAAACCATTCAAAAATTATTTCATTTCTATATTAGCTAGATTACTTAAGTATAATTCAGGTATGCCTGAATGAGATAACCCGATTCTTCCCTTATTTTGAATTTTTATCCAAGAAACATTTTATGAGAAAAGTAAAGTATAAGGTTATTCTGCCCACTCTATGAAGAAGATTAAATAGCTACTGCACAAAAGCATTAGAGATGAGGTCATTTTAAAGTCCAGAATGAACCTCAGATAGCTCATAATAGATTGGTTCTAAACCTCAATGTGCAGAAAGTTAAAAACTAACTCAAGATTGATTTAGTGGTAGCCCTTTGTTACAAAATAAAAACAAGATAATACTAATTTTCTAAAGCTTGGAGAAAAGGTTATAGGTGTTTTACACATTACTGAATATTGACTAATTTTTATCTGTTTATAAAAAGTTTAAAAAACAAAATTGTAATTGTAATAAAAGTACTTGGACCAAAAAAATACTCACACCACTAAGTAATATGTCTTTACACATTGCTTTAAATTCTAAATTTCTATGAATAAATCATTATTTTTTAATTTATTTTAATTTTTTAAAAAGATTTTATCCATTATTTTCAGAGAGAGGGTAAAAGAGAGAGACAGAGAGGGAGAGAGACATTAATGTATGGTTGCCTTTCACCTGCCTCCAACTGGGGACCTGGCTGGGGACCTGGCTGGAGGCCTGACTTGCAACCTGGTTATGTGCCCTGGCTGGGGAGTTGAACCAGCGGCCTTTGGGTTCACAGGCCGGCACCTTATATACTGTGCCATTAGCCAGGGCAAAGTAGAATATTACTATGAAAACCTTCATAAAGCAAAATTGCATAAAGCAAAGAATCATTTATCATTAATACAATAAACCTTTTTTAACATTTCCCAACCTCCAAATATAATTTACCAAATCATACCAAATAACACAGAAAACCTAAAATACTAACATGGAGGGAAAGTGGGAATGCACAAAATAAGTGGCTGTAAAGCATGAATGCTCTCAGACATGTGCCTTGGAGTTAATATTATCCCCAGAGCCTCTGGAACACTGGGCTCCAGAGGTAACCAACATAGCAACTTTGAGCAGGCTGATGGCACCCTCTATGTAACTCTTTGGCATAGAGCCTCCTCTGTCCCAATGTGTATGTAAGACAGCCCTTGATGCAAGTGCATGTGTACTGCTATTATGGGAGAATAAAAAACTGTACATGGAAACACCAGCATTCTCCAGTGCCCAGTCACTGCAGAAGCAGGAGAGTGGGTGTGGAAATATCTGTACTCTCTGCTGTCATTAACCCTGCTACTGCAATACGCATGCAAAACTTCCTAAAGGCTCCATGCAAGTAAATATATTTACTTATAATGCTGAATAGTTAGCTTTACAGAAGGAAATACACCCAAATATCCAATGAAACCTTATGGTATTTTTTGTACAATATACAGAAAAGGAATAACTATTACCTTATAGACAGATTTGTTTGCATAAACTTCTTGGTATAATTGACACTTTCTTCCAAAGACTATGTGTTAAGTTCAAAGTGGTCAAAAAAAGAAAACAGATAAAAGGGGTGTTTTTCTAATAGAGTTCACATTCTAGGAGCTAGGTAAAGATATTCATTAAATAAGTAAAACCTATACTGTGTTAAATAATTATATGATATTTGATTTAAAAAATTAAGAAAGCAAATAGTGATAGACAAGAAGAGGCTGATTTCAACTGTAATTTTTACAGCAGATAATGTCTCACTTGATGAAATGAAAACTATAAACTGTGAGGAAATATTTACATAACACATATTTGATAAAAATCTCTTACACATCAAACATAAACAGTGCAATTAAAAATGGGCAAGAAATAATGGAAACATTTCAATGGTTCAGATAGATATACAAAGAGTTAATAAGATTATGAAAAATACTCAACATCATTAATCAATATAGAAATGCTAATCAGCTATAATGATACCATATTTCACCTACTAAAGTGATAATTGGAATTAAAAAGGTAATGTTGGTGGAGAAATAGAGAAAGAACATCCCTCATCAATAGCTGGTGAGAAAGTAAAATGATGCTGCCACTCTACAAAATGTTTAGATTCATGAAGAATCAAACCTAAAGCTACCATTCAATAAAGAAATGAAATTCTAACTCTAAGCCTAGGAGGAGTGAAAACATATATAATCACAGTCTTATACACTGATGGTCAGACAACCATTATTCATCATAAACAAACAGTGGGAACAACATAAATCTCCATCAATTGTTAAATGGTTAAAAATAGTGATATAGCCAATACAATGGAATATACTTTAGCAATAAAAGGGATGGTGCAACCTCATGGAAGAAGCGCAGAACTATTTTGTGAAGTAAAACAAATGAATACATCCCGAGAAATGTGTTATGGGGCTATTTTCTTGTTATGTGAACATTATAGTGTGCACTTAAACAAACCTAGATGTTATAACCAACCTAATATATATTTTGCTAGATGATACAGCCTATTGCTCTGTGGGGGGAAAATAATTTTCCTTCTATTCTTCTGAGTTCTTGGCCAAGACATCTCTGTAATAAAAAGAAAAATTATCAACAGGAAAACAAAAGTTTAATAGCACATATAGATCCTGTATACAAGTGAGAGACACAGTAGAACTAAACAATTAGCCAAAATAGCAGAAACTACAACCTTAAATCCCCTCTTCAGCAAAGTAAACAAGGGTAAGGCTATTATGCAGATTTAAGTGTTTTGCTTCTTCATTTACAAGAGTTTCTAAAGATAAGGTCACCCTTCTCTTCCAGGTACAATGAAGGGGACACACAGAGAGATTTCCCTTACAAATGTAAATATGTACAAAAGGGAACTTCTCCTTGGTTTTAAGAGTTTATCCTTTGTTCTTTCTTAAAATTAACTAACTTAAAGTCATCCTTATGCTATATAGATATGCTTCAGGGTGGCAGATTCTGTTTCCTTATAGTTCTTGGCTGCAAACCTGTACAGCTTACTATACTAAATATTGTAGGCAACTGTAAAACAATGCTAGCTCGCCCTGGCTGGTAGCACAGTGGATAAGGTGCCGACCTGCAAACCCCAAGGTCGCTGGTTTGATTCCCCAGCCAGGGCACATAATCAGGTTGCAAGCCAGGTCTCCAGACAGTTCCATGGCTGGAGGCAGGTGAAAGGCAACCATACATTGACATCTCTCCCTCTCTGCCTCTCCCCCTCCCCCTTTCTCTGAAAATAATAAATAAAATCTTTTTAAAAATTAAAAAAAAAAAAAAAAAAAAAAACAATGCTAGCTATCTGTATAATGCATTGTATTATGACATTAGTATGGCTATGAAATCATCAGGTAACAGCTTTCATTTTAATGATGGAGTACTGAGATTTGGGGTTGTTCTCTGGTCCATTTTTTCTATAGCTTGGAAAGATCTGGTTTTAGTTCCTGCTGTTGACTTACTCCTGTGAGAAACTCAGAAGTTTTTTTTTTTCTTTTTCCTTTTCTTTTGCCATCAAACTGTTTCCTTTTGATCAAGTATGAAGGTGGGGTTTTTGATAAGAGTACCTTGTAGCTTATTGGTCTGTGATGTCCACGCCTACGCCCTCATTCCAACTATGGAGTTTTCCCTAACTTCTTTCTGTGTTGCCTTTGTAAGACCAAATGAGAGAGAGGCAAGATTTAAAATTTTTAGCTTAAGATAAAGGCAGGCTGGTATGGCTAGAAACTAAAAATGTGAAGACTACAGAAGGAACAGAAATGTGGGGGTTGGGGGTCAGTAGACCATAAGGTGACTTTAGATATGTATATTCCTATGTATTCATTAAACATCAAAATTGGTGGTTTGCACTGGGAGCTCCTGAATGTTCACTTCTCATTCTTTCTTTTGTTTGGGTAATTTAAAAGTCACAGTCCAAAAGTCTGGAGGCCCATGTCACAACACTGCAAATCTACTTAACACTTTTGAACTATACACTTAAAATAGTTAAGATGGCATATTTCATGTTATTTTACAGCCAATAAAAATGTCAGTATCATCAGCCACATGTGGAACTTTCAAGAGAGAGAAGTTTGAAAAAGAAATCATAGAGAAGAATGAACAAAACATAGATGGGAAGAGAATAATGTGCTCACAGGACACCATAAAAATCCTTCATGAAGTTAGTGACATAAATGGAAAATAAGACTAAGTCAGCATGTTTCCCTCAGGAAATGATATTAACCTAAGAAACTATAACAACTATAAATATATTTCCCTAACAATTTGAAGTAAAATTGGCAAAATTACCCCCAGAGCCACTTGCCAGAAATGGCTTAAGAGTTCAAATCATACTCTTGCACCAAATTTGAATGACTTGGATGGCTCCAATTTGTATTTGCCAAAAGAAGACATTGCAAGTTATAAAGCTAATGAATGTATTGTTATGGATGGGGGAAGAGAGTCAAGAAGCTCCCTTCCCTGCCTGGGTTCTTGTCTCACCCACAAGAGAATGGTTCAAAGGTGAGACAAATGCCTATAGTGAAAATGAAATAGCAAGTTTAGTTATGGAACATAGACGAGCACTGAGCTGCAAGCAGGTGCCGGGCAGGTCTAAATGTCCCGCATAGAGAGGAAAGAAAGTGGTTAGGAAGTTTGTTAGTAAGTGTGTTCTATACACTTAAACTGAGGCTGCAAGTGGGTGCTCAGCTAATCTAAGTATGCTGACTATTGGGGTTAAGGGGTTATATACCTTAGTCAGCTTCTAGATTCCCTTCCTTTCTCCCTGTTCTGAATCAATCTTGGGCATCATGCACAGCTACAAAGGCTTTTTCTCTCAGTAAAAGCTTTTAGGAAATTGTAACAGAGGCCCCAACACAGGTCCCCCTCTTCCTCCTGTGTAGCCCCCATTTGTGATGTTCAGGACGCCCCACAACATTAGTGAGATTGTCACAGAACCCCCTGCCCCCTTTCTCAGCACAGACTCAAGGACTCTTCCTCTCCTGTGCTATTTTGTTTCAATGCTGAGGAGTCCAGACAATCTTATCAAACCGAGCTCAAGAAGGCTGAGTTCATTGGTGAGACATCTTCCTTTTGATTCTAGCCTCCTGTGTTAAATTCTTTGTTAGACTGTGATGGCCAGGGCCCTGCCTTTACTTCCCCTCTGGTGGCTCATTTTTAGCTGCTACCTAACAATATGATTTTTGCTGCTTGCCTTGCAAAGAGGAAAATACAACAAACACATTTCTGAAATGACCAAATAAGCTTCTCAACATGACCTGTCAACTTCTGATAAAATTAATCTGATATTTAACTAAACTAATAAAATAGATAATTATCCTGGAATGTTTATTCTGTATATGTCTTACTATTTTCATTTAATAAGTATACCAATGAATATTAGTTATTAATCTCTGCTTAGTCTTTGCAGATTAAAGAAGATAAAGTGTCACTTAATTCTGACAATGGCATAGTAGAAAACTATTTTTTTTTCATTTTATTGTTGGTGTATTACTTCCATCCCCTTTTTGCTCCCTTCTGTCCCCCTCCCCATAGAAAACTATTTTTAAAGTAGCTACCCGGTCAAAATTGTTAGTAACATAAGCTAACTACAATACTGTCAATTCTTATAAACATTATAAGCGATTGATTTTCCCTTCGTACTCTACTTACCTGAAGGATAATAGAATTAACAACCATGAAAATATTCATAGACAGTCTTACATGGTGAGAGAATAGATAAGACTAGAACAGTGGACCAATTAAAAATGTCAGTGGTCTCATTTTTCATTTGCTATTTTATTGTTGTACTTTTTAAATATTAATATTTGGCATAGGGAGTATATTTTAAATGTGTAATTATTTGAAAAATAAAATGAAATCAATTATGTAAGCATTTTTAACATGATTTTATTTATTATTTTTGGAGAGAAGGGAAGGAAGAGAGGCAGAGGGGAGAGAGACATCAATGTATGGTTGCCTTTCACCTGCCTCCAGCTACGGACCTGGCTGGAGACCTGGCTTGCAACCTCATTATGTGCCCTAGCTGGGAATCAAACCAGCGACCTTTGGGTTCACAGGCCAGTATGTAGGCATTTTTGAAACTGCTGTTATAGATATTACAAGGAACATAGGAATCTCTACAAATTTCACCACTTCTGAGAAGCTTTTCTAATTTCACAAAGTAAGAAATATGGTTTTATTTTACATGGTCTAATTGACCTTTGGATAAATCTCTACATTTTACATTGTAATGTAATTAATGAGTTCAGAACTTTCATTTCTCTCTACAGCCATAACTACCTCCCTTTGTCTACGGTTAAATTCCTAACAGATGAGGAGAAATCAATCTTTCCTTCCCAGGTGCAAGTAGAGTGAAGTTACTTAATATGAGATATTAAATGACAGTAAAGAAGAACAGTTGTAAGAAGAAAGGGAGGAAATAATGAATGCATATCTCTCTACACAACAGTCACTGTACAGGCATAAAAGAGGGGAATTATCACATGGTCAAGACCATCATCCATGTGGTGAAATGGGTGACTGCTAGGAGAGGGATAACACAGCCAAGTTACCCTGCAGGAGGGTTTAAAGAAGTTGAGGACAATAATCAAATCTGCTGCACATACTAGGGCCACCCCTACATCCACAGAGAAATAAGTTATTTTATATTCAACACCTCTAAATAACTGTTACAATCATAGGCACCCATATGTAAACACATGCACCACACACACACACACAATAATTTTGTCCTGTTTATCTCAGAGATGGCATCACCCAGATATATTTTAGAAATTAGCAGTAGGTTCATAATTTGGGGAAAAAGGGAATTAAGTACAAGTATTTTTAGGACAAAGAATATAAGCCTCAAATCTGATTTTGACTTTTGTGCCATTAGTAAGGCATCTAACCACTAAAATTTACTAATGAACGGAACAACTATTTAAATCATAACATGTTCTCTGCGTGTGTGTGTGTGTGTGTGTGTGTGTGTGTGTCTGTTTTCTACAATTCCTAGACATCATTAAGAAGTTTGTCTAGTTTTAGTAGTTTCTCTGCTGGGCTGAAAATGCTCCCAAATATTCCATTTATTAAGTTTTTTGAAAGGCCCTAATACTGCTGATCCTTACATAACCTCTCTGTTTTGTTCTTACAAAACTCAGTGGGCACAAGGGAATGATTGCAATGGATCACAAACATGAATTTTTCAGCACTTGCAACACTCCTCCTCAGCATATTGCAGAGTGTAAAACAAAGTGCTATTTAAGCCATGTTAAGTTAAAAAACAAAAATAGCAATAGAAGATTATCCAAATAGAAGCCAACCTGCAGGATAACTGGGTTTTATTTGTTTGTTTTGTTTTTTGTTTTTTGTTTTTTTGTTTGTTTTTTTTTTTAATAAAGAGTTAAGATACACTGTGAAGGCTGATGACTAATTTGGAGCTAAGATTTTTCATAACAAGTAAAGAAGTATTTTTAATCATTTTGACCATTTTAGAAAATGGACGTTCATAAGCCAAACTCTAAGGGTTGGGAAAATTAAGTCATATGATTTTAAATCACTCTCAAACCTACACATGTTTATAGTTGTTCTGTTCATTAGTAGATTTTAGATTTAATGCCAGACTGGTATTTGAACATGCTAATTATTGTTTTCTTAACATAAAAAAAAAATGATAGCAAGACTTTAATTATAATTTTTGAGAACTCTAATAGTTCATTTGTTCTCTTAATTCTTTTTAGAGACCGAACAGAAATTACATTATAATAAAACCCTAAAAAATACCTATGACAATTTAAAATGAGATGGATAAAATATTAATCATTCTTTACAATGAACACTAAAACATAATAGTAAATCACTTGAGAAAGTGATTCTAAAAGGCATAAGCTTAAGAGAAACCTAATAATAGTATTTAAGAACATGAAAAAAATAAGTACAAATTTAACATCTTACATAGCAGAATAAAGGTCACAAATGAAGAAATGTCCAGATTGTAACGATGATTTAATATTGAATAACAACCTAAAATAACATGCAATTTCCTTTTCTGAAGATGTTCAGACTAGGTTATTTGCAAAATAAGCAGTGCTAAAATAAGAAGTAATTTGCTATATATAAAGATTGCCTTTTAGCCATAGTGCTACAAAGCATACTGTTCATAGCTGGATGAAAGGTCTTGTTAATAAATTAATTATTTCAAATAATGGTGGTTGATAGAGAAAAAGAGAGAGAAACTGATGTTTCTATTGTGTTGCAGACTGTTGCTTTCACACTAACAAAACAACCAGCCAGACATGGTAAAATTTCTTGACACCTTTAGAAAACATGCACAAGAAACATAACTGAACAAGTTTACAAAAAGTGATTCATCTATCCTAAGGAAATAGCAACTTATGTATGGCTCTCCTCATTATAGGCAATGTGTTTAGGGAAGAAAAATTTACCATCCATGACGTAAGTGGTGGGGAATGACAGAAAAGCTGAAAGAAAGCCATCTTACAGAGTTCACTGAAGGGATGCCACTAGGCACAGAAAACATTAATCCAAACAAAAGAGAAGAGGATTGCCCATTGAACTGGAAGCTGACAGTGGAGATAAAGCAAGGAGAGATTTATGGTACGGGGAGTGGAAGCTCAGCTATAAAACAAAAATTACCCTTTGAATCTCATCTTTTCTTAAGTCCCAATTACTCAGCAAGGGAATGTTCTGATTTTATTCTTTAAAAATATTTGAACCTATTGGTAAATTGGATCAAAATAAACAATCAAAACTGCCCAGTTGCTGTTCAACTATCAATCAGATTGATTCAACTCTCCGCTCAAATAATCTGGCATAACATTTAGAAATGTTGACGATATTATACTAGTATCACAGTTCACGCCAGAAGGAAGAAAATCTAAGAAAAGCCATTAGAGAAACGGTCAATAAAAGCAGGCACAGAGACTTCTCTGATACTAAATTATTAGAGACTTTAAAGTAATTATCATAAAAATGCTAAAATACATTGAAAATTGTGAATAATGTATGGTAAGATATGGAGACATTCATTGGAGACAATGAAACAAATGAAGAATAAAATAGAATTAAATATTAGCTTAAAGTATCATAAAGAATTCACTGTTAATTTTTAAAAACATACCAAACAGTGGCAAAAGTAAACTTGAAGCCAAGAAAAATATAATAGTTAAAAAACATTGGTATAAATAAAGACTAAGTAACAAGAAGAGTTTGAGGCATTTGGTACAGCATAAAATGAACTAGCACATGTGTAATCTAATTGCCAAAAAGGAAACAGTGCAGAAAAGAAATAAAACTGTAACAACTGAGAGTCTTTAAACATTGATGAAAGACATATACTACAAATCTAAGAAACTCAGGAAACCCAAATACGATAAATACAAACGTGTTGACCATGTGGTGGTTAATTTTATGTGTCAACTTGACTAGGCTAAGAGATGACCAAATAGCTGACATAACATTTCTGAGCAGGTCTGTGGGAGTTTTTCCAGAAGCGAACAGCATTGGAATGGGTAAATGGGTCAGGAAGACTGCCCTCACTTGTGCAAGATCACAGTCTTCAATGCTTGGAGGGCCTGAACAGAACACAAATGCAGGGGAAGGGCAAATCTGCTCTCCTTGAGGTGAGACATCCATCTTCTGCCCGTGGATATCAGTACTCCTGGTTCTTGTGCCTTGGATTCAGACTGGTACTTACACCATTGGCTCTTCTGGTTCTCAGTCCTTCCATTTTGAACTAGAATTGTACCACTAACTTTACTGAAAACCAGTTTACAGAGGACAGACTGTGGGACTTCTCAACTTCCATAATAGCATGTGCACATCATTCATAATAAATTTCTTAAATATATATCCTATATATATATATATATATATCCCAAATATATATATTTAGAAATATAAATTTATAAGGGATATTTATATATATAAATACATACATATATATAGATATAGATATAGATAGATGTAGATATATAGATATATACATAATCTATGTATATTATTGAGTCTGTTTTTCTGGATTCTAATAAACCCAGAAAGAGATGTATACCCAGGTATATACATTTGTTAAAACTCATCAAACTGAAAATTTAGATCTTTTCACTTTATGAAAATAATACAATTAATTTTAATAAGAGTAAAAAAATAATAGAAGAATAATAGAAGAATTAACATTACATACTGTCCCTAGCATATTATAATATCTTACTTCCTGGAAGATAATCAGGTTCAAAGATAAGTAGATTCAGAAAACCTAAATTATACTGAAGAAAAAGATAGTTAGAAAAAAAGTAACAATGAAAATCAGGAGAGGTGGAGTATAGTGACTGGGCTCACTGGCCATCAAGAGTTAAAGTCAGGCAGAAGAGCATTTCTGAATAAATTCTCTATAGGTGAGGAAGTTAAAGAAAAATGTGGATGAGAGAGACAAAGCTCATCTAGTCATGTTTCTGTTCTTTCCCAGATATGCCATGCTAATAATATATTTAGAAATGTGTTCAGCTGGAACTTTGATGAACTAGTAAATTTTTTTTGTGAGGTGTGGGGTGTTTTTTTTCCGGATACTGATAAAAGTTTACTTTTAGAATGAGCTAACCTGCATCAATCTGACTTCTGGTACCTTAAGATCTGAAGGGCCTATAAGTAAACTAATGCATTATTAGCTTACTTTTACTATTCAAATAATAGTATTGCATAGGTACCAAATAAACACAAAGCAAAAGTGTGTTATTGAACTAAGTTACTATACAGTGTCAATGGATTGTACACTGTACAATTCTAAGTAGAGATTTGGGTTTTTGTTTTGTTTTGTTTTGTTTTGTTTTTCTCATCTACAAAGTGGATGTTTTCTAGTACATTAATGGAGACAAAATATTGTAATTATTCTCATTGGGCTATGAAATCAGATCAATTTATTTGTTGATAAGTGTTTATCCTATAGCCTACTAATAAATGACATATACTTTAGTTGTCAAATAACAAAATTAATGTCTTAGGCTAAAACTATTGAAAGATACTTTTTTACACTGTCTTCCAACATAGCAAGAATATTTGGATTATTTAGATTCTGGATAAATAAATCTTACTGAATAATGGTAACTTTTCCAAGCACCTTTCAAATCAGATCTTAATATTCTACATTTATTGATGTTTTGATTGGTGCTTTGAATTATAGAAATTGTCAGTTTTCAGATCTTTATAGTTTATAATTTCAAGATGCATTTTTATTTTTGACAAATTCCTGCATTAAATATCAAAATATTATAAAATCACTAGAGACATTCATATATAATTATTTAACTATATATATTAAATTTTACAATATTGATTGCATATGCTCTATTTACTGTACTATATTCTTGAAATAAAAAAGAGATTTAAAAATCTTATAGTAATACTCTAAAAAAAAAAAGCTTTCAACAGGTTCTCATGTCATTATTCATGTCTCAGATGCTGAAAATGCTGCTGAATCATTCCAGTGAATATTTCAGTAGAAATATTTCTGAATTATTAACTCCTGAAATAAGAGTCTATAAAGGATATAAAATGAGAAGAGAAATCACTAGCTTTGAAGAGCAGTTTCAGGCAGCCTTATAGTGATATTAGTCAGTAATTCCAGTGTCATTGTGAAAGAAAATGTCAGCCTTCCGCACAACATCCGTGCAGTGATAGGATGTGATTTTAGAGACAGCGGGAACTGCATTATTTCATCTGAAGCATGCCTCTTAAAACAGAAGCTTACAGTGGCGGGTCATGGATACAAGTAGGTACCTATGATGGCAAAGACATTTTATATTTGCTTTTAATCCTGGGTTTATAAAAAAGGGATGATTGAGTTACAACTTTAAACATAAATAGCAGGGGAGATGAGCACTATTATATCATTTAGCCAATATGCTTATGTCCTCATGGTTTATAATGATATTTCTATAGTCTCATCGCTACTTTTACAAAATTTCAAGACCCCAAAGGAAAGACATTACACTGGAAAACATTATGACTGAAAAGTCAATTGTAATGCTTCAGTGTTTTTATTATCCTGCCCAAAATAAAATGATTTAGCAGTCCTTTGAGTTAAGAGCCTTAATGGGGAATAAATATATCACTTTTATCTGTGATGATATACCACATATTATGGATAATCAAAGTTGCTGAAGGTTAGAAAAAAGCCACATGCACATTAAGTGAAACTGAATTTTATTTGCACTTTAATATTGCTTTCCACCCTTTTAACAATATCTATAATTTTCTCTTTTTCACAGATTTCACATCTAAGAGAGTATACAGCCTAGCAAAATGAGTCATGTCTTTTTATTTTAGGGATTGTAAAGTTGAGCATCAACAAAATGATGTGAAGGAAAGATTAAGAGCTTGTTTTACAATGTGTAGTATGATTTGGGTTAAGAAATCCAGAAGAAATATTCTAATCCATCTAGAAATAAAAGTGATAAGAAAGGTAGGATAGTATATTTTGTGATCAAAATATGTAAACACATGATAGTATATTATATATCAGATAGTCTGAGTTTATAGTAGCTGCTGGTGCAGGGTTAGTAAAAGCACAATATAAAAGTATTGACAACTCTATTTTTATTGATTAAACAGCTAGAGTAATATATTTCAGAAAAAAAATGTTAAGAAACCAAAAACAGCACAGAAGCTGCATTAAGAATGTGCTGTACTTTAAAAAGAATTTGTAGACTTGTTAGGTTAATTTTATGTTGTGATATAAAAGATTTTAAAAAGAATACCTCAATAGATACTAGTTTTATTTTGTCCAGTGTAGTATCATTCCTATACCATGGTAAAATAAATTCAATTAAGATAAAATAATTTATGTATCAAAGTTTCAGATGTGTTTATGTCCATATATGTGTCTGCATATTGGTATGTGCATTCACACAGACCGTTCTATGTTTCCATACATATTTTTACAAGAATATGGTATATTATTTGAAAGTTGTGGAATATTTTATCTTATAGTTTAAAAGATCTGCATTATGACTATTTTCTGACCAATGATCACAGGAATATTAGAAACCCAGTGTTTTTGTATATCTGTGTTTTAAATATTTCACTATCACTTTAGACCTAGAAGTGTCTAAATTAATAACATAAATCTGTGCATCATTATCTTATAAAGCACTTCTGGATTTTGCCTTAGGTTTTCATTTATGCATAATTTTTCACCCTGTTCCCAATACACTGCACCCGTTTCTCTGCATTCTTCAATGTACCCCTACCTTTCTGTTTCTAGATTTGCCTGCTCACAGAGAGAGGAAACAGAGAGTTATATACATATGCTCTGTAATCATTCTGAATGTGACAACCCACTAACCTAACCCCAGGCAACACACAGCTTGGCTCCACTGACATGATGAGCTTGGGGATCTGGACTGAACAGATGTCGTATGACAGGTGTGAAGAGAAGGTGGGAGTGAAATGAACAGACATGCAATTTCAGAAAACCCTAAATTACACAAATACAAACCTGTGTAAAAAGTGCATATTGAAGGTTTATTGACATAGGCTTGCCTACAAAATAGTGCATTTATAACAAGCAGGAATAAATAGTTCATGACCCAGGACTTTCAACTTCAGCTGCTTTATAATTTTTCTTTTTATATATTGTTTTAGGTACTATAAGATTAGTAAAGTGTTATAAACTGTAGAATTAGATTCTTATAGAATTGTGGAAAGCCTAAAATATGAAAACTGTAGCTTATAAAAGGTGTAAAAATGAGAAATATAAAAATAACTAAGTTCTTTCTCTTAACCATTATTGATTTATATGTGTATTAAGTTTACTTACGATGTGCATAGATTTGATATTACTAACTTTTTTGTTTTTTTTTTTATTTTTAAAGATTTTATTTATTATTTTTAGAGAAAGAGAGGCAGAGAGAGAAAGAGAGAGACATCAATTTATGGTTGCTTTTCACCTGCCTCCAGCCATGGACCTGCCTGGAGACCTGGCTTGCAACCTGGTTCTGTACCCTGGCTGGGAATTGAACCAGAGACCTTTGTGTTCACAGGCCAGTGCCTTATCCACTGTGCCACCTGACAGGATATTATTAACTTTTTAAAGTGTGTATAGCATTTAAGATAATTGAATCCATCCAAAATGTTAATTATGAAACAAAAAATGTGCTCAATAATTTTGTCATCAATGCCTAAGTGTTTGAAAATGATACATTTAATCAACGTTTTTATTTAATAACCATGCATTTTAATTTTTAGGAATATTTAAATTATTTTGCATTTAAATAAATATTAATCATTTGACAATCACATCTGATTAATTCAGTACTAGGCAAGCTGCAACAGTAATCAGTATTTTTCTTGTTATATTACAGTTCTTTGTACATTAACCTATAGACATATTTTCAAAAGTATTTAATACTGATATTTTAAAAGCTGTGGTGGCATATAAAGGCCAGAAGTAATTTTTTAATAAAGCTGATTTTAAAAAATATTTTATTTATTAGTTTCAGAGGGAGGGGAGGGGAGACATCAATGCAGAGAGGGAGAGAGACATCAATGTATGGTTGCCTTTCACCTGCCTCCAGCTGGGGACCTGGCTGGAGACCTGGCTTGCAGCCTGGTTATGTGCCCTGAGTAGGAATCCAACCAGCAACCCTTGGATTCACAGCCTGATGCCAATCCACTGAGTCACACCAGACAGGGCCTCAGAAATAATTTTTGTATTGCATTTCTTCTGGCAAATGCAAGCTGTTTCTGAAGGTCACTTATTTTTCCAATGTATTTTTAAATTGTGTGTTTTATAGTAAAATTAGATATAGAATTCACCATGACAAAAATTCACTAGACTAATTGCCTTAAAATCAAATCTCATAATAGAGTGTCAATGAATTGTGAATGCATTCATGAAAGTAACTGTGGCTTTTTTCTGCTTCATATAAGCTAGAAATTAACACTGGCATTCCTGATGCTGAAAAATTTCTGAGTTTAAATACATGAAAACATTGTGCACTCACATTATATCAAGAAGGACTGAAAAGCTGTATACACTTCCCAAATTTTGTTCGAGAGAAACACCTGCCCTCTGCCTCTCACACGGGTCCAAGGTTACATGATACTCGATCACAAAATCCTGAAGAACTTCCTTAGCTAAAGCCCAGTGGACTGAGAAAGCACTATATACAATTCTTCAACTAAGAGAAGGCAGTGTGAGGAACACCACTGTTCACACTAAAGATATTCTGTAACTTACTTAATCTCCCCCTTGATTATTTTTGTCCCCCACTCCCAGTTGAATAGAATACCTAAAATACCTTAATATGTGAATGATCAGTTTCTGTTATCAATTGGTTAAACTTTATTTTGTTTTGTTTTCCTTTAAGAAGGATGGCCCTTCCTCATCCTCTCAGCCTGGTCCCTACACACCTTCCCTGTAACTCTTACCAGAACTATAGAATCTTTTAACATTCCTACCTTCTCTGTCTGTCTCCAAGGTCAGCTCTAGTCTTCCCGGGATCTGTGACATAGCCATCTCACCTTTTACTATTCAGATGAAGAACTCAAACTTCCAGGCATTTAAAAATTTACAGTTCACACAAAGTCAAATGATCTTTACCACCAACCTATGAATGTGTTATTGTCAGGGAAGAGGTATCAGGGCATCACAAAACCAAGAAAATAATTGGAACTTTGGCATCATCAGCTTGGTAGGCAGCACCTTGAGGAGTCAAAGGTTGGCACAGACATAAAAATTGCATGTGATCTATAGTTTTGTTTTGTTTTTTTAAGATTTTATTTCATTATTTTTAGAAAGAGGGGAAAGGAGAGAGGCAGAGAGGGAGAGAGACATCAATGTATGGTTGCGTTTCACCTGCCTCCAGCCACAGACCTGACTGGAGACCTGGTTTGCAACCTGGTTATGTGCCCTGGCTGGGGAATCGAACCTGCAACCTTTGGGTTCGCAGGCCGGTGCCTTAACCACTGTGCTACCAGCCAGGGTTTGATCTATAGTTTTTATAGCCACAAAAGTTCTGAGTGACAATGACCTCATTCTGTTGACTCTTAATACTTTTTCTTATCTAATAGGACTTAAAATGGATTAGAAATCTAGTGTTTAGTAACGTTCCCTCTTTTAAGAAGTGTAGGACTGCATTATATGCCCTGAAAAAAATGACTTTTACATTTTGTATGTTGTCATCAATGATACTAATTTGACTCCTTTTTACAGTGAAATATGCATGTTTCCATGCCAAAAAAAATTCAAGAACAATTGGGAACACCAAATGTAAGGTATATCAACCTTAATGTATAAACATATCATTCAACTAGAAGCATAATTATATTTGTAACATGCTTACTTATGGAACTAGGTATTCTCCATAACCAAACAAATAATTGGAAATATAAAGCCTTCCTTAGAGTATTTTAAGGGTGTACTATATTTCTTTTTCTTACAAAGAGAGAGGCAGGTAAGTGACTACATCTAATCACAGCCATTTTTAAAGTAGGAATATATGTTTAACTTTGCTAATAGAAAATATTCTATTACAACAGTTAATAACCTAGTAAGTATTATCATGTGTCAGACTTGGTAATGGGACTTATATTTAGTTCCTTTAATATTAACTCTAATTAAGCCTTCACAACAATTCTAGAGGTGGGCATATTATTCCTACTTATGATTAAAAAGCGAGGCAGAATAATTTGTGTTTCCTACTTACTCAGTCAGGAGGCTGAATCTATTTCTGGCTGTTACTTATGACTTGATAATTATGAAAGTGGAGATTTTGAACTTGGTCTGCCCTGATTTTCTCTCCTGACTCTTTACTTCTGTAAATGAATCTAGAACTTGTTTAGAACCTATAAGTTCCTGAGGAAGAAATGTGATAAAGCTATGTAAAATTCTTATCACAATGCCTATCACATAGTAAATGCTGACTGAGCTTGAGCTCTCATTAATATTATCATAAACATGTATTCTAAATAGCAAGATTTATGTATATTAAATGAAATATCTGCAATCACAACAGTAGTTTTCTTCAAAAAGAAAAATTAATTTCAGTGGGTTCCTAGGTCAGTTTGATTTTATTTCAACAATACTTTTGAAATAATTTGTAAATATACCTAGATTTTGAAGCCTTGGAATGATTTCATCTTTCAATCTCATTTTCCATTTGCCTAAAATGTTTTGAAGGAAATATGTTTCCCCTTTCTTTACAAACTGTTTTATCAAAGAGTACATAAAAAGCATTTTATCTTCTTATGCCAGAGTTAATGTGTTTAAGGTCCTTGGAGGTATGCCAAACATTATCATTTGCAAAATCCTGAAAAGTATGCTTCTAATAGTAAAAAATTGTTACAGCTTCTGGACAGTCTGCAGTTGTTCTGGTGCGTAATTCTTTTACGTATTAGCCTTGCTGTAATATCTTCACTTGGTTTTGCTTGAGATCGGAAGTAGCCTGAGACATCAACATTATAACCAGCAGCTATGCAGTCCTAAATTCTCATAGACATGTTTGTTTAATCTGCCATAATGACATCCTTCCTACATTTCTGGACTTGGCCAAAGTCATTTTGCATCTCTTCTGCCTGTTCCTTGAATCATAAAATATAAGAAAGTAAACTATATTCCCTTGCTCTCAGGAGACTGTATGTGAGGTAGATTCCAATGAGCTGAGCTTAAAGGGGATTTGGATAATTACCACAGAGATTATATTTCTATTGCTGATTTGGTTATCAAATGAGGTGAGGCACGTCTATAAAACTTTGTCTTTCATCCGGTGCTCAGTGGCAAGCATCTTTTCATTTGTCTATTGGCCTCTTGGAGAAGTGTCTGTTCATCTCCTTTGCTCATTTTTTAAATTGAATTGTTTGTTATTTTAGTGTTGTATGAGTTCTTCATACATTTCGGATATTAACCCCTTATCAGATGTATCATTGGCAAATACGTTCTCCCCTTCAGAAGGTCGTCTTTTCTTGTAATTGATGGCTTTCTTTGCTGCAGAAAAACTTTTTAGTTTGATGTTTTCCAATTTGCTTTTCTTTGTTTCTCTTGCCTGAGGAGATATATCAGAAAAAAATATTGCTATGAGAAATGTCTGAGATGTTACTGCTTATGTTTTCTTCTAAGAGTTTTATGGTTTCAAGTTTTACATTTAAGCCTTTAATCCATTTTGAGTTGATTCTTGTGTATGGTATAAGAAGATGGTCTGGCTTCATTTTTAACATAATTGTCCAATTTTTCAAACATTTATTGAATAAACTGTCTTTACCCTATTTTAAGTTCTTGCCTCTTTTGTCAAATATTAATCAACAGTAAAGGTGTGTGTTTATTTCATGGCTCTCTATTTTGTTCCATTGATTTATATGTCTATTTTTTATGCCAGTACCATGCTGTTTGGATTACTATGGCCTTGTTGTATAGTTCAATATCAGGTAGTGTGATATATCCAAATTTATTCTTTCTCCTCAAGATTGCCATGGCTATTTGGGGTCTTTTATGGTTCCATATAAATTTTTGAAATATTTGTTCTAGTTATGTGAAGTATTCCATTGGTATCTTTATAGGAATTGCATTGAAATATAGATGTTTTAGATATTGTGAACATTTTAATGACGTTAATTTTTCCTACCCATGCACATGGTATATGCTTCCACTTATTTTTATATTATTTTTCTTCTTTTTTTTTAGTGTTTTATAGTTTTCTGAGTATAAGTTTTTTACACTTTTGGCTAAATTTATTTCCAGGTATTTTTTGATGCACTTATAAATAAAATAGTTTTCTTAGTTTCTCTTTCTGACATTTCATTAATGGTTATAAAATGCAAATTATTTATTGATACTTATTTTGTATTCTGCTACTTTACTGAATTTATTAGTTATAGCAGTTTTTTTGCTTTTGCTAAAATCTTTCAGATTTTTTTTTGAGATAATTTTCTGTTAATGTGGTAAGCTCTTGATATACTTTTTATTTTGCTATATTTTAATTACTTTAATTAAATTTTCTGTTTTAATTTTAATCAATTCCTATGCTTTATTATATATTATTTTACTGTTACATAAATATCAGAGAATAGATTATTATTTAATAAATTATCTATTTATTTTTTAGTAATCAAGTTATCTGATGAATTTAATGAATTAAAAAATGATTGCATTTTGTCAGCTTACTAAAGTAACATATATGGTAATTTTTAAAAATAGTTTATTAATTATTTTTAGAGAGAAGGGCAGGGAGGGGAGAAGAAAGAGAGAAATATAAATGTTTGGTTGCCTTTCACCTGCCTCCAGCTACAGACCTGGCTGGAGACCTGGCTGGAGACCTTGCCTGCAACCTGGTTATGTGCCCTGACTGGGGAATCAAACCAGCAAGCTTTGGGCTTGTAGGCTGGTTCCTATCCACTGAGCCACGGGTCAGGGCTAATATATAGTAATTTTTAATTTGTGCAAGCTTTTACTTAATTTGAATACTACATTGTTGTTTGTTTTTTCATAGTCATTTGAATGTCGTTTAAGATCCATTCCTTAGGATTCTCAATGTCATCTGTTGGAGAAGTATCTTGTGCTATTATGCTTATTTATTTTGATGCCTGTTTTTTAACTAGAATCTTATCAAAAATGTCTTCTCAAATATCACTCCAGACAGAAATGTCAAATAGTAAATGTTTGAAAACACAAAAACATAACACAGAATTTATTTCAGAAATACTTCATGAAATTCTTATAAAAGTAACTTTAAAATTTAAGAAGAATTACATTATTAATTATCTAAAATGTATTTTTGATCAGTTTCATTCTCACAATTCACACACACACACACACACACGTACTCATATGTGTCTTGGGTTCTGTGTATTTAGAGGAACAAGATCTTTTCAACCAGGGACCTAATATCAAAATAGTGTTTTCAATTGCGTGTATCCTGTGGGAAAAAAAGAAACAAAAAGAGTGGCATCAGGTATGGTCATAAAATACTTGTTCTTAATTTGATAATATTAGAAAGTAATAAACCTGAGGCCATTCTAGCTCTTAGTGCAATACTGAATGCTGTGTAAGAACTGATAAGCTGTTTTCACAGTCAAAAACTATTGGTGTTAACATATTTTACAAATTAAGTATGTGAAACATTTAAAAAATATTCCATCTCTTGTTGGTTTATTTCTTGAACTTATGTAAGTTTGGGATAATTTAGAATTGTGAGAAGTTGATTTTATCTTTATTGTGTATCAGAGATTAGATTATCAACGTGATACGGAATTCATAAACAGTATTCTCTTTATTCAAGTTTAGAGCCATCTGTACTATCCCGTCTATGAGGCTCTTCACCAGCAGATGGCAGCACTTGCAATATTATGACAGGAGAAAAACACAATGCTTCATCTTAAAATTGTTGAAATCAGTTTAAGATTGGTATTATATGTGTAGTGTTTATGAATTCAACACCATTCAGCTCATAAAACTCATATGACATGTTACTAAAATAATATGGTATTTTTGGCAAAACATTGCAGGTAATATATAAAATGTTCACTAAAAAATCATGGAAACAAAATTCAGTTATGCTCACTAACTTTAGTATAATTTAAATAAAAATTAGGTCTTTTCTATTTGTTTTGTGCCTCAAAGGACCTATCTCTTGGTGTGCAAAAGGTCTTGCTAAAATATGTGGTTAGTTATTGCTGTAAAATTGTAGCTGTTCAATTTATTCATTATAAATATTTACACAATAGAGCTAAACCTTGTTAATCTCATTTGGAATGGTTTCCCATAAAGTAATTTTCATATGAATGAAACTTGCCATATTAAAATCCCATATATGTGCACTTTATGTAGTTTGTTCATTTTACAGAAGGTTCTATTTACATATGTATGTATTTTCTCAAATTAACATACCTTTCAAGGCAAGCATTAAAATTTGACCAACTGCAATATTGATAATTATATGGTTGAAGTAAACACCTTTATTCTGGTCTATTAAGTGTATAACAGCTAGCAAAATAAAGGTCCATTATTATTAATAAAAGTTCCTAAAACCCAAAGACATATAGTACTATTTAAATACTCTTATATTTTGCTCACCTGTGGATTAGGACAAGTCACCTAATTTCCCTTATTCTCCTTCCAAGCAATGGCAGTGTGCCCCATCATGTTCCTATTTTCTCCTACAGTTTCTCTCTAATGCTCAAAAACCAATCTGATGATCTAAGTCATTAAGTCTACTTTTTTGCTCCTTTTGTGGCTTCTATTTGTATTGCTTTTCCTATGACTTTGAAGTAATCACATCATAGTCACGAGTTGTGGTTCTTCTCCTGCTGGATGTAACTAAGTCCAGAGGATTTGTTTATCCTGTCAATAAAAGGGTGTTTGCCCTCTGACTTACACTTTGTCACGTGTTGCCAAACATGTAAACGCCTAGTACTACCTGTCAACCAGCCATCCAAAGCTTTTTCTCATGGATCTCTCCTGGAAAATCACTTCTGTTTTTTTCCCCATAATGTTTCTATCCAGAGAAGTGCAAACATTAATAGGTGCCCAATAAAACCCAGTTCCCAAAGGAGTCAGGTGGTTGTAGGCACTCAGCATGTCCTGGTGACTCATAATTGTTTTCATTACTTCTGTCCAGTCATGGTGCACGTATTCTCTCCTCACGTATACATTAATTTACCTCACCAAAACTAAACTCAAAATATTCTTCAATAGTCACATTTCAATGACTAGAACAAGAACACTCTAAATGCCCGATATGCCCATAAATTCTCACTGCAAAGTATTGGAAAGGTGGACTAATGTCAGGAAGCACACGTTCCTCATTCTTCATACTGATTTTTAACACACGCATATCACACTGGCCTTTGTGGGAATGTTGTAACTAGATGAGATCATTTGTTTAAGAAGAAAACGTGAAAGCAAGGATCCCCAATTCAAATGAACACAATGGCAGGTAGAAGTTTCTGAAGTGCTTCAAGATTCCAAAGTAGATTTATTGAATAAATTCATTGCAAAAGGCTAATAATGATAAGGAGGCACCTAAAATGAAAGATAAGACTGAGGTCGCTCCTGCTGTGACTCATTTCTTTTCTCCTTATGTAAGTACTCAAGATACTAAACCTCAATTTGAATTACCTTTCCACTTTGAAGAGACCACAAGGCTATAAACAAAAGTCTAATGAACAAGTTAGTGACCTTACAAACTGCAACAACAAGGTCCTAAACATGAAATAGCTGTGCCTCCCCTCTGAAATACACCCTTCTATGGTCCATCATTAAAACAGTGGCCCAGAAATTGGTGCCTCACGTATAGTCACTTGGGACGCTGGAAAATGATTATCCTCAAAGGTTTTGTCACATCTTTCCTTACTGTCTCCAACACCCTCATATCTACCCTTGAAGCAGGGTCCTCTAACCTAAGGCTTGACAGTGTGGTGAAGCCTTAGCCAAGAGGACCACAAAAGAATTTACAGTTTGTACCTGAAGTTGAAGGTTTAGCTTTAAGAATCTTCCAATGCAGATTACTTAAATTTCAGCCAAGATCTGCCTTCCCTACTACTGACTTTTAGTTTGTAGAACTGACCCAGATTTCCAGGGGTCAGAAAGCAATAGAGCGTGTGTGGACAGGGTGACAGACAAGGACTACTTTTCTGACATAAAGGAGGAGTGGACCAGCTACCTGTTTTTAAAAGTTGGATTTCCCAACTCTAAATCAGTCCCAAGTAAATGACAAGGGTTTTTTGTGTTAATTTATAAGACCCATGCAAACACATTATGTTCACAAATTTTCCAGAGTCAACGTGGAAATAGAAAGCTCTCTATGTACATTTTTATTGGTAAAATGCCTTTCACGTATCTCTGTTTTTCAAAGTTTACTGTGTACTTTTCATAGCCTGAATCATCTTGAGTTTTCAACTAGGGTTGAAGTCATGACGAGACGTTGCACACCGGAAGACTTTTAAACTGACTTTAAAACAAAGTTGCATGTTTTTAACTTAAATATTTAGACAAGAAATGTGTAGGTTTATTTGTCATTTCTATAGGCAATAACAAAATCGTTCAGAAATCGTTAATTTAGATATCATTTAGTTTGCTAAGTGAACACAAAAAATAATAACCTAGAAGGTTTTAAATATCATTTCCTTATGGATGAATTCATTCAAGCGAAGGAATAAGCAACTAAACTAGAATTAATTAGAATTACCAAGATTTACCTATTAGACGGTTCTGGATAAAACTCTCCATTAGTAAAGAAAGAGGTGGATCAGTTGTTATGATTTTTGGCAACCTATTTTCTCATATAAATCAAATGGGCTGTTTTGCATATGTGTAGGACAGAGCATTACACATCCCTTTGATCTTTCCCATGACTAATACTGCATGTCTGCTTCACAGATGCGGCTTGAAGAACGTACTAAATCAGTTAGTATTTATCTAATCATTGTGATGCTTTGATATCACTTTTTAGGTGTCTCAAAAAGTAGAAAGAAGTAGAAAGAATAAAGTTAGTTAAGTTGGCCAGAAATTATGGTCATAAAATTAAATAACTAATTTTGTGACATGTATAGTATTTTAGTTGTTTGCATTTTGTAAAACCATTAAATTTAATATTTTATAAACCCTGTATTTGTTTCATTATGAAATTTATTTTATTTCTTTCAATACCCCAGATTTATTTGAATTTAACTATTCATGTCTTCGTTTTGATAAAAGTACTTAATTTTTCCACTTATTTTAATCTTCAAGTTTCTATTTTTTTGTCATAAGCAAGAGATTATTACATTATACTTGTGTAATGCTACCTACCATAATTATATTTTTAGTAAATCTTATAATAAACATTTTCATATTCTTAGCAAATACAAGAATGGTATATCCTTTTTAATATCTATGTTATATTTTCAGAAATAAAAATATTGGTACTCATATATATTTATATGATTTATGGTTTTGTCTTTATTATTAGCAGATTGTGTTCAATACTATATTTAGATTATATCAATTGACTAATGTAGCTCTTGAAAAATTATGTTTGGTTACAATGTATTAATCTGAAAATATGTTAAATTGGAAACACTTTTTTCTTTTATTTAAATTTTATAACAGAAGGTAGTCAATATTCTTGTGACAATTAATAGGTCATATAAATATTATTTGGGGTAACAGAAAAGTTTTATGTACTTATTTATTTCTAATACTTATGTAAAGTGAATAACTGAAACAACTATATAATAAAAATAAAAAATTAAGAAAGGAAATCAACCATAAGTTACTCACTATATGTTTAGTAGAAAACAGCTACTATTTTTATACATTTATACAAAAAATAAATATTTTATTAAGTATAGTATAGCGTTAGCAAATGTAAAACACAGGAGGAAAGATTGTGCAAACTTAAATGTATTTCAGGGTTTTTAATGTATAAACTTGCATCTAAGTAAACATATACGTAAATGATTTCATTAGTGTTTTCTAACAGCAGAGGGAGATATTGAACTAGAAATCAAATATTTTTCAGTACACATCTTTTGCAGAATGATTTATTGTTAACTATACATTTAATTTTAAACTTTTCTTAAAAAACATTTTAACAACCATTTTATAAAGTCTTTTCTCCAACATATGGTTTATAACCAACAAGGTGTCTTATTTATATATATAAACTGAAAATTAGTATATTTACACTGTGCTAATAAGTCATTTGATATATTTTTTAAATGTCTCAGACTTAACATTAAGTGACTCAAATCTTAAGAATTTTATGTCATTAGAATTGATTAGTGCAGTAAAGCATAATTTTTTACACTGAAGCAGACTGGAATGTTCCTCTGTTCTCTTATTTATTAGCTGCATGAACTACAGTGAGTTATTTTTCTTAATTTTTACTTTCCTCTTCTGTAAAATGAGGATAACGGTAATAAGTTCTTTATAGAATTGTTGGTAATTTTTAAAAGATTGAAATACAGTAAGTGCCTAGCATAGTGACTTCCTATTAAATTTGTCAATATATATATGTATTAATGTTTTTAATATTATTACTACTTTTAAAATTAAAGAAGTATTTATTGAATGAGTGAATGTTTAAAATATATAAATATGAAACTATTAACCATATGAAACATAGATTTTATAAAATATTACTGATATGATATATTTATAGTTTGTGCTACTTTGTGTATGATAGAATAAAATACATCTGATATAACTTACAATATTAACTATAAACTGACATGTTTGTGTCACAGTATAATCGTACTATTATAATTTATAATATTAAATGTCTGTTATGTTTTAAATTTTATTATACTATCTGATTATTAATTTTAACATTTCAATAAAGATCATCAGAACATATATCAACTCTGTTATATAAATTCATTTAAAATTGTATTATAAAACAAAGGTAGAGAATGAGGTAACACTGATACTATAGAGTTATAATCTCAAAAAGATGTTACTTTACTGAGATGAAATTTAATTATATTAAAATTAATAGCAGTTGTAGTTCTCCATTGGGTTCATATCAGTTGAAAGATGGTATGCTTCAACTAAGACACATTATTTTATATAAAACAATTAGACCTTGGCTCTTGTTAATTACCTCATTTTCCTCATTTTCTGATTTTAAAAATAAGTTGCTATATAACATAAAGCAAGGTTTTACCAAGCTACCATTATAGAAAGCTGTCTTCTCTGCCATCAGTCTCTAAAGCTGCAATTTCTATCATTTAATTCAACTAATGGAAGCAAATAAGAATCAAAAGTGTCCCTGGTAGATGCTGGATTTGAAATTGATCTACATGAACAGATGAGAGTCTCGACAGGCGAGATGAGCAACAAAGAATTAATACACAACAAGCAAAACAGAACCAAGTGTATGAATACAAGGAATAGGCCTTCAGTGGTCAGGGGAAACGGGGTTGGGGGGAGGGGGGAGGGGGGAGGCAGAGGCAAAGATGGGGAGCAGCTTAGACAAGAACCTAGTATAAAGGAACCATGGACATGGCAACAGGGGGGATTGACTTTGGGGGGAATGGATGGGTGGGGATGGGGAGAGGGGAGCAAAAAGGGGATGGATGTAATACAACAATAAAATTTAAAAAAAAGAATTAATACATATTTCACTTGGGAGGAACAGCTTAAGGAAGGCCATTTGAATAATAGAGGAAAAAGAGGGTATTAAGGAATCAATGTCAGGTTTCATGTAGAATTTTGAAAACCATATTAAGTGATTAGATTAATAAACAAATAGAGAAGCCATCTTAACCATTAACAATGCAAACATGAATTTACTTGCCAAACAAGTCAAGTGTGGAAAGTTAGTTCTTGTCTCATGAAAGCCAAGCAATGGACATAAAATATATTATGGACAGCCCTTTCTTTTTCCCTTGTAACTGGGAAAACAACAGTAAGTCTCCATGTCTTTTCTATGCCTCAGTGCAGATCTGTGACCAACAGGTTAGGAAAAACCAGGTGTTATGAATGAAAATCCCACCTCAATTTTCTGTACTGACAAAGGGCTTGATGAATAAATCAGTCCATGGCTCACTTGCCAATATTTCATAACTTCAAAGAAGTAAAAATTAAAATTGTAACATTCATTTTTGATAGGGCATTGTAATATATTTTAATAAAAGGACATTTTGGTAGGTTATGTTTTACATTTTATTGAACATTTATTCAAACTCAAACTCATAAAGTTTTTGTTTTTATGCATTTATTTAATTTTTGCCAGATTATTGTAAAATATAGATATATTTCTATTTCTACTTGGATACAAGTTTTCACACATTTTCATTAGTCAACCAATAGTCAGTGAAAAACATGTGAACTCAACTGCATCTAAAGCATTGAATTGAAACTGTTAACACTTTTTGTAAACCTCACACCAGTGTTTCAAAAACAGCTTCTTTGTTCTTTTTCTTTTTCTTTTATATTGAGGATACTGTAAATGTTTTGAAATTTTATTGGCAAGTAGACCAGTAAGAAATGTTTAGAAGTCAATTTATCTGACCAACTTAAAAGAGAAGACAGTCTCTAACCTACAGAAGCATATAATATGATAGAAGACTCAGATGGTAAGCATCATTGGATAGAAGCTATAGGATAGGGAAGAAAGAGAAATTCATCTTTTCTGAGGAGTTGATAGATGCCTCCTAGAGTCTTCAGGTACTTAACACCTAGGTGGTAGGTGAGCGTTTTCCTGCCTAGGGAAAGAGAAGATTGGAGGAAACAGATGTAAGTGCTAATGAGGTTATTTCTGACCTGTTAGAGAAAGCAAAGCTTAAGAAAAAAAATTCAGTGTTTCCATCGGTAATGTGTGAACAGTAGAGAAACAAGCTCAGAACATAACAATTGTAGCAATGTGTGGCATCTATTGGTGGAAGAAATTGAATCAGAAATATAATAGTGAGGATCTGCAAGTAGAGATATTAAGACTGCTGAATATGCAACGCTGGTAAAATACAAAACGACTATGACAAAGAACAACTATTTAGGTGGAAACGGGAGGATCCGGAAACAATTGAGCATTGTTGTGCAAAATAGAGTTAGTAAGGATTGAGATACCTGATTACCAGTGGCAGATAATGAGCCGTCTTCTGGAAGATGAGGGTGGATTTGTTTTGAATTTAGGCATTACCATTGGTCAGGATGTGCATTTTCATTTCAATGCTAAAGACAACCTTTGAAGGTTACTCTTTCATTACAAATGATGTACATATTAAGGTATTACTAACAATAACACAGAAGCACAGCAGACGGTTGATGTATTTCCAAGTGCATTCACTTGAAATGTATTAGATATTTCTACTGGTGCTAGTGAAAAAGACAAGCATTCTGCCTTGCCTTTGCAGGGGGGATTTATGGGGGGCAAGGTGCACCCCCAGCAGGCGAAGGCCCTGCCAGGCTCCTTCCTGGAACTAGTTAGTATCTCTCCATCAAGCCCCGTTGCACTGTATCGGGGAGCAGCTGTGCTTTATCCCGATTTCTTCTGCGCGTTCATTAGCCAACATGGGTCCTAGGGCATCAGAAAAGCCTAATAGATATTTTTATTTGTTTGGGGGATGCTCAATTTTTTTTTTCTTGTAAATAAAGACAATTGTATTTTTGCTTTATATCATTTCAACTTATGGAAAGTTTCCTAGGAAAGCTGTAGGTTCAGATTGTGCGGGAACTTGTATCTAAATGTGCATGAACCTTATGTAAGTATGTATGTACATATTTACACAGTATTCCCAACTTTATCTTGTTAACTCATTTATTTTTGTGTTCTCAACTAATGCAATAATTTGTCTTTAATTTTTTTTAAGATTTTATTTATTATTTTTAGAAAGAGGGGAAGAGAGGGAGAGAGACATCAATGCATTGTTGCATTTCACCTGCCTCCAGCCACAGACCTTACTGGAGACCTGGTTTGCAACCTTGTTATGTGCCCTGGCTGGGGACTCGAACCTGCGACCTTCGCGTTTGCAGGATGGTGTCTTTAATTTTTAAGTTACCTAGTTCATAAAATGTATTTTAGAAAGAAGTACATTTTTGTTGAAAAAGAAAACCAAAATGTTTTTAAGTTTATTAATTTTGTATATGTATATTTGATATTATTATAAATTATGTCTTACTTATTAAAATATTGATTCCACATGGCAATGGTGTCTGCTCTGTAAACAAATTCTGAAACCAGAGTTAATAAAATAAGTTAAAATCTAGACCCTTCCCTCATTCTGTAACATAGAATATGTTATATTTATGCTGTAATTTTCTGATTGTAATAGTTGTTGCTGCAAAGGTTTGTTACAAAGGTAAATGTGTTACTTTGTATGGAGTGATTATAGAAGTGATAAACATGAGACGTGCTCACAGTATATATATTGCTTATTATTAATATTATTAAATATATATAAAAGGGAATTAAAAGATTAGAATAGTTTTACTGTAATAATAACTGCAGAAAGCTCTTCCTTTATCTGAACAAAAATCTTTGTGATTCTTTGCAAGAACCTTATGGTTAATAAGAATGAAAATGATCATTTATTATTTTTTAATTTATTCTTATAAATAATGCAATCTATAATACTTTGCTTATAATCATGTTCAAATGTTATTAGTTTCTTCTTAAAATAAAATTTTAACAAACCACAATAATAATTATGGGTCAGTAATAGAACAACCACACACACAATCTACATTTTTAGAGCAAAATTTGGACATTTCCCAGCTTTTTCAATTGTAAATATTTTTTTAAATGTCCACTAGAGGGCGCTGAAAGAGTGAAAAAGCTGTACACAAAGGGCGGTTTTAAGAATCACTCTTTTCTTATTAAAATTATACTAATATTCAAGGTTAGTTTTAGATTGAAAGTCCTTATTTCCATTTTTTCTTACCCTAAAATTGTGAATTATTTAACAATGAATCCTACTAGTAGCAAAGATTTGTAACATTTTGTGGAAAACATGTGCATCTATGTATAGAAAGGAAGAACAGGTAAATGCAATTTTGAATTGCTTTGTATTTTAAGACAGATAAGCTATATTTAAAAAACTGCTTTACTGATAAACAATTGTTTAAACTTGTAAAATGTCTCCAAATTAATGTTTCCTAAGTTTTAGTATGTTTGAGTTACAAACGAGAAACTACTTGTTAGATATGCCTATCTGATTGCAATTAGTCAAAGACAATGATGCAAAAATGTTTCTAGGAGTATTTGTTTACTGTAGTCACGTGACTTTTCAAACTTAATACCCTTTGAGGATGAGGACGACATCAAAGGCACTTCTTAGTTCCAATGAGGGTTTTATAGGTATTTAACTTTAGTTTTTATTGCCCAGGAAAATCTGATATGGCATATCCTTCGTCTTATATTTCCTCCTATAGACTTCCCTTTTCCAACCCTTGCCCCCAAAATAATAACAAAGGTTATCTATCCACTTAAATAAAAATAAGTTATTTCAGGCATTTGATGATTAGATATTAGCTTTTTTAAAATAAATTTTTGTGTTAGTATTTCAATGGTATTTATTATTTATTCTATATCACAATGGTTTATGTCCTGTTTTAATAAAAGAAAATGTGAACATTATAGATTACACACCTTTACTTTATTAAATGCACAATGTACAAAGTAATATTATATGACATATACACTTTTGAAATATGTCATAATGAAATATAATTCCAGAAGAGATATAGGAGAATAATATAGGTAAGATATACATGGTAAGATTTTATATCAAAAAGATAGCTGTTACAAAAACATCTACATCTATTTTTATGTAGATGCATAGGTAAGGTATAATATCTATTAAGAAAAAATGTCAACATTACTTAGTAAAATCTGTCACTGATGATGTATTCACTTCTTTGGTAATATAGTTCAATACATGTCTTTTTACATAAACTCCATTGCTATCCATTTAAACATGCAAAATGAGAAAGGACTGTCTTTTGTTCAACAATTCACTTAAAGTTCTCAACAAACGTGTATCTTTACAATTATTTTCTTTCTTTACAGAACATAGATCCAATGATAACAATTTTATTTCTATCCAAATATAAATGTAAAGAATGGTACTTAAATTTCTATACCAACCAATCAATCTTAGGTTGAAAATGTTATTACTTTCATTTTACTATATGGAGAGTATCTTCATATAGATGATCTTAAATAAAAATGATATGTTTAGATATACACACATATATAATATTATGGCCATGATATTTCCAACTTTTTTTTGTTAAAATAATACATTGAAAGCAACTGGCATGTTTTGAAAAAATGGTTGTGTCCCAATTGTAAGATTAAACCTTAAAAATGTTTCAACCCTCAGTGACATAGTTACAGGTGACAGAAGTAGTGATGTCTGAGTTGTGGCTGGCAATAAGGAGCCATAAGGTATTAATCATCTCTTTCAGGTGATCCACCAAACTGATAATCCATTATGCATCGTTGATTCAGTGATATTTGGCTACCATTATTGTTAATCATCTAAATACAAAATAATTTAGTCACGCAGATTGTGTGATTAAATACCTCTTTAAAATATTGGGAAAGATTCAGGGGATCAATATTTCATTTTTAGTTTCCTATATTGGTCTTTGGTATTATGTTTTTGTTGTATGGACAAAATCTAAAATAAAAAATAAGTATCTGTACATTTCTAAGGAGTAGAAAAAATATCCCAAGGATACATAATAGTGAGAACATACAAATAAATCATTCATCTTGAATAACTGTATATTTGACTATTTCTATATGCAACACACTCTGCAGTACTATGGCAAAAAACACAAAGTACATACTAACCTTCCTTCAAGGAATCTTTATTCTCACAATAACTCAAATCTTGGCATTATTCCAAGGGACCTTGTATTTTGCACACCACAAATTTTTCATTATGAAGATATTCAGGAACATTTTGTAGGTTTACTTTTTTGTTGTTTGTAATTTGTTTTAAAGATGTTATTTATTATTTTTCAGAGAGAGGGGAAAGGAGAGAGGGAGAGAAACATCAATGTACGATTGCCTTTCACCTGCCTCCAGCTACAGACTTGGCTGGTGACCTGTCTTGCAACCTGGTTATGTGCCCTGGCTGGGAATCAAACCAGCAACCTTTAGGTGTGCAGGCCGGCACCTTTTTACTTTTTATGTAATTTTTTAATAACAGTTTTCATAGGCAACCATTTGAAGTAGGGGATTTTATGAAATCTCAACTATACTTGAAATGAAGACAGGCCGCTCAAAATCTAGGCTTTCAGGAGAAAGTGTTTATTTGTTTTGTTTTGTTTTAGGGTTTGCCAGGTTAAACAATGCTATCAGAGAGTTCCTTTGTGTCTACAGATTTCAAATTAAAACAGACCTCTTTCAGAACAAGGCACTTCCATTATTAGTTTTACCCCTTTGATCTGAGTTCAAATTGAGCATGAAGGAAACTTAAAATTTAAATAAGAAATTAACTTTTTATTAGAGGGGCAATATAAAAGGCAAGTTTCCTAAACACCCATTCATATGTGGCTATATAAAATCTCATATCTGCCATATAAATTTCTCTTAAGATGCATAAACTTTTCACTGAAAGTAATTCATGATAAATGTGTGCAAATGTTCTTACAGAAATGTGATTGCTAAAAGGATAAAACATCTTTTGTTCTTCCACATTACACAGATAAGGTTTCCTTATTAAATTGCATGTTATTGTCAGAAGTCAAGTTATCCATAATGATTATGCTCTGACTCTAACAGAATCAAAAACAAAAAACAAAAACAAAAAAGAAAAACATGCAAAGAAAAAAATGGCAATAAAGTGTTTTGGGCTTCTCTTTCAGTGAAAGATAAAAGAAAATCATATGTTCCACATTTGTAGATCAAATGCAAGTTCACTGTATAGTATGTCATTGTGAAAGAAAAAAGACATTATTTTATCATTTTCTATAAATGGGATTTATGTAAATCAAATTATGTATTTGACTTTACCTCATTATTTTTTCAAAGAGTTAAAAATATTTTATGAGCTAGTACTTTTGGAATACTAAATACATTATTAATTATTTAATTTGAATTTAAGATATGGGATTATGAGTGAATTTTAATTTTCTTATTTGTTTTGAATTTACTTTAGAGTCTTATAATCAAATATATATATATATATTTAAAGTATATACAATTTTAAAGAAAACATTTAGTTTAAAATAAGAAAAGGAAATATGCCTTTAAGTAATGTTTAAAAAGTTGATGCAGGCCCTGGCTGGTGGCACAGTGGATATAATGCCAGCCTGCAAACCCAAAGGTTGCTGGTTCGATTCCCCGGCCAGGGCACATAACCAGGTTACAAGCCAGGTCTCCAGCCAGGTCCCCACTGGAGGCAAGTGAAAGGCAACTGTACACTGATGTCTTTCTCCCTTCCTCCCGGTCTCCCTTCCTCTCTCTCTCAAAACCATAAATAAAATCTTTTTTTAAAAAGTTGATGCACAAGGTCTCTATATAACTGTAAATCTACAGTATTTGCAGATATCAATAATATTCAATTCTAATAACATTATAATGATTTTATTCCTCTAAAAATATAGAGAAGACAGAGCCCAAAATAATAATTATTTCCTAGTTTTGTGCTATTATTTTCAGTAATTATATAAGTAATTAAACAGTGACATTGATTTAAGATTACTTTGATGCTTACATTGTTTCTTCGGAGAATGAAGTTAGCAATGAATATTTAAAATCTATCTATAATATTATCATCCTCAAAGGGTCATCATGTTATTGTACTTTCTACCTTCAGAATATTTAAATATTCTAATTCTATACATATAATTGTGCAAAGACTTCTCTTTCGAGACTTCCAGATTCTTAAGTTAACATCAATCTGACATATGTCTTTGATTTACCACTTAAATGTGGCATTGGAAAAGGTGGGCAAATGCTAAAGGAGAACTAGTTCAAGACATAATGAAATAAGTCTCTTTCATTTTTATCTTTTTCTCTTTCCTCTTCCCATTTTGTACTATTTGTCCCATATGGATTATCAATCCAACAAATTTCATAAAACATCTATCTAGGCTTTGTTACCATGTAAGATGATGGTCTTCTCCCGATTTACATAAGCAGGGAAGAAAAACGGTCTCCTAGTTCCTTATACATTGGGTTGGCAAAAAAGTCCATATGGTTTTTCCCTTAAAATAAAAGACACATTTCCCCTTTTTGCCAGTAATTTTATTGATTTGGATATGTGGATATGTTGACTATCTCCCATGCGGTATAATGCTGAATATTCTCAATTAATGTCTTGATTTGATTGCTATCAATTTCAACTGGTCTACCCACCATGGATCATCTTCCAGTGAGAAATTTCCAGCAATGACCTTTGCAAACCATACTTGACCTGTTTAGTCAGTCATAGCACCTTCTCTATTTCACCAATCTTGTCTTTTTATTTATTTTTACATTTAGGTTGTGTTTTTACCTTTCTTTAAATAATAAAGTATGTGCCAAAAATATACATTTTGTTTCATCTTCAATGTACCTACAGAAGAATTTTCATCTTTTTTTTAAATGGGAGACATGCATCTATTGGTTGCCTCTCACATGCCCCTAACTGGGGAATCTAACCTGCAACCCAGGTATATGCCCTGGCTGAGAATCGAACCTGTGGCCTTTTGGATCATAGGCAGGCACTCAATCCACTGAGCCACACTAGCCAGGACCATGATTTTGTTTGCTTTCTTTCTTTCTTTCTTTCTTTCTTTTTTTTTTTTTAAATTTTAAATTCATGCTGGTATGACATCTGCCACAATAGGACCTAACAAAATTGCTTCCAATGGAATTAAAGAAAACTAAGCACTCCTAGAGCCATGTTACATAAAACACCAAACTTTTTGACCAACCCAATAGAACATACTGTGTTTCCTTCTGTGCTACTGCAGTATTAATGACGGACAGAGGTGGGTTTGTTTCTCCTGGCTGCTTGGTATTCTTTAATGTCATTACAATAATTGAATGGTTTCTCTTTAAGACTCACATTCTAAAAACCAGTTAAAAGTCACAGTAACATAACTGAGAGGATGTGATTAAGAATAATTGATAACTTTTTAACCTCTTGTGGGAGGTCGGAGGATGGAAGAATTTAGCAAAAAGGAAAAAGGACTCATGGACATGGTCAACAATGTGGTCATTGTTGGGAGTGGGGCTCTCAGGAGGCTAAATGGTAATGGAAAAATACAATGAATATTACATTTTAAAAATGGAGTCACTGAGGTCAAATTATGTGGAAAGTAGTATTTATTGCGATCCCTTGACTTATTTTTAAAACTTTGAGAAAGCTACAAAGGGAAGGTACTGCATCATGTCCTAATTGGAAATGAAAAACAATGTCTAAATAAATGTTATCCAACCATCACTAATGAATTCTGCCATGAATATTTGGAAAGAATGGTGGCATTATTGATTTAGTGAAACAACTGAGGAACTATAGCTAACAAAACCTATAGAACACAAGGGACATCTATAAATTATCCATGGACATGGAGGGGAAGGGGGGAGTAGGGGAGAGCAAAGAGGGAAGCTACAACAACTATAGTAGAACAATAATAAAACCATTAATTAAAGAAAAAATAAAATAGAACAGTTGATGTAACCATAATCATTTTGAATGTAGAAAGTTATATTTTACTATTATTTGAGATAACAGTAATTCTATCAACATTACTGCTTTGAACTAAGTTATAGAATGCTCCTTAAATAAGAATTAAATAAGAATTCTGCCCTTACACTTTTTTTTTTTTTTTCATGCTGCCATCAAGAACTTACAACCTAAAGAAAAGATAAGGAATAAAAAGAAATGACCTGTTAAGTCACTCTCCCCTCCTTTACTACTTTGTAATTAATTGGTCATTTTTATGCACATATGGGACAATGTGTATTATGTAAGTAGGAGATCCAAGATAAATAACTTCAAATATCTGCTAGGTATAAATTATGGATAAAATAAGCACATGGTCAAATTGCAGAAAATGACACAAACCTGTCTAAATCTATAAGGAGATTATTTCCTTTAGTCCTTCAAGTCTCTTTGAAAAAAGATTTCTCTACAAATGATATTTCAAGAGCATTTCTTCTGTAACTTTGTCCTCAAACCCTAAAGAAATGCTTTTGGAAAACCACAGTGTTGGGAAAGAAATTATTTTAGCTCCTGATTTCCCCATTGTCCCCACTTACCTAAATTAACAGGTTGATTTTAGTTACTTGGTCATCAGTGGAAGAAAATTATGCCAAGATTGATTCCTTGCCTTTCTTCTTTCTTATTTCCCCTATTCTCTTAACCATCATCTATATTCTGTACCTTAATCTGTTTATACATTCTATACCTTCTTAAAGCTCACAGTGTCTTTAAAAATAAATGAGAAACTTAATGACTGAGCTAATATAACATAAAGGAAAAATGGAATGTGAAAAATTGCATCAAAATCCTTACATCATAAAATAATTATTTCACACTAAGGATATGAAACTTTACAAATTTGAATTCATACATATAGACTATCATTATATAAAAATCCAATCTAATTTTTTTCCTGTTTGATCATTTAACCTGCATAAAACTTATTTTTTTTTAAGCAGCTTATTCTGAAATGAGACCTAATATTGTATAGGTAGCCTCTAGAACCTATGGACAAGAGCGTTTCTAAACATAAAATGTTTCAAAATAAATGGTAGTATCTAGTATAGTCATTTTGGATATAAAAAAAGGTCAGGTACTTAGAATGGAGGTAAAGAGGATTAATTGTTTTTAAAACGTGGGTATTTGGGGAAAGAACAGATCTGTCAGTTGAGGGTTTTATTAGTGATGATTTGGAAAATGTTAAGAGTTGAAGACACAACGAAATTTTAAACATAACTATTTTAGGACAAAATGCTCTCTAACCTGGTACCATAAAAAAATCATGATATTTTCACTTCTATATACTAATTTAACTTGTTTTATTTTATCTGAAAACATATAATTTTATATTTTCAGAGTGAAAAGCAGTGTTTGATTAATGACAACCATTTATAATAAAATTATTGAATCAAATTCACAATAATCATATTCCCATTTCAAAAAATATTAACTGAAAAGGAACCTATTTTTTTTTTTTTTCCTAGGCTCATCATTGAATCTTAGCTGTAGGGAAGGAAATAATGAAGTATAAAACTTAAGAGTCTCTGGCATGAGGCTTTTAAAAAAATGGTACAAGGCTGAATTCAAAAATGCAAATAATGCAGGAAAGCAGTTCATGGGAACATTTTAAAATGTATTTGGTGCCCAGTTCCAAAATAAAACTGAGGCAATTGTTAACCAGGCAGCATGCATGCAATTTTTCCGCACACGTGTGTGCAAACAACACAGGGCTATGCCAGATTAAAATGTCACCGAATGTGTTCTTTAGCTTTCAATATAACGCCAAATAATCTTAGACAGTCCAGAGGCTATGTAATTATCCCCATCATGATTTCCTCGCACTTATATTGGGCATGAAAAGGGAGTGGAGAGGCCACTTGCAAAAAGAGGAGGAGTTGAGCCGTCCCAAGGTGGAGCTCTCTCGTGGGTTAAATGACACTGGCAGATTAAAGCATTCTGATGCGGAAGGGCTGAAAGGCTGAGTCAAAAGCCAAGAAGTCTCTTTATTTACGCCTACCTCCCTGCCCTTGGCAATCTGACTAATAACAAACTGAGCTAACAAGAAAGACTAGAAAGGGAAGAAAGAGGACATTGCCTCAGCTCGGATCTTCAGCCTCAGAGAAAGCAAGAGTGATCCGTCCCAGCTCTCTGAAACATCTTGTTTATTGACGGCGTTCAGCCGCTTGCAAATGGTTAACTATATGCAAGAAAGTCAGCATAGCTCTGAAGTATGCCGTGAATTTTAATTGGGGAAGGACAACCGCTTCAGGATGAGCTAGTAGGCACTCTGCTTGAAATATTTTCAATGACATGTCCAGCACTTTGTCTCCGGCTCGGAGGCTTTCACTTTATAAAGTGATGGGACTTGCCAAAAAGTGATATTGGAAAGGAAAGTACGCGGCGGTGAGTGTTTTCTTTAAGAAAGGAACCGAATTTACTTTCAACATCTCTTCCAGCTGTGCATTACAGATAACGTCAGGAAGAGCCTCTGCTTTACAGGTAAGATGAATGGTTCCAGGCTTGTGTGATACTGATTTTTGCATTATTCTTAGAGTGATTGAATGTATATATTTGCCCCTTAAAAAATTGACTTTGCATTAAGGGATATCCAGTTCCATTCCTGCTCATTGACACAACTAATGCAGTAGCAGATGCCTGATTTTTTCCCGAGCAGCAGACACTTAGTCCAACAGCTGGCTGTAAAGAAAAACAAATAAAATAATATGCCACTATAATTTTTACAGCATGCAAATTGCTATTGGAAATCAAGCAGTGTGCTTTCTGAAGAAAAGGTCACTTCCAAATGCCACTTAATGTGGAACTTAAAAATAAGCCCAAAACTAAAGGATTCTTTGTATTTTGTATCCTACTTTTATTATTTCCTGACTTGACAGTGTTTTCTAAAAATATGTGAATGGAGATTTTTTTTTTAGCTCATTAACAACTGAATCAGATGTAGTCAATACAGAACTCCTCTTCAAATTTGTATGTCTGTCTGAAGAGATGATTAATTGTTTTCTAGGATGTTTTGAAGAGCATAAAATGCCTATCAGCTGAAAAAGTCATGAGAGATTATCATCTGGAAGTTATTTACTGTTTTCCCAAGATACTGTATCTGGTGAAATGAGTAATATTTTTTCCTGATAATCTATGGAGAAATACTTGTATTATTTGGTTTCCACCAATCCACAAGTTAAGGACTACAACTACAAGTGTCTTTATTCTAAGCATAGCTCACAGAGCTGTTGAAATTTGAACAATTTCCCTTTGGAAATGTTGAGTCTGCTAACTTTTTCTTTCTATGGGAAGACACTCTGTTGTTTGATTTCTTTGGCTACTTTTTACCTTTCAGCAACTTAACCCTATACATGTTTTCAATTAAGCAGTGTATTTTCATGGAATGAAAGTTTAATTTTAGGCTTACTGATTAAGGTTCTGGGATGGTTTATCTGATTTTGAATTTTAGCTTGGTTCAAAGTGACTGTGTACATTCCACCCAGAATAATGAAAGCAGTTACCATTTTGAAAAGTTGAACAGTTAAAAGATGCAGTGTTTATTTGCCTTTCACCTTAGTTTTTGTAAATTTAAGGTTCAATATTTCAAGGGAGGATATAAAATTGTATTAGAGTTATGCATTTACCTTGTCACCACAGTCATCTCAGAGTTAGAATCTTTATTGAAAATTGCTGTCTCAGATGCATGTCTTACATTGTTTTTAAAGATTTTATTTTATTTATTAGCATTCTTAGAGGGTCAGGGAGAGAAGCAGAGAGGGAGAGAAACATCAATGTATGGTTGCCTTTCACCTGCCTCCAGCTACGGACCTGGCTGGAAACCTGGCTTGCAACCTGGTTATGTGCCCTGGCTGGGAATCGAACCAATGACCTTTGGGTTCTCAGGCCAACACCTTATCCACTGTGCCACCAAGTCAGGGCTCATGTCTTACATTTTTAAGAAGTTAGAATAAGTGATGTTATTCTGAACTGTTACATTTTTATTTAGATATTAGAGATATTCTCAAATATTTTAGTATAGTACAGTCTATTTCAGAGTTCATTGTTTGCAATTTTCAGCATTATAATAAAAGAGATCAATTGCTTAATTATGTGATGACATTTAGTGCCCTAAAGCCTATTTCAGGACCTCATTCGAAAGTCATTTGCTAGAAGTTTATATGAGACATTGTTCACTCTTTGATAATAGCCAGAAATGTGTGCCAAAGACCAGTTTTTCTTCTTTAGTTTTCTATAATTGAATCTTTATTGCATTATTTTCCATTACCATTTAGCCTCCTTAGAGCCTCCTTCCCCCAGCAGAGACAACACTGTTGTCCATGTCCATGAGTCCTTTTCCTATTTGCTCAATCCTTCTACTCCCTAACCTCCCACCCCAGCAACTTTCATCTTTATAACATCAACTGTATTCATAACATAATTGAAAAGTAATGGAAAATATCCTATGTCTAGAAATTCAGTATAAAGTGTGACTGAAGTGAAATTTGAATGGGCATTCTTAATCATAGGTATCTAACACTATTAGGCTGATACAAAGTACCATAGACAGCACAGTTAAAAAAATTATTTTTATAGTGTTACACTGTATTACACAGAGACATATATTTTTCTCAAGACTTTTAAATAAATGAAATGAATAAACACATCGAGCCAACATTCAATCAGGTTAAAACACAGGCATATTGTTAGATGTTATAGAGTGACATCAGGTTAACAATTATAAATCAAGAAATGCATAATGCATTCATACATACATACCTTACTATCAGCTTTTATTCCCTATGGTTTTTTCTTCTTTTAGGTGATACCAACATATTTGTTTTATAGTTTAATTCTTCAGCCTTGGATATACTGACATTGTTTCAAATAAACATCTTTGCATCATATCCAAGGATCAATGGTCTATTTAGCCAACACCTATGTCATCTATTAAAATGCAGTTTATTTGGCAGATGGGAACAGAACTGATGATACAATATTTCACATTCCCCTTGACCTAAATTTTATAATTTGATCACAATTTGAGTTAAAAGTACATCAAAACACACCTGTCACCATGTTAGGAAAAAAGTAAAAGGCAATGTAGATGCAGTGAAGTGTTTGTATTTTCATAGTAGTCCATGTTTTTCTTTGTAGGGGAAAAGCATATCATTTTGAAATGTCCAATACATCTCTTCCCTGTTCTGCCCTCTAAAGCCCATTGTCATTGCATTTTATTTTACAGAATCTGATTAATCACACGACAACATGAAGCTGTGGATTCATCTCTTATACTCATCTTTCCTCACCTATATATCTTCACAATCCCATGCTCCAGTGTCCTCAGCAAGAGGTTCCTGTGATTCTCTTTGCAAATGTGAGGAGAAAGATGGCACAATTCTAATAAATTGTGAAGAAAAAGGTATCAAGATGTTATCCCAAATAAGTGTGCCACCATCACGACCTTTCCATTTAAGTTTAGTAAATAATGGTTTGACAGTGCTTCACACAAATGACTTTTCTGGGCTTGGAAATGCTATCTCAATACACCTGGGATTTAACAACATTGCGGATATTGAGACTGGTGCGTTTAATGGCCTTGGCCTTCTAAAGCAACTGCATATCAATCACAATTCTTTAGAAATTCTCAGAGAGGACACCTTCCATGGACTGGAAAACCTTGAGTTCCTGCAAGCAGATAACAATTTTATTACAGTGATTGAACCAAGTGCCTTTAGCAAGCTCAACAGACTTAAGGTGTTAATTTTAAATGACAATGCTATTGATAGTCTTCCTCCAAACATATTTCGGTTCGTTCCCTTAACCCACCTTGATCTTCGGGGAAATCAGTTGCAGACATTGCCTTATGTCGGGTTTTTGGAACATATTGGCAGGATATTGGCTCTTCAGTTGGAGGACAATAAATGGGCCTGCAATTGCGACCTATTACAGCTAAAAATTTGGTTGGAAAACATGCCCCCACAGTCTATCATTGGTGATGTCATGTGCAACAGCCCACCCATTTTCAAAGGAAGCCTGCTGAGCCGACTGAAAAAGGAAGCAATCTGCCTCTCTCCACCAGTGTATGAAGAACACGAGGATCCCTCAGGATCATTACATCAAGCAGTAACATCTTCAGTAAGTGATGGTCGCATGTCAATCAAGACCTCATCACCTTTGAAACCACCCACCAAAGCACCAGGTTTGACACCTTATATTACAAAGCCACCCACTCAACTTCCGGTACCCTATTGTCCTATCCCTTGTAACTGCAAAGTACTGTCCCCGTCAGGACTGCTAATACATTGTCAAGAACGCAATATTGAAAGCTTAGCAGATCTAAAACCTCCTCCCCAAAATCCCAGGAAGCTTATTCTAGCTGGGAATATTATTCATACATTAATGAAGTCTGATCTCATGGAATACTTCACTTTGGAAATGCTTCACTTGGGAAACAATCATATTGAGGTTCTTGAAGAAGGCTCATTTATGAATCTAACAAGATTGCAGAAACTCTACTTAAATGGTAACCATCTGACAAAGTTAACTAGAGCCATGTTCCTTGGTCTCCACAACCTTGAGTACTTATATCTTGAGTATAATGCAATTAAGGAACTATTACCAGGAACTTTTAACCCAATGCCTAAACTTCGAGTCCTGTATTTAAATAATAACCTATTACAAGTTTTACCACCGCATATTTTTTCAGAGGTCCCCCTAACAAGGATAAATCTTAAAGCAAACCAGTTCACTCATCTCCCTGTGAGTAATATCTTGGATGACCTTGACTTACTGACCCAGATTGACCTAGAGGACAACCCCTGGGACTGCTCCTGTGACCTGGTTGGATTGCAGCAATGGATACAAAAATTAAGTAAGAACACATTGACTGACGACGTCCTCTGCACGTCTCCAGAACACCTAGACAAGAAGGAGTTAAAGTCGCTAAATAGTGAACTTCTTTGCCCAGGTTTGATCAATAATCCATCTCTACCAACTCAGACTAGTTACATAATTGTCAGTCCTCCTACCACCACAGCTACAACCGATACTATTTTAAGGTCGCTTACTGATGCTGTGCCACTATCTGTTTTAATATTAGGACTGCTGATTGTGTTCATAACTATTGTGTTCTGTGCTGCAGGGATAGTGGTTCTTGTTCTCCACCGTAGAAGAAGATACAAGAAGAAGCAAGTGGATGAGCAGATCAGAGACAACAGTCCTGTACATCTTCAGTATAGTATGTATGGCCATAAAACCACTCACCACACCACTGAAAGGCCCGGTGCAGCCCTCTATGAGCAGCACATGGTAAGCCCCATGGTTCATGTCTATAGAAGTCCTTCCTTTGGCCCAAAGCATTCAGAAGAAGAAGATGAAAAGAACGAGAAAGAAGGAAGTGATGCCAAACATCTCCAAAGAAGTCTCTTAGAGCGGGAAAATCATTCACCGCTCACCGGGTCTCATGTGAAATACAAAACCACAGACCAATCCACTGAATTTTTACCCTTCCAAGATGCCAGTTCTTTATATAGAAACATTTTAGAGAAGGAAAGAGAACTCCAACAACTGGGAATCACCGAGTACCTAAAGAAAAACATTGCTCAACTCAAGCCTGATATAGAGGTACATTATCCAGGAGCACATGAAGAGTTAAAATTAATGGAGACATTAATGTACTCAAGATCAAGGAAGGTGTTAGTGGAGCAGACTAAAAATGAATATTTTGAGCTCAAAGCTAACTTACATGCTGAACCTGATTACTTAGAAGTCCTGGAGCAGCAAACATAGATGGAGTTTGAGGACTTTTGCAGAAATGCTGTGATTCTGTCTTAGGTCAAAATCTTGTAAATAAGTGCCTTACATGAGTGTGTCATCAATCAGAATTTAAGCACAGCAGTATTCCTAGGGGGAAATAAAGGAAAGAAAGAAACTCAGGGATCACTGGGAGAAGCCATTGCATTGTTTTATTGGCAATTTTGTCTGTCCCCAATACAACAAATCCTTGCATGTAAAGCATTCAAGGATCATAGTAATATTTCTCCATATTCTTAAAAGTGTTTCACAGAAGTCCTCTTGCACATCTGAAAAGGTTGACCAAGTAACCCTATTTTTCTTGAATTACTTTACCCATGGATTGAATAGAATTAAATTTTGTCATTGAAAAATTATACCTGTATATGTAGTTATAATATGTAAGAAATATATTGTTTATATAACTAGTATATGTACTGAAAATATACATTGTCCAATGCATCTAATTTTAGTGCTGTAAAGGCAAAAGGAACTGGACCTTGAAAATTATAAATAGTAATAGTAAGGGAAAAAATGGAAGGTTGAATTATGTAGGCTATGAGTGAGCCAAGACTTTGAACATTTGATGATTTTTAAGAAATGCTCCTGCTATGCTTTCTGAATTTAAAATGAAAAAATGATTAGTAGTTATAGTGAAATACACAAGCAAACTTTTTTGGGTTTTCTGAACATTGTGTGTGGACAATCTTCTTGTCAATGCTGCTGTGAATTAAGGTATGTCATTTGTGCTCAAAGTTTAATTCCTATTCTTTGAATATTTAAAAAATGCTACTGATACTCCATTGTAAATATGACTAGTACATCTATTAAGTTTGGTTTCCTTCATGGCATTAATCCTTTGTAAATTTGGATGAGCACTATAGAAATATGGTTCTTTGGCAAATAATTCACAGGTGTAAAACAAATAGGTAAAATGTTATTTTTATTGACATATAATGATAGTTGCCATAAATTAATAGCAAAAGGCACTTCTGAAAGTAAGTGATTTAAGTTGCCTCAAGAGTGGCACAATGTAGCTTTATTTTATGAGAACGTATAGCTAGATTTCTATGAACTATTTATTCTGTACAGTTTTGTATATTTTTGGTTCACAAAGGTAATTATTCTTGGGTGCCTTTTAAGAAAATTAAAAATGCCACTGACTACAATAAAACCGAAATGAAAACCCTCTTTTTAAATGTACTTTCTTCAGTTAGTCTGATCGGTACTTCAATCAAGTCAGGATTAAGCCGTACACTCACTCACGTGCCCACATACAAATGCAAAACAAGATTTCTGTTTGTTGTCACCCATATAGAATCATCTTGTTCACCATCTGCAAAAAGGCCAAAGTCTGGGTTTGATTGACACAGAGCCTGCACCTGACCAGTAATTCTCCTTTTCTAGCCAACAATTTCCCTTCTTAACACAAATGGAAATGATTTACGTTTCTTCATTGTGATTATACAATCAACCATGCAGCAGATTTTCACAAAGCAAAATGGGATTAATCAAGGTAATCTAGTTTTGTGTTTTGAACACCATGTAAATCCATGTACAAGGTTAGGAGTAAACCTAGTTCCTGTTAGGAAGACATTAATGAATCCTGAAAGTTTTATTAAATGTCCTGGTTTTTACCATCAACTGTCTGCTCCACAGGGAAAACACACTTACATTATGTCTTTGGTTCTCAGTGAGAAACCTTTCTATTGATGAAAGCAGTAGGAAACTTTGCTGAATGGTCTGAAGACTAAGTATAATCTATTGCGATTATAATCTTTTAAATCATTAAATTATTAATAGAAAACAATCAAGTATTATGTGTTAAAAGGTTCATTGTAACCTTAAATTTCTCCATTAGTTTACAAGATTGAAAAGGACAGTGGTGAAAATACATTTTGTAAGTAACTCTAAGGGGAAATCTATGTGCATATGGAATGTTCAATCTATTTATCCACTAAAACAATATTCAGTGTGGTAAGGAATAATAAAGCTTTCAAAGCTTGATTTTGAAAGTTACATTCCATAGAGAAAAGAACAAAGCAAGAGCAGAATTCATGTATAACACTTCCATTCAGTTCAAATATCTGTCAGTATTTTCTGATTCCAATCATGGGCATAAAGATGTAAGAAAAACTTCAGAAATTTCCATGACTGAGGACCCATGGGAGGGCTCTGTGAATGCAGACAGAGAGATGTCCTCAAGAACATTCTTCTCTTTTGGGTGGGGAAAAAATATATATTTAAAAACCATCATTCATTGTTAATTGCCTGAAGTAGTAATATTTATTCTTCAACTTATATTTAAGACAGAGTAATGTCATTTATGAAATCCTATACATATATCCCCTAAATTAAATATAACCCCAAGATTAAATACCCGTGGGAGTCAGGATATATTTTGTAATGATGTGATATAGGATATGAGCTTTTAGAGGTTTAAAAGTTTCATTCGTGATGAAATCTTTCTTACATGATTTGGTTCACAACAAGTAGTTGAGTTGATAAAGCTATTAAATCATATATCTCTTTGATTATTTACCTAAGCAGTCAGTGTGGTCTGTTTCTGCAATTAATTGATAGATACAGAGTCCCAAGCCCTAATTCAGTATCCTCAACCTTATTTACATACCTGGGCATTCTAAAAATAGATTAGACTTTTAACTATCGTACATTTTTCTTGATTTAAACTGAAGTCATAATTTGCTTACTGTACATCTGTGCAAGTTCTTACTTATGCCACAATCTAGAACTGTAATTATATAGGGATACTAGAATATAATCATATTCAATTAGATTTATTAAAGCCTGTTAATCTGTTAGAGGCAGATTGTGTTAACCCAAAGTAATAAATAACTAACTGTAAAAATACATGTCTACTTATGAGGGCGTTCTTTAGATATCGCCTATTGATTTCCATACTGGGATAGAAATGTTATAATCTTATAAGAAAATATTACATCAATTACAATGTTTCTTCCTCTTTAATTAATCTCATATCATGGAGGAGAGAAAGACCTTTTTTCCTGCCCTAATATTAAGTGTATTGAAGTACCATCTATGTGACCTTTAAGCTGTATTGATGCTTTGACTTAATTAATTGAAAAGGCTTTATTTAACTTTGACCCAGGATTCAAGAATATGATTTGAGTATTTCTTTGTTATTAAAATGCAACTTTTTGAAATGATGCTTTATTTTTTTCATATATATTTATATATATGAACTACCAAATAATTAAGTATACTTTTTTTTTTTTTTTTGGTGAGGAGAGCACTAATAAAGAGGAGGTGGATAGCTAGCTATAGTCTCAATTTATCCTGTATTATTTATTTTTCTTTGATAACTAAGTCGTGTAATGAAAGCCACTTTTTAAACAAGAAAAATACTGCTAAGTTGCAGATTTTTAAATAAAAACTGTTTTTTAAAATAGAAACAAACACAAATAAATATCCAAAGAAAGCTCCTCAAATTTCAGCAAATATAAGACTTCCTGCTAAATTCTCATTGAAGGCTATCCTCAGCATAGAAACTGATCCATACGCCTAAAAATGTTGACTATTTGGGAAGTTTGGATCTACTAGTAATTGGGAAATGATCATAGAAATTTTTTAAGGATTCATTTCTATGTCTTTCCCCAGAACACTTTTATAATTATAGGCATGAAGGCGGCAATATTCTTCTTGGGATATCATAGAAGGGCATGCTTTTCTGATTGGAAATGAAACAATCACACTTTCTCAGCTGATGTGACCCTACCTCTGAGCAGACGTATTAAGAATGATCTATTTAATGAGGAACAAACAAGTGATTAAAGATGCTAGTCTGGGAAAGCCTATGAAATTTTGTCCAAACCTTACGGCTTGTAAGTGAAGGAAACAACCCTAAAACTTTAAATGGTAACACTTGGGGAGAGCTGTGAACCTGAAATGATTTTTTTTTCTAAAGTTTTATTATTTACAAAAAATTTTCCTTCACCTATGCTAGAAGATTGACTTACTTCATTTTTTTAAAGATGAATTTATATTGATGCCTATATCTGTTTTTATGTATAAGTAACATAGCGAGGAGGCTGCCAGATGTAGAATCCCCTTCTTGCTGATTTGAAAGCATAATCAAATAGACAAATACTCTTCTGTTAGTAAATGTCTTTCAGCAGATTAGTGAATGGAGAAAGGAAACAATTCAAAACAACAAAAATCACACACATACACCCAAATATTTATGCATTTCCAATTACAATCATTTAAAAGTGAAGCCTTTTAAATACAATACTTTTCTTTGAAAATTAAAAGAAAATAAAAAGAAGGAGATCTGGCCTTTCACAAATAATTCTGTTTTTTTTTTTTTTTAATTTTTTTGTTTTGCTTCTTACATCTCGTGGTTCTACCAGTGACAAAATTGAATGGTTTTGTTGCCAAAAATTTTGCTCAACTTTTATTTATTTTCTTATTTTTAATTTTTTTTAAAGCTATTCTTTTCTTTTTAAAGATTTTATTTCATTATTTTTAGAAAGAGGGGAAGAGAGAGAGGCAGAGAGGGAAAGAGACATCAACATATGGTTGCTTTTCACCTGCCTCCAGCCACAGACCTGACTGGAGACCTGGCTTGCAACCTGGTTATGTGCCCTGGCTGGGGAATCAAACCTGCGACCTTTGGGTTCACAGGCTGGCACCTTATCCACTGTGTTACCAGCCAGGATTTTGCTCAACTTTTAAAGTTCTTGGTGTTATTATTGATAAAATTCTTTGTGTGCAATTAGTGAATGTATGTAAAGTGTATTTCCATCCCATTATTTGGTGTTATGAGCAATCCAGACAAATAAGTTGCTGTTACTAGGTTTTTGTAATTCATAATGTCAAAAGTTAATATAGCAAGGCATGATAGAGTGGAAAATTTAATGCTAGAGTTCAGAGAAGTCATGATTCTAGAAAAATAAAATCAGTTTAAATGCTACCTATAGTTTCATCAATTAAGATTTCCCTGGACATACTTTTGCACCTATTTCTGGCATTCTGGAGTACTTAGAAAATACATATTTAGATAATTCCTTGTATAATAAATTAGCAAACAAATTCAGGTATCAGCATATTATAAATTTCTGCAGTTCATCAATTCTAGTTTTCTCATTTTACAAATAAAGGAGTAAGATATTCATCTTACATAACTGGTAAGAGGAAAAAAGCCAGAGTTGGAACCCTGTTCTATTGTTTTCTGTTGTTTTATTTTATTCTCTATGCTTTGGCTTCACCAGACTTCCTGCCATGGACATAACGGTGTGCAGGGCAAAAGGAATCACAGAAAAATATGTCTTGCTCTTATATATATTTTGCTTCTGCGTTTAAGTAGAACACTCTGCGTTTGATATTTCTTTGAAAAAAATCAGGCATTTGAGTAACTTTAGACATGGATTACATAATTCTAGCTTATTTGAAATTATATACAAACACATTTTAAATACAGCTAGAAAAAACAGTAAATAACATAATTGATTGGACAACATAACGTATCCTATGAAAGACAGAAACTCATTGTGTAGGATTTTTCTTTTAAGTTCAGAATTGTTTTTATCAATACTCCATGTTTTCAAAGCATAATTTATTAAAAATTTATTTACTATTCTACTTCTTAGAATCAAACATTGACATAGAAAATACAATACAGGAAAATGGATAAACTGTATTATAACCAAACAAAATATTTTTAATAAAAACTATATCCTAATATAGTTAGGATATTGCACTAATTTCAAACTTCTTGTATAAACAAAATATAATTTAAACATTGTTATAATTAACATACATGTAGATTTTGTATTAGATATTTTCATTATTCCACTTTTTTAGACCTCTCCCTAAAGTGTCTTTATTTCCATGGTATTGCTTGTAAGCTAAAATAAAGATCACTATTTTAGTGAATATAACATTTTAATCTGAAAACAATCAGTATTATAAAAACAGAGATTATATTTTTTCTTAAATAATCTTTATTTTTAGAAAAAAATTAGGATCACTTAAAAATTGTCCAGAAGATTGAGTTCCCATGTATCCTGTGGCCCAAGAATTCCAGCCACATCAACCATCAATACCCTGAAATGCAGTAATACTATTACAATCGATTACATCTATTAATACATATAATGATGATAAATTTCACAGATTACATCAGGATTCACTGTGGATGTTGTACATTCAATGGAATTTGGAAAATGTATAATAATATGTATTTACCATAGTAGTATTACTATAAAGCATATTTTCACTTTAAAATCCTCTGCACTTTTTTCTAACCCATCCTTTCTTAGCAACCACTTATTTTTCTATCCATGGTTTTGCCTTTTCCAGAAGGTCATGTGGTTGAAATATATAGCATGTAGCTTCTTCAGATTGGCTTCTTTTACTTACTAGTAAGCATTTAAAATTATTCCCTGCCTTTTCATAAAAAATATTTTGTTTGGGTATAATACAGTTTATCCATTTGCCTCCTGAAGAACATTATGGTTGCTTTCAAGCTTTGGCAGTTATGAATAAAGCTGCTATAAATATTTGTGTGCCAGTTTTTATGCAGACATAACGTTTCAACTTGTTTGGGTTAATGCCAAGGAGAACAACTGATGTATCATATGGTAGGATTTGTTTTGTTTTGAGAGAAACTGCCAAACTACTGTCCAAAATGGCTATACCATTTTACCTTTCTGCCAGCGATGAAAGAGACTTCTTGTATTTCCACATCCTTTTCAACATTTGGTATTGTCAGCATTCTGGATTTTGGCCATTCTAGTAGGCGTGTTTGTATTTCATCTTTATTTTCATTTGCATCTTCTGATAACATGATCATTTTTCACATGCACATTTGTCATTATATATCTTCTTTAGTTAGGTATCTGTTAAGCTTTATGGCCCACTTTTTTAATTGGATTGCTTGCTTACTTATTGTTGAGTTTTAAAGATTTTTTGTATAGTTTGGATAATATTATTCTATCAGTTATGTCTTTATAAATATTTTCTCATAGTCTGTGGCATCTCTCACTTTCTCAACAGTGTATTTCACAGAGCAAAAGTTTTTCATTTTAATGAAATTCAGCTTATCAATGATTTCTTTTATGAATCATACATTTGCTGATACCTATTAGGTCATTGGCATGCCCAAGGTCACCTAGATCTTCTCTTATGTTATTTTCTTGCAGTTTGATAGTTTTGCACATTATATTTAGTCCTATGACTCATTTTTAGTTAGTTTTTTGAAGGACAAAAGGTCTGAATCTAGTATATTCAGGTTTTTATTGTTGAAAAGACAATATAATGTGTTTTTAAAAAAATTCACTTCATTTAAATATTGATGATTTCTTTATTTCTAATATAGTTCACTTTAGGCTTCATAGATAAAACATGAATACCATCAGTACTATGTGTTATTGCATGTGTGAGAGAGCATACCATATAAAAAAAGAAATATATCCAGTTACAAAGATTAGTATCATTGGGTCTGAATTACCTGAAGTTACAAAAAATGTTGAAAGTTAATGTAAAACTAAGCTTAGGAAGATTCTTCTTAGCTGTGATCTTTATTAAGATCTACCTTATACACAAGTTTACATAAATAAATAATAAAGTTAAAATTTAGTGTTTGCCTATCAGACACCTATACCCAGCTGCAGGTGCTTTATATACCCTCAGTTTAATCCTTATGTCAAACCTTCAAGTATTATCTCTATTTTTATCCCTATTTTACCTGTAAAAACAATGAGGTTCAGAAATTTAAGTTGCCCCAAAACATACATATGGTGGTGGTTGAGCTCAAATTTCCCTGACTTAGAAAATTCTCTTCTTCTGTCTCATCATGACTCATCTCACAATGACTTTAGAAAAATATTTTAAAATGTTTTTTTTCCCCACTTATGGCAAATAGTATGACATTCACATTTCAAACACTCTACTCTCTCCCCACACCTATCATATTGTTATAATTTTGAATGTGTTTGTTTAGCTCTTAGTAATGCCTTAAATCTGTCATTGATATAAATAATATCCTTTAATATTTTGGAGTCTAAGGTCTCCATATGTGTATTTAAACTCTAATTTTCAGAAAATATTTATTGAGAACCATGTGTATTTCAGACACTAGTAAAGTGTTTCAATAATGGATCTTTATTACCCAAATACAAACTTTTAGCATTGTATTAAATATATATACATACATATATATACATATATGTTTAATATATATGTACACACACACACATACATACATATAGAGAGAGGCAGAGAGGGAGAGACATCAATGTATGGTTGCCTTTCACCAGATACAGACCTGGCTGGAGACCTGGCTTGCAACCTGGTTATCTACCCTGACTGGGAATCCAACCAGTGATCTTTGGGTTCGCAGGCTGATGCCTTATCCACTGTGGCACCAGCCAGGGCTTGGTTTGCTTTTATAATATGTATTTTCTCAGTTCTTTGACTTTTTACCTCAGATGTCTGTAACCTTTTTATGCAGAAATGCTTCCATAGAAGCATTTAATGATGGCTCATTTAATGAACCATCATTAAAAGGAGGTCATGTTTTCTCAAACCGCCCCTCATTATGCACACAATTGATTACAGCTTTATCTGTCCTGTACCCTGTGGTTTGGCACACAATGGCATGCCAGCCATGCAGACACAAGTGCTGATTATAAATGCATGCAAGTCTCTCTCCACCTCCATTGTCCTCACACACAATGGCAGGGAGGGAGAAGACTCTTGGTCCCTTTAAAAGCCAATGTTTTCATTCATCATCTGCCTTTGAAGACAGAGAAATGCTACCATGTACAGGCCTACTGTCTCATGGGAGATTTAGCAACCCTTGTGTAACAATTCCTAAGTGGTATTATTATTTTAACTTTTTTAAAAAAATTCTATTTATTATTTCCTGAGAGAGAGAAAGGGAGAGAGGCAGAGAGGGAGAGAAACATCAATGCCTTTCACCTGCCTCCAGCTACAGACCTGACTGGAGACCTGGCTTGCAACCTGGTTATGTGTCCTGGCTGGGAATCTGTTTGAATTATCTTCTGCAGAACCTCTGGTCATGAATTTTACTCTTCCCATTTTCTCTTGAAGTAAATTTATTTTCCTCTTAGCCATGTCATTATTGTTTCCGAACAAAAACAAACAGAACAAAACTAGAGTCCTCTGGTTATAGCCACATTAAGTTGTCTGCTTTAGAGGTTTATCAATTGGAAAACCTTAGGAAGCTTTAATACATGGAATGTAATTTAAAATAATTAAGTAGCTGTTTCAAGAGGATAGAGAAGGTATTTCAGAAAGAGTAAGCCACAGGCTGTTTTTGAATTATATAATAAACTCAATATCCAAGTCTTACTTGACATAGCTCTTTAAAAGATTATATATATATAAATATTATATATAAAATATATTATATATTTTATGATATATATTTTCTCAATTCTTTGACTTTTACCTCAGATGTCTATACCCTTTTTATGCTGAAATGCTTCCATAGAAGCACATGAAATATATATATATGATATATATATATATATATATATATATATATATATAAAATACATATTAATATATATATATTAAATGATTTGGTCCCTACAAACAATTATGCTATGAATTAAGAAATGTTAGTAGGACCATTTTGCAGACTAGGGTATGGAAAGACTTGGTCATCTGGAAAGTGGTTGATCTTGAATTTCTCCTGAGGTTTTTTGGGCTCAAGAATTTGTTCTTAAAAGAGTTCACTCCCTGATTGGTAGCACAGTGGATAAGGTGCTGGCCTACGAACCCAAAGGCCACTGGTTTGATTCCCAGCCAGGACACATAACCAGGTTGCAAGCTGGGTCTCCAGCCAAGTCCATAGCAGGAGGCAGTTAAAAGGCAACCACATATTGATGTCTCTCTCCTTCTCTGCCTAAATAAAATCTTTTAGAAAAGAGTTCACTACTGCTAAATGATAAAAATTAATAAACATAAATAATAATTAAACTCAGGGGTAGAAAAATATTCTAACTTAGACAAATTGGGTAATTTCTCCAAAACATTCAGAAAAATAAAAATCATGTAGAAAATAAGTGTATTTTATTGTCATTTTATTTCAATATTTCTACCATGAAAAGCTAAAATGTTACATTTTCATACATAAAACATACATATGTAAATGTAAATATTTATGCACCCCATTGCACTAAATTATTCCCATAATTTTAAATAAAATTAGTTTTACCATTTTGAAGAAATATCTCTATGGATCTTTCAATGGATTGAACAGTGTCCTCCAAACTTCATGTCCATCCAGAACATCAGAATCTGACCATTAGAGTAAGAACTTTGCAGAGGTAATTGGTTGAGTTCAAACTAAATTAGGGTAGGGACTAAATTCAGGAACTACTTTCCTGAAAATAAGGCCATGTATAGACACTCAGAGATACACAAGGAAAATTCCACATGACTGCAAAGCCAGAAAATGGAGTGACACATGTATACCAAGCAACCAAAGTTTGATGGCAAGAAGATGTTAGAAGCAACAAGGAAGGATTCATTTCAATATTATGAATAAAGCATAGTATGTGTGGACCATTAAAAGCGTGATAATATGTATAGCTGCTTTAAAGTTTTACTTTTTTCCTTATATATATTTTAAATATTTAGAAAATATTTCTAAAATATTTTCTTTTAGAGATTAGTTTTGAGAGTCACTTGTAATATTTTATTTTAAATAGTACACTAAGTTTTAGATACATAGAAATATATAAGCCCAAAACACAAATCTGACTGTAGAAAGTACAAACAAGCTTTTAGAAGGTATGTATTTTCTCTAGTTTCATTAAACACTAAAGGATAATTTAAAGAATTAGAGCTAACTTTTTAAGTCATTTTTAAAATGATACAATTTCTTAATTTGATCAGTTGTTTTCCATGCATATCCTGACTGGGGATAGAACCTGCAACCTAGGTATGTGCCTTAACTGGGAGTTGAACCTGCAACCTATTTGTGTATGGGGTGATGATTAAGTCAAATGAGCCATCTGACCATGGCATGTGTGGATACTTTTTTTAAATAGCATACATTTTGCTTAAATAAAATTATCTACCATAATAGTAGATAGTGCAGTCTAGTATTAAACATATTTATGAGGCATATACATTTTTACGTACTGAGATAAAAATTCCACAACATTTGGGAAATATTGAAAAAAATGATCTAATCATTATTTCCTTTCTGTTCAGAAGAAAAAGACAACCTAACTTCTCAATTTATCATCTAATTATATGTTAGTATATATTTTTAAAATATGTAACATGTTCTTTTTATATATAATTACTTTTGGCTTTTGCTAAATTCCATGACAAACACATTTCTTTATGGTTCATTTCTTTTGTTTATATTCAGATGGAAACCTGACAAATACAAATATTCACAATTTGGAAGGAATAGAAGAAATACATGAGAGAAAGTTGAGAGTAATAAAGAAAAAGTCACTCCAGGAATGCAATACTTAGTGAATTAATGATTTTTCTCCAATAGAAAGAGTACCTACATTTAAGATAGGTTAAGTGCTGTGTACTGTTTCTATACGTCATACCAAAAAAATACTAGAAATAATTTCTTAATCATAGAAAATTATTTTCTTTCTAGCTCTCATCTTGTCACACAATTGTGGAATACAGATGCCATTGAAAGATAAACTAATTATTCTCAGTGTTAGTATTTGGCAAAATGTTAGTCTCAGCTTTTCTAGAGATATTTAGAAATTTAACTCAGCAATAATGCACATTCATACTCATCTTAATGCGTAAAGATATGTAAAATAAGCTGAGAATAATAAAGTTTCAAAATTACATTTGTGCAGTTCACAGGCCCCCAAACACATTACCATTGATACTTAAAGATGCAGTTAGGTCCAAATCCTTCTTACAACATATCCGGATGTGATTAGGCTTTAGTTTTACTACAGGGTCTTAGTTCATCAAATGATTTCCTGCTGCCTTTGTTAAAGTTAACACTGCCTTTTCTTTATTCCTACTACCCTTCTCAGCAAAGTTCCAGATGAAAGTGCCGCCCTATATTTAAGTTTCTTTAGCTGATTTTTTTCTTATCCACAATACATATTTTTAACACTGGAGGAATAGAATTCTAAAGAAAAATAATTACAAATGACCTTGACCTTTTCACTTGAAAATTAACTTCTTTGATAATCAGTCTTTTTGCTTTGGAATGTAGTAAAATAATAATGGCATGGCACATAATTGTGTAATTGGTATTAATTCAAAGGAAATTTGAATTGATCTAGGATTAGTGTTTCATTCTAGGGCAGTTAGTCATTTCAAATGCACCTTTTGTTACCCTTTTCTCTGGTGCATGAGTCACACATATGGCAATAAAAGATCAAATAGACTAAAAATAAAAGCATTCTATTGTTGGAACTCTCAAAAATTATTGAATACTCAACCTATTGTGACTTGAGGTTATTGATTGATAGATATGTAGAGACATGTGAGGATCTTGTAGATTTCATTCAGAAAACAAGTATCGGTTAGGAAGTTTAAATGAATATAGTATAGTGTCTTGGCTGTGATGAATGGCATGCAGTTAATTCTTTTAGGTTGCAGGTTCTAAGGACACTTAATTTCTCAATTATCATGGCCATGCTACTTAGAGATGGTAAACTTAAAAATCTAAAAGAAATAAAAAACAGAAAAAAAGAATAAAGTATATTGCTTAAATTACACAGAAAATCTCAGGAAAAAATGAAGATGAGAATAAGGATTTCTTTCATTGAATTCCATGGAATGTTTGAGTTTTTGTTCCCAATATCTTTTCAAATATCTTCATTTGGAGTCAGAATTTAATTCACTGAATGTTAAAATAATGTAATATAAGAAACAATTGATCGTAAGTGATCTGTAGTATAAAGGAGCACCAATCTTTCATTAGTTTGACAAGAAATAATATCTTTAAATTAAGTGAATCTATTTTTTAAAACTTAATTATAGTTCATAGCATCAACAGTAAAAACAAAGAATCTTAGCTCCTAATAAAACTTCCATTGACTGTTTTGTGTTGGATCTCCTCTCATTTCTCTTCTTACCCAAGGTTAAGTGTGCTATAAAGACAAAAGGTTGGCAAGAAAAAAGTATAAACATACAGATAAAATTAGCCTGTAAAGATTTTTAAATGAATCATCCTTTTTCTAAACAATTATGTCAAGATATCTGAGTAGTTCAAAACAAGATCTAGAAATACTAAGTGATAAATGAAAAATATATGTAATATCCAAGGAGAATTTATATTTGTAAAAGATAAGAAATTATCAAATGATAATTTATACTGTTTTAATAACTTTAAAAACATTACAGAATTTCATAAAATAGCCAAAGATATCCTGATATAATATGAAAGAAGGATATTAATTAGAGGGGCTCTTATGAAAAAATTCCATTTACACCGTAACCACTGCTGAGGTAAACACCTAGATTTACTGCTTCTATTTTATTTTTTTAAATGTTTGAAATCAAAGATAAAAACTCTTAACTAATACATGCATCTAGTGCAAGTGATGCTATTTCATTTTCACTTCCCTTAAGTAATATTTTCTTCATTATGAATTGCTCTTGTACTTTCCTTGACAGTTTTTTTTTTTAATTTCTGTTTCACTGGTTAAGCTGGATTTTGAGTAATAGAAATTGAAGTAATGAGCACTTAAGAATGACCTCACTTATATGTGGAACCTAATGAACAAAATAAACTGGCAAACCAGTTGGAAACAGAGGCATGGATAACTGGACAAGGCTGACAGATGACAAGGAGAAGAAGGGATGGGGACAGGATGAATGAAGGTGAAGGCCTTAGTCAAGGAACATATTTGCATGACTCATGGACATGACAACAGTGTAGGGGTGGCCTGAGAGAAGGGGGAACAGGGGTTGAGTGGAGGTGAGCAAAGGGCAGGGGGAAATGAGGACTTTCTGTAATAGTGTCAACAATAAAAAATAAAGTTTAAAACATGCAGGCTTGGGATTGTGTCAAATGATTATCACCATTGGGATGAAAAGCATGAGTAGGTGGATGTGCAGTTATTCTCTTACTGTGACTGGCATTGAAGGAGAATACACAGGATATCAATCTCGGGAAGCAGGGATCAGTGGGAGTCTGTTAGCAGTTACAACCAAAAGCAATTAGGGATATAATATTGGACACTGTGAATTCTATTCTACTAAAATCACCTTATACAATGAGCTGCTATCTTTTCTTATACATATATAATGAACAACAGGACAACCAATGTGTCTCTTTACACTCATATTTGATAGTCTTAATATCTCAATATCCCATTCTTCTACTCAGAATTCTGTTAAACATCTTAACTTCTTTGTAAAAAAAAGGAAAGAAAGAAAAGAAAATACCCTCAATAGCTTGTCACTATCAGTAGGATTAGTCACATATTATTAATTGTCATCCACACAACTGACCTTGATAAAATGAGGCACCGAAGCAGATGCATGGTTTGTGTTATACCGAACTCCGTGTATTCACATACTGGACCTCTGGAAGGTGCCTGTGGAGAGGTATAGCATGAGACCCTCCCTAACTCACTCAGGCCATCAATAAATTAAACCTCTGGGTAGATTAACATCTTCCATTAAGAACAAACTATCTTCTAACTGGCTTAGAAATAATTACCTGACCACTATAGGATGAAGATAATTGCTAATGAATTGCTATCTTTCCATCCTAGCTAACTATAGAGCCTTGGTTTTTTGTTTTTGTTTTTGTTTTTGTTTTTGTTTTTTGTTACGTTTTGCTCAATATTTAAGAACGCTAAAATTCAAACAGATTCCATTTCTTCATAAGAAACACTTTGAATGGGACCAAAACAAATGCTCCCCAAAATTAAGGTTGGTCATGGAGCTTGACAAAAACCCACCTAATTCACTCATTTGCATTGTCTGCCAGGGTGCTCATTCTCTTGTTGACCTAGGGTGACGTGTTGCTTTGAATACAGCAACCTCTTGACCTATACGAGTCTCCCATTTAACGGTAAAAAATGTGGCTTGTCTTTCTTTTTATTGGCTTTCCACTATGTAATTTTCTTCGAAAGTGTTTCATCAATATAGAACCACTGAAGAGTAACAATATATAACTTAGAGTACATGATTTCTTTTGGATCTATAAATAATATAGCGCGCGTTTCTGGATGCAAGCATCTTGTCCATTTAACAAGATGCCAGTTTCTTGCAGTTTTGAGGCATCTGCTCTAACTCTCTGATGTCACAAGATGGGAAGCATCTGTGACTATTCATCAGAGGCTAAGAGGATTTATGGCTTTTCATTAATCACCTAGAAGAGAGACTATTTACTCCCGTAAATGTCAGATCCCCTGTGATTACAAGATGCACGTGAAGAGCGGGAATTCAATTTCAAGAGAGTGAAGCATAAAAGCAAGTACATATCTGACAAATAAGAACCATCAAGGAAAGCATGTAACATCACATCCCATAAGGCAGTTCAGATCTTTGCTTTTGTAATTACTTAAGTCATAAGACAGTGATGTAGTAACTCTATCACTTTTCACTTCATTGTTAAAGAGCTGCTGCATGTATGTAACTCGTTAACATATTTTCAGTGTTTAACTAAAAACTTTTTTGGGGGGAAATTAGTATGAAAGCTTTGTCCTTACACTTAACATTATTACAAATTAACTACTCATCATGTACCTTTTGTTTAATACTATGATAACTTTTGAGAGGGTGTACAAACACACATGCACACACACCACACAAACATGCAAGTTTGATGGATAAAATTTAACATATTTTAAATATAAAAATACTAAGCTAATAATAAAATGAAGTAATCATGATGATAGTATTTATTACTTTAGAAAACCAGTATTTTATCAAATGTGTGTGTGTGTGTTTTAGCTATACACAGCTGGTTAAATATTTAGAAATCAATTAAGGTAATCCATCAAATCAACAGGCTAAATTAGAAAAAAAAATCACATGATCATATAATAGGTACAAAAATTATTATTTGAAAAAATTATTTCACATCTGCTTATGGCATACAGTCTCAGAAAGTTAGGACTAGGGAGAACTTTGCTAACCTATTAAATAATAACTAGACCTACAGCTTCTATTATATTGGGAGCAAAATCAATAAAACTCCTTGTTCGGAGATGATAAGATTCTCTTTAGAAAATTCCAAGTAACAGAAAACAAAAACAAACAAACAAAAAAGTCTTACTAGAATTAGTTAACAAATATTGTAAGATTTCAGGATATAAGGATAACGTGCCAAAGTTAATTGCTTTCTTATACACAAGCAATGAACAATAGTAATTTGAAATTAAACACAATATCATTTAGATTAACACAGAAAAAAAAATAAAAGAAACAATACCTAAATTTAACAATATTTGTGTCATGCTTATTTGAAGGAAAGGAAAAACTCTAATAAATGAGACAAAGTAAATCTAAATAAATACAGAGTTGTTCTAGGTTCATGGATAGTAAGAATCAAAGTTATTAATTTGTCAGTTTTCCCATAGTTGTTATATTGATTCAGCGCAATACAAATAGAAGCTACAGTGTTATTTTTGTGGATTATCAACTATTCTAAGATACTGAGAAATCTAAAAGATCCAAATATTTATTTTTTAAGTTGCAGAGCCTAACACAACCTGACCCAAGACTTGATATAAAGCTATCATAGTAAAGACCACATTGTAGCATTGATAAAAAAATGAATAAAATAGAAGAACCCAGAAATAACCCACACAAACATAGTCCATTGATCTTTGAGAGAGGAGTAAAGGTAATTCCTTCTATAAAAAAGAATCATGATAAAGCCATTATAAAATGGGCAAAGGACCTGAATAGACAAATGCTAGTGAGCACGTGCAACAAAAGAAACTCATTCATTGCAGATGGGAAGGCAAAATGGTAGAATCACTTTAGTAGATAGCTGGTTGTTTCATAGAAAGCAAAACAGGCTTGCTATACAATACAGCAATCATGCTCCTTAATATTTATTCAATAAAGTGATAATTTATATTTACACAGTACCTGCAAAGGAATGTTGACATCATTTTTATTCACCATACACACACATATAGTTTCTGAAAAACAATGCCTTTTCTTTCTGAAAGAGCATAACCAACATGTTAAAGAACTTAAATCATAAATAATAACATATTGAGCATATATTGAATTTTTTCTTTGCAAGAAGTATAAAGCAGGATTTATTAACTCACTCCATTTTAATTGACAAAAAAGTGAAGGCAAACAAGGTATTTGCAAATAAGTGGATGGATTAACAAGTTGTGGTACATGCATCCATGAATATTATTCAACAATAAAGAGACATAAACTATTAAGTCACAAAATTACATGGAGCAACCTTAAATGCATAGTACCAAGAGAAAGAAACCAGTGTGAAAAGACTACATACAATATGACTGTAACTATATGATACACTGGAAAAATCAAGACAATAAAGGCTGTAAAGATATCAAAGTCACCAGTGTTTCAGGTGAAGGTGAAAAGGATGATCATTTGACACCTGAGGCATTTTGAGGACATTGAAATTGTTCTGTATTATGCTGTAATGATGCATAGGTAACATGCATAGGCCAATCCCAAAACTGCACAACACAGAGTTAACTCTAATATCAACCGTGGACTTAAATTAAAACAATGGAAGTTGTAACAAATGCATCACACTAATGCAATATTTAAATAATTGGGGTATATGTGGGGAAAGAGAGGGAAGAATATGAGAACAGTTTGTCCTGTGCCAACTTTCCTGTATGACTATAACTTCCCAAATATTAGACTATTAAAAAAAAAAAGTTTTATTATTAACACTAAGGCTCTAACATGATATTTGAATAATTTTATTATCGAAATAACAGGTAGTGAGAAGATATTCATTTGTCTTTAGATTTATAATAAATTATGAGCTAATAATGATTTACACAACTAGATGTACAACCTAAAAATAAATTAAAATTTGAGTATTTACTCACATGTGTAAAGTATAGAGATGTGTAAAGCAGGAGGAGCTTACTGTTATATTACTAAATAACTTAATTGGTTAGGCTTGCATTGGGGTATTCTAAAATTCATGATAAACTGTTACATATTGTCAAGTTAACTTTCAATAACATCAATTGTCATTGTCTTATAGCCACAGCTTTAGGGCTTGACACAGAGTGGGGAACCTTTCAAATATCTAGCAAAGGAGAGATGTTTCAGTCACTTCTAAGAAATGCCTCATGGTCCACTGAGATTACAATCATTCTGACCTTCAGTCAAGCTCATAAAGTTGCTAATTCAGTTTGAAAAATCATATTGAAGAAGCATTTCTTCCTTTACTTCAAATTTACTTCAAATTTTTAAATCTTTGACAATAAAGGGTGTGAGGATGTTTCCCTATGAAAATTATTTTTTCCTCATAACTCCTAATCCCCACAAATTGAGGGCCTGAATAATAATTCAAAGCAGATGTTATATTATGAATATATATATATGTATATATATCAGCAAAATACCTTTAATTTTTAAAAAATTGTGCATAAAGCCATAACAAGTATTAATTCTTTAACACTTAGCTTATAGCCATGGAAAAAAGAAACTCTAGTTCTAAGAATACAGCCATTTTTATAGAGTATGGATATATTTATCACTTAAAGTTTACCAATTACTAAACTAGAGTTATGCTAATTAAAGGAAATATTATGAAAATGTATTTATTAAAAATATTTTAAATGTTACAGGGGAAGACTTGACTTTATTTTAAGGTCTATTGTATTCATAGAACAGTCCGGATAAAAACATTCAGTGAAAAATACAATGTCACCCAGCTTTGGGTTAACAACATTATTAGCAGGATATTCTAAACTCTTTGTGTAAAAATCACAGAATTAATTAATTGAATTCTACTTGTCCTTGAGAGGAGGATAAGCTGCCACCTGTGCTATGCAGTACAAAGAGAAAAGAACATCCAGTTGAAGAATCAGAACAAAAGTCGCATTTCAAACAGGAACTTCAAGACAATTGTAGTAGTTCAGATGCCACACAAACTTTAAAGGGATAAACACAATGCAATCTTTAGCATATCACCTGGGAACGAAGGAAAACAGGGACACAAAGAGAGAAGAGAAAAACTACCGAAAAGCTGTAAAACAGACCTGGACAGTTTCCTTTTGGTTTGCAGGGCCCAGTTTACAAATACCACATCAAAGAGATGCAGGTCCATTTGACAAAAGGAAATAGAACTCCAGGGAAAAGGAATGTTTCAAACGGTCTCCTCGTTTATCAGCATGATTATTTGATCAAACATCTAAAAGAGCAAGGACTTAGGTCACTCTGATTGATACTTGTATCTACAGGATATTCAAAGCAGTCCCCACCCTATAGAGGGAGGACCTGTTTGGGCCAATTCAGGAAAACCCTTGTGTTGTACACAAAGGTTGAGGTTAAACTCCCACAGCTGTGGTGCCATTCAAAGGAACAGTTAAATCACAATGCCTGCAGACTAGAAGAGTAAATGTTCCAAAATAGAATGGAAACCTGCCTCACTGTGGTCCCCTTTGGCTGTGGGGGAGGGAGAAATTGAAGAAAAAAATAAAAATAAAGAAGGTGGTAACATACATTTCATCCGTGAAAATAGCCTAGCAAGAGTCCAGTGAAAGGTACAGAGAGATCAAGCCCACAGTACATCACAAACATTAAGAGGCCAAATTATAGCCTTGTTCAGAGCATAAACACAATTCCCTTTTGTTTTTGTTTTCTGTGCAGTGTACGAGTGTCAAAAGAAATACAGTTGTTAGTAGGGTCTCCTTGTGCATTTTTACACATTTGTCCTCTTGCAACCTCGCGCTTCACCCCTCTTTTTTTCACTCCAAAATGTCTATTGTTTTCATTGAATATTCCCATAACAATCAAACTTCTAAAAATCACTTTTAATTTTCAAATCTATTCAGTGTCTAGATGTTAAAATGTATTTTCCAGAAAGGATCATTAACTCCACTTTCAAAATAAAAAAGTTGAACCTCAGAAATATTAAGTGACTTAATTATGGATAACTGGGCCCAGGAATGAAAAGACAAGTGCTCAAATTCAAGTCTGCCTGAGTCCAAAAATCACTTCGCTGTTCATGGTCTTAAATAATCCATTTCCTGATCCGCTCACCCTATCATGCCTCCACCCTCTTCTTGTCTTCTCTAGCCCTGATATAATAATAAATTAAATTAATTCATCCTTTTATGCTACAAATTTATAATATATATGGTTTTATGGGAAAAAGAATGTGAATTAAAGGAATATTTGAATAAAAACGAGCATTTTAAAAATGCAAACAAAAAGTCATGTAATATGCTGAATGTAGTGACAGTGACTATTTTGTTTCCTTAGAATCATGAAAGCAGGTTGATTAAGTTTCTTGTTTAACTAATTGCTTGTATATGCTATTAATCTCTTAGTAGCTCTTAATGAAGAACAATCTTAACAGCCCTGGGCTATTTGGCATGCTCTCTTGCTCTCTCTCTCTCTCTCCCCCCTCCCCCGCTATTCTCTCTCTCACATACACAAACACTCAAATAAAAATGTAATACATATGCCTAGAACCTACACTAAATCATACCCTCTAGAGTTTTTAACTTTTATTTATTTATTTATTTTGTCAAGAGAGAGGAATGGGGAGAAAGAAAGAGAGAGAAATGCTGATTTGTTGTTCCACTTACTCTTACATTCACTGGTAGATTCTTGTATACACCTTGACTGGAGATTAAACCCACAATCTTGGCATGTTGGTACAATGTTTTAAATAGCTGAGCTTCCCAGCATGGCCACATATACCTTAGAAAACTCTTCGAACATAGATAGGTAACTAGATACTACTTACTACATTTTTTTAACGTGTTTTTCATTACTATCTAAACTTCCTTCTGTTTATTTTAAGAACATTTCTGCATCCAATACCTAAACTTTACCAAACTTATCCCAGCCTGATACATATCCCAGGAACTGTATTATCACTTTATGTATTATATGTGTTCTAAAAGATTGGTATTAGTTTAAGTTTCTAATTTGTTTTTGTTTCTGAATCCATAATGACAGAAAAGTCCCTCAATCACGTTATTCTAGAAATCTTAATTTATAAATTAAAGCACTTAGAGCACAAATTTAAGAGTTTCATTGTTTCTTCCCCATTGGACCATTAAATTTAATACTTGTGAAATAAAACCAGTGAGTTGTATTATGTTTACGTAACTATTTATCTTTGGAAGCCAGTTGATCAAAGTCTGAATAACATCTTAAATTACTTAAGGTTTACCTAGTATACATTTCCTTTTTAAAACACAGTGAGGTGGATAGAGGTGAATTATAGGCCAGAGACAGCAGGCAAACACAACAGGAATAAGAAAGAGTAAACCATTCACAAAATAAAAGTCAAACAAACCTCGCCTGTTTTATTGTAGGTTTTATTAACAAAGGGAACTCAAAATATTTTTTAATCTGTAACCATGTTTTCAATCTTAGATTTCAACATAAAATCTTTGCAGAGGTGTTTTTTAAAAGGTTGGTAATAGCTATTTCCTTATTAAGGAAAATACATGTACTATAGTGCCAAATAAAACTGTAATGTTTTTCTCTGGTTATGCTCACATCAGCCAATGGTTAAACACTAAAATGTTAAATTATCATATAAATGTGCAGCTAAATTGGTTTCATAAAACAATCACCAAGCTGTGCCAATTGTCAGAGATGAAATACAAGCCATGTTAATAAAGTTCACAGTAAATTGTGAAGTGGCATAAAATCAATTTTGTCCCACTTAGTAATGAATCATAGAAGTAACAGCTTTTCTTCCTTAGCTGCAGGATATATAATCAAGAGATAGAAAACTATCTTGATTACATCTATTAATTAAGTTCAAACATTAAAAAATGAACCAACATTTTACTTACTAATATTTTTTTATCATAAAGTGGATATAAAGTAGAAGTAATAGAGAAGGATTCAAAAATACTGATTTTGTTACAACTGAAAATCTCAAAGAAATCATGTTAAAAACTTAAAATATAGTCTCCTACTATGAAAAACATTGATACCACTTGGTAGAAGTATTATTCCAAATGGTACCATGTTCATACTTCTTGAAAATATTTTTTAAACAATCTTTATAGTCAAGTCATCCTATTATCTAAGGAGGAAATAACACAGAATTATTCCACTTTACTGAAGATAAAAATCAGAAAACTTAGTTTGATTTAAGGTTATCCTGAATATTGCTATATTCATGATAGAGACAGTTTTCACCATGCAAAATCAATCCACTCTGTAAACTCACTCTCATTTTTCTATAACTTTGAATTCTTCATCCTGTCAAATATTTCAAACTTTAATTTTTCTTCAAAAATACACACTACTTAATAATGTTCAGTGTCTTCTCAGTGTCTTATGATTTCTATGTACTGTGTGCACAGTTTTCCCAGATTTACTTTACCCAGAGCATTAAGAAACAAGACCAGCAAAATGTCTTCACTCCATCTGAAATAAAATGACCGAAACAATATCTTATGCTAAATGCAATGCTTCCACTCCCCTGCACAATGGTACAACTTACCAATGATCTCAGAGACCAGGCTCTCAGGCTGGTATTGCCAACTAGGCCACTGAGAAACATATGGCAGAGATAACTTGGCTCTAAATCTGCCCTACAGCTGGAGTGAGAAGCATTGGGAAACTAGTTTGGCAAGGGGAAGTGTGTCCCTGGGGCAGAAATTTTGGAGTTATAGTTAAAGCCATTCGTTACTTTATTCTGCCTCACATTTTAAATAAATAGAGACCCCACTAACATTACTATGAAAATAGGCATAAAACAGGAGAAACAGATTAAATCTTTATAGAATGGGTTTTTAAAGTGGGAAAGGCAGACATGAGACAATCTTTCTAATATGGTATTAGTATTTAAGGGAGAAATGTCCAAGGACATTGGGCTTATTTCTCAGGGAAAAGGATGATAAAATGTCATACTCATCTATTTTCACGTGAAGGAAAAGAAAACAATCATTCTGTCACTTCTGCAGAAATCTCAGCAACAACTGCTGAATTTTCCCATAAATAATCTTTGCAATAAGCACTTATTGTCTCTCCATTTTCCTTGTAAGGGTAACAAATCCATGGCTTCTATTGCATTGTGGCTTCTGCTTACAGCCTTGTTTTAATGTGCACCTATGTTTGACATTTCATATTGAAAATTGCCAATACTGAGAGTATAAATGAAACATCCACTTCCATTAAGAATAGAGACCACTGTTGAACAGCGTAATTTATTGCATTAACCACCAGCATATGTAGACTTAGTTGCCCTTAGATAAGCCTCTAAAACTGATCTTTTTTGCTGAGAATAAAGCAGCAACATCACATGCTACACACATCATCACACAACTACCGGCTAGTTTCCAGAAGGTCTATAGACTTGGTATACACTTATGTAATCACCTATGGCACAGGGCAACAAAATGTTAGTAATTATTATAATTATTCTGATACTTTAAAACTACTAGTGACCAATAATAAAAATGTACATAATTTTTGATTATTTGTTAATTTTATCTATACAACTTAATTAACAAATTAGCTATAAATTTACAGATAAAATAGATGTATAACAACAATAAGGTGGATATTAAATAATGTAAAGATAAAGCAAAGTTATTTGCTTTATTACAGAAGAGTGATTCAGAACCTTTAATGACTGAATACACCTAAGGGCTACATCTTATTTATTTCAGTGGAAGTAGTTTACCAGGAAATATTTCTCAGCAAAATGTATGAAAATTAAAATCCTGTTAAATAGGGAAAATACATATGAAAGCTAAAAGTAGGGGATTTTCAGACCATGTTTAAGTTAGTTGTCACTCTTGGTTTAGAAAGAAAACACCTTTTTTTCTTTTTCTTTTTATCATTATTGCTTATAATATTGTTACAATACTTTAATAATAATAGTACAGGTATAATCATAAACAAATGAAGGTAGGAAAACTAACATTCAGATAATTATAATATTTAAATAATGACTTTCCCATAAAACAGAAAAAAAAATAATATTTGGGTAAATACATATAAATGTCAAATAAAGTTTATGCAATAGAAAATAAATCAATATATTTTAATATAATATTCTATATTAAAATAATATAGTATTCTATATTTAATATAGAATATTTAATATAGTATTCTATATTAAAATATCATTTGTTGATCCTTTCATTAGTCAAGAAAACTATAGGAATGGATGCATAGAAAACGTTGCCTTGGAAGATAATTAACCATGCACAAAATAATAGTGTCAGTGCCAACGTTCAAATAGAAGACAAGTAAACTTCCTTAAGCTATGATGAATAAAGAGATATTCATCATAGCCACAGAAACTAAGTAGACTGTAAGAACAATTGGTACTGTGGTGAGATTTGAAACGTGGTACAATATCCACTACTGAACTTATAAGAACAACAACAAAAAATTCCAAATAAGAAAAATAAAGCAGCATAAACGAAAAGGAAGTGTTTAAGGAAAGAAAAGATAATTGTCCTATAGAAATGCAGAAAACAGTAGTAAGACATAAGGCCACAAAGGTAATGGCGTCTGAAATGGTTTCAATTTGTCCACTTATTCAGCAAATGGTAATTAATCATTTACTGTAGAAAAAGGCTTAGCTAAATGAATAGTTGTGAACAAAACATAGTATTACTATTCTAAAACAAACATTAAACAAATTATAAAAAAAATAACTGATTCCAATTGTGATCACGCTGCAAATAAAGTACCTGGTATTATGTGGTGACGTAAATGATAGTTCCTAATTCTCTGGTAAGGTGACATAGGTCTTTAGTTAATTTGATCTTCCCCTCTTTAAGATACACTCTTTATACCACTTCTTTCTTTTCCTGCTTCTAACAGCCTCATAGTCACATCTGATAAAATTACCTAACGTTTTTATTTCACTGAGAAATCTCAAATATGTGCAAGATCTCTGAAGTAGAAAGAGCCCGTTTTCAAGGGTCTCTCAAATCTCTCAAGAGTAGAATAGTATGTAGGAAAACCAAGAGTAAGGTGTGATAATGACCTTGGAGCAGAGTGAGGGTGCAGATTATGTAGGAACTTTCACTTATTTAATAGTCAACACATATTTACTGAACATTTACAATGGATCACACACTGGAGACTTAATGGATTACAGTCTACTGGAGAACAATGGGGAAGACTTCTGATCACATGGGTCTCGAATATGTAAAACCTTCTATACATGTCAATCATGTCAAAAAAGTGATTTAAAAAAGAAACAAATGTAATAAAGTTAAAGACCATTTCATAAGTGCTGTAGTCTCAAAAAGGCAATAAAGATTGCAATGTATTAGCAAGTCGGGGTTAGTAAATTAGGTGTGGAGAAGGCGGGGCAGACAGTTATTTAACTGGTGCATTAGAGTATCTCTGAGGTGGTATTTGTTGTGATTTAAATGATGAGAAGTCAGTATGCTATGAATAAGAACATATCAGAAAAAGCAGTAAGAAAAGCCCCCTCCTTAAATGACATTGGCATATTTAAAGGAGAGAAGAAAGCAAACCTTTCTGAGTTATTGTAAACCTTGAAGCATGAGATAAGAGATAAAGTAAACAAGAACCAGGGATGCAGAGTGTGACTAATTACAGAGAAGAATTGGACTTTCTTCGAGGTGCAAGAAAAAGACATTGTATGATTTTTAAGCTGGAGAATGTAATGTTTCACATTATTTTTAGAAAGAACGCTTTGGTGGTTAAGCAGAAAATGAAGTGTAAGAAACTGGAGGGAGCAACGAAAAGACTCTGAGGAAATTTTTGCGGCAGCTGAGACAAGAAAAGATGTTTGGTTATATTCTGGAAGTGCAGACACTGGTAGATGAAATGTGCTTCTTGGAATGTACTCTGAAATACAGCTCCGTGGAGTTGCTGATGAACCAGAAGTAGGAATTGAGACAAAGGGAGAAAAAAATCAAAGATAGCAGGCTGCTGTGCTGAGAAAGATCAGAATGATCTTATTTTAAATGAGTTAAGCTTGCAGTTGTTTTTTCTTTATACAAGTAAGTAACCCAGCTACCATTCGGATTTTGAAACTGGAGTTTAAAGTTTTGCTTAGACTAGAGAGTGATGTGAATTCATTGGTGATGTAAAATTATTGTGGAATATAAATCCATGGAACTCAAATGAAAGGAACTGAAAAGACAAAAGAACTAAGCCTAGAGGCTGTCCATCATTATTTATTTCTCTATAAATATTTTTTAATGTCCTACTATGAACCCAGCATATATCTATGTTAGTGAAATATACCACTTTTAAAAATAGACAAAAATTCCACTTTTTAAATTTATATTGTTTCAGGATAAGTAGGAAATGCACATTAAATATAATAAATATATTATATAGTAAATTAAAAAGTGCCCCAAAGTAATTCCAAATACGGCAGGATAAAAAGATCAAGCACACCAGGGCTGGAGGAGGTATGATTTTATACTGTGGGTTCATAGTAGTCCTCCTTGAGGGGATATTTAAATGCAGGGTTGAAGAAGGAAAAGCAGCCAAGTGGAGAACATAATTTCAGGTCATTTGATCTGCAAAATTGAAAGCATGCAATTGGAATAATTCTGTTTAACTTGAAATGCTTAGATGTTCAAGAATAGATTAAAAATAGGTATTTGGTAACATAAGTCAATTTTCTAGGCCAGGAAAGAGTTACAGGTGAGAAATATAGCCATTTGTATGATGTTTTAAGTCATGAGACACAAAGACACAAAGATTACTAGAGAATAAGTGTACATGGGAAATATAATGTGGCAAAGGCCTGAGTCTGAGGATTCCAATATGAAGAGGTCTTAGAGAAGTCAGGGAACAAGTTACTGAAAAAAAGAGTTGTGTTTTCTTAGAAGCCAAACTAAGTCAGTCACCGAAGAGGGGTTATCCATTGGGTCAAATGTTTCTTATAATTAAGAGGAAGACTGACAATGAATTCAGCATTGCCATGAGGAAGCCGAAGGTGGCATTAGCAGGCACAGTTTCTGAGATGTTTTAATGAATGAAGTCTTGCTAGAATGATTTTAAGAGAATAGGAGGTAGCAGCAAAACAACTCTGTTGAAGAACAGTACTGCTAAGAAAATATAAGAAATGTGCCAGGAGTTGGTATAGAAAGTGAATAAATAAAGTGATGTGTGTGACTTTGCAGATGGGAAAATAATAGCATGTTATGTGCCGAAGCAAATGATCTGCTAGAGAGGGGTAATTTGATGATGTAGGACAGAGGGGTGCCTAAAGCATTGATTTTGAGCAGAATATTAGACATGAGAGGATAGTTCAGGGCTATAGTGAAAGATCTGAGTAACTTCAGAGGTTATATGTATAAATTGTCAGGGCCCTTTTGATGTGCCATTAGAGTCATATCTTATTGAATTTAAATGTATAGCAATAATCTACAGCTTTATCCATCATTGTTCAGTTACTTCAATAATGTTACAGAGTGAGAAAACATTTAAGATTACCATTTAAAGGGCTTCCCAATTAAAATAGAGAAGAAGAGAAAAATTAAGAACACTTCCCTGGCTGGTGTGGCTCACTGGATTGAGCACCAGCCTGTGAACCAAAGCATGGCTGGTTTGATTCCCAGTCAGGGCACATGCCTGGGTTGCAGGCCAGGTCTCCAGCCAGGTCCTTAGCTGGAAGCACAAGAAAGGCAACCATACACTGATGTTTCTCTCACTTTCTTCCTCCCTCCCTTCCCCTCTCTCTAAAAATAATAAAATAAAATATTAAAAGAAATATATTTAATGTCATGTGATTCAAGAGTTAGACAATGTGTTTACTAACTATATAAGAACGGAAAGATGTGAATGAGTTAATGGACAATAAATAGTCTCTAGAAGTAGTCACACATTTGGTGAAGTAGTGCAAAGCAGGAAATAGAAATAAGATTTCCAGGAAATAAATCTAATGCTGCAGTGTCTCAAGTGAAAGCCCACAAAGCGACATTATAAAAAAAATTGGCCCATCAATCTCATAATAGGGAACTTGTGGACATAGTCTTTGCTAACATATTTAATATTTAATATAAACAAAATGACAGATTTTGTACAGATAGTTCCTATAATGTATCTGCTTAAAGGTCAATGACACAACCCTCCTTTCCTCAAAGCAATTCTAAAAGCAGCCGAAACAGTGTAATTACATGACCGTCTGAGTGCCAGATGATCGTAAGAGGTCATGTAAGTAGTTGAAAGTAGTGGTTACCCTGTACACATTTCAGAAGTCTCTTCAAATGAACTATTCCTTGTGATAAACCTTTAGATAAAGATTAAGCAACACAGAGTATAGGATTATATTATTTGATAAATTATGGAGTACAAATGTGCTGCAGCTTGAAGGCAAGTCCATATGCTTTTCCAATTAATGAAGCAGAGTACACAAAAAACCTTGGCTGTGTAACAGAGGATGAAGTAGACTAAGTAAGGATTTGTGGATTGGGCTGCCACATTCTTGAAGAATAGAGTCTTTGGAGGCCTATGCTATAAATCATGACAGCAATAAGTAGTGTAGTTAAGCATATGTTTAAAATTTGCACAGAAAAAAACCTGTTTGCCATTGCAATGGTCAATCTCATTAAACCTCTAATTAAAATATATCTCTTTGAACAAATTAATTTCCTTTTTATTAAGTTAGTATAATAATTGGCATGTATAATATGTATCAGAATTAAATGACCTATTGTCCTATGAAAAATGTTAGTCCTAAGATTATCAATTAAAAAGTTTTCCACAACGTTGATGATTTTGGTTTGACAGTAACTATTATAAAGGCATTCTTTTACAGTGAGTTACTAGTTGGATCACTTGAGTTTTAAAATCACGCTGAATTCAAAATATTAAAATTATAACATTATATAATTACCTATTCTCTGGTACTATAAATAAACAGCCAGCTTATTCAAGAAGGTATGAAATAATAAATGCACAAATATAAAGGAAAACCAAATTAAGTACAATTTTACACATGAAGAAATATTCCAGAACATGTTTTATGCCAAGATTGCAGTCATTTGTTTCTGTTTGGTTTAGTTTTTTAGGACCACTAACCAGATGAATTATAAAAAATATGCAGAATACCAGGTTGCAAGCCAGGTCTCCAGCCAGCAATGTGGCTGGCTGTAGGCAGGTGAAAGGCAACCATACATTAATTTTTAAAAATGTAGAAATAGGTATATTTAAATTCTACCTATACAAGCTAAGTCCGAGAAAATATCAGTAAGGTCCTAAACTATAAAATTATATATGCATCCTGCATTATTTTTCTATATATGAAGTGCCGGTCCAATACGAATGGTAATTAGTACCTAGGATCCACCTGTGCTTATGTAGAGCAGTTAACAAAACCACAGAATAAGAAACTTATGAAGAAAAAAATGACTTGTTTAATATGATTATTATTAACATAAGGTTTATATTAGATTGTCATTTTAAAAATAACATTCTGAATCTAAGAGATCAAACCATGAACTCAAGTATCCATAAAAACTATTAGGAAAATTGTTTAGTTTATATTTCAACAAGAAAGCCAAAACATATTTAAAAGTTATAACTATTTTGAATTTTGTCAATAATATATGAGAAATATATTTTATATCCAAAACAAAATGTGTTATAATTTAAAATAGTTAGATGTGTCAACTTGCATACATATATAAATAGCAAGAAATAATAAGTTTTCCAGGTGTCAATCTGCATTTTGGTTTCAAGAAGCTCCAACACAAAATGCAATTCACAGGAAATATTCCTATCTTTCCCCATAAATTATCACCACCTGCTAATATTATAAGAATTCATATGTGAATTTTCTATGGAAATGACAATATTCTAATATGATTAGATTTGAGTTTTAAAATCCACATAGTTATTCTTCATCTAAATTGCATTTTTGCATCCTACACATTTTCTCCTTGATATAAAGGTGGGTGTTGTATGTGTGTGTGTCTGTGTGTGTGTGTGTGTGTGTTTGTGTCTGAAACTACCTCAAATTCTTGTCAACACAAGTACAAAACAAATGAGCCCCAGGTTTTTACAAACACAGATGTGATGAAATGAGCCACTTAATCAGATATGTTTTGGTAAGAGCTGGAAGACAGATATTTTTCCCAAGGCATCCAAAATGTTGTTTTAAGACATAATTAGCTGTGTCTTTATTGTTTGTTGTACAAGGGCATTGATGTTATTAAGAAGATGACATAATCATGAGTGAAAAAGCAGCCTATGAAACAGCATATCTGTTATGATTATCATTTAAAAATTATTATATTAAAGTATATTCAGAAAATTATAAACTGACTTTATAAAAGTAATTACTTCTGCATCATAAAGTTTCAAGCATTTTCCTGTTTAATTTCCTGTATATAAAAAATATAAGCCCTGGCTGACTTAGTAGATATGCACTGGCCTGCAAATCCAAAGGTCGCTGGTTCAATTCCCAGCTAGGGCACATAACCAGGTTGCAAGTCAGGTCTCCAGCCAGGTCTGTTGTTGGAGGCAGGTGAAAGGCAACCATAAATTGATGTTTCTTTCCCTCTCTGCCTTTCTCCCTGCCCCTCTCCCTGGAAATAATAAATAAAATATTTTAAAATTTTACATATAATTATATATATATATATATATATATATATATATATATATATCCAATAAGAACTTACAGAATAAATAAATCTTAGCCATTTTTAATGTTACCAAAGTTAACATTTCTTTTATTTCATACATTCTGCATCTCATGTACAATCGTGATTGTAAATACCTATTAAATTTGCTTCAAAGAGTAAAAAAAGAAAATAAATAACAATCAGAAATGAACAGTTTTAATTTAGTCTGTGACACCATAGCATGACAAAAATAGACAATTCTTCCCACTTTGTTGCATGTTATTCAGTCCTTGTATTAACAGGTCTTCCATATAAACATAGTGAATTATAATCTCATCCAGATTAACATAATTTGGTATAGTTTCTAAGACTGTGGAATCTTCCTGACTTGGGCTGAATCTAGATTTTGACATCACCATCTATATGATCTTAGCAAATCCCGTAGCTACACATTTCTCACCTCCGATTATCACTTATAAAGTGGAAATAATGACAGAGCTATTAGGATTTCATTACTGAATACACATAAATCCTTTAGTATAGTGACTGGCAAATTGTGACTGCACAATTTACACTCACTAGAGTTATATTTATGCTTTTGTTCTTGCTGTTGTTTTTGCTTTTATTATCTGCCTCTAGTGAAATGAACCAAAATTAGTCTTTGCTCCAATACCCTAATATTTCTGGTAGGAATTCTTTTCACTTTTGACATTCAGATATTCAGCTTTACTCAATGTGTGATAAAGTAAATACGTAACAACAGAAATGCATCTTGTAATCATTATGGGCCAGAAACAAGACTAGCACAGCCTTAAATTTAACCTTTACAATAATCCTGGTTGAAAAGATGGGTCATTTGTGGAAGAAATAGGGTGGAGACTTGTGCGGTATCTATGATAATTGTCAGAGCCAGGATTTGTTCTTTTGAGGTCTTTTTCTGTAAACACATACACACACAAACAATAGATAAAAATAAATGTTTACTATGCTTATTACATTAATAACAAACTATTTCAATCAACCTAAGTGTTTGCCATGAGAGGAGTGGTAACATAAATCACTGGATATGAGTTTAGGGTGTGTTTTATGTGAGGCAAGGACAGAAAAGGAGAGCAAAGACTTGACTTTCTTTTTCCTATTGGAAAGAACATGTATTACTATGAACCTAAAAGAATGACTTTTTATTATATTGGTTTTTATACATATTTGATTTTATACTTTTAAGGTGTAAATTTCTATGTTTGCTCAAGGAATCCGCAGTCAATCTTACTGAAAAGTACCATCTGTAATTCAACATAAGTCATTCATGCTTGCAAGTTGCTTAGTATCTACATAAAAGTAAACAAGACATGCTATAAATTCAGTCAGACAGGTTGTGAAAGTGCAAAGTACTCATCACTTCCTGACATGAAGTCATCTTTGAAAGTAAAGTCGAGATTTGTGTTTTAGATTAGCAGTTTATGATGATGGGAGAGAATTTACAACAGTTTGGATTTTTATTTATGAGAATGAAAAATTTTAGTGGCTTATTTATCTCCTATATGTATTAGTTTACTTCTGTTGGTATTCATTAAGAGGTAAGGTTATACATGGCATTGCTGTTTAATTTGTAAGAAAATACTTTAGAATCTTTTGGTTTTGAAATTATTGCCTCAAATTCATGAGTTGTCGGGCCATCTGAGGTCTTCAAACCCTAATCGCTTCAATTATTTACAATTTTTTTTACCTCAGGTAAATATATTTATCATCTCTATTCATAGTATTAAAATATTTTAATATTTTAGTTTAAAACACATGTCTTCATTTTAATATTTTCTTTCTGAATGTTGTGTAAAGTGATTATGAAGCACTTTTAGAGCACAATGAAGTTGAATAATTAGAGCACAATGAAGTTGAGTAATTATAAACATTTTTTATCAGGCTACCTAACTGAGAGCAAATCAATATCCTCATTCAATTGCACTTTCCAATTTCACACAGCACAAATGCTTACATGTAGGTTTAGATTTTGAATCACACAACACCTAATGATACTAGTTACCTACCATTTTATGTTTATTTGGAAAAGCAATCATACTATCTATACCCTAGTATTTTCTGTTCACAAACAATTCCTGTGAAATATTTACCATGGCTGTGTTCCTTTCTGGGAATGCTTTTCAGTGAAATACAAAATACTTTGTTTGTTGTGCTCAAATATTATCTATATTTTTTCTGGCTTAATAATGATTTTTATTGTTTGTTTATTGTCTTGTTTATTTTTCATTTCCAAAATTTGAATATATATTTATAAAACATATTTGTCAGTCACATGACTGATTAAATATATGGTTTTACAGAAAGAGAATGCTCAAAAGTTGATATGAAAATACACATGACACAAGCTGACAAAACAGAATACAGCTGTTTAGCAACTTGAATATTTTTTAAGGCCTACTTAACCAAAATGACTTTGATACATTCTCAGTTTCTATTATTAATTTCAATTACTTATTAAGTCTTTTGTACATCAAAGGATTTTTATAGCAAAAAGATTATTTAAACCATTTGATTTTTAAATTAATATTTGATGCAATTAAATTTAAAACTAATAAAGCACACTATTAGTCTTTGATTTTAACTTAAGAAATGCTTATATTTCACATTTAATAACTAAGTAATAATGTTACCCAGGTGTGCCTATATTTCTAATAATATTGAAGAAATTAAAACATTCAACATTGCTTATTCAGCATTATATTTTCTCAAGCAATAAATAAGGAGTATAAATAATGTATCAAACTTATAGGAATAAAATATCAGTTTCTTGATAAATTCTTTATGCAATATTATATGCACAGTTTATCTTGAGTAAGGAAATATTTTGATATTGAAATCACTAAGTTAGTTTATAATTACAGCTAAAATGCAAGGTTCTCATATAATTATAGACAATTTATATAATGCACATAGGAAGGAGTATTATCCAAGGGATTACGAAAGTTATTCCTAAACCTAACACAAACTACTAATATACAAGCTTACAATATTTCACCATTTTTTACTTTATAGACACCCATATCATCTGCCCTCTTAAGAGCCTCATTTAAAAGGATTTTTTTAAATTGATTTGAAAGAGAGGGTGGGAAGAGAGTGAGAGAGAGAGAGAGAGAGAGACAGAGACAGAGAGAGAGAGAGAAAGAAAGAAAGAGGGAGAGAGAAAGGTGTTGTTTTACTAATTTTTTTCCATTCATTGGTTGATTCTTGTATGTTCCTTGTCCTGGAACCAAACCTGCAATCTTGGGGTGTTGGGATATTGCTACCTGGCCAGGGCTTTCCTTTGGATATTTAATAGACAACACCTGTTAGCGTAACTACTCTTACATCTCACCAGGAGTTACTGCGACCTCCCTCCTAATCCTGCCCTTAATCTCCGATTCATTTTTCCTTCATATATTACAGTCACACTAACCTTAAGTATTATTAATCCCCTTTCTCTTTGCATTTGCTTTCTTGTACTTGGAAAGTTTACTCCTGGACCATTACATAGTTCACTCTCTCAACTCCTTCAAAGAAACAACCCACTCCCCACATCTCCTTATACTACATTCTGGGGATTTCTCTACAGTTTTCTTACCTCTATCTGAAATTTATATGATTTTCTTTCACTCACTTTATAAATTGAAAGCTAATAAAGATAACAGGGTTGCCCTCTCCTATTTAGTTAATGGAAAAGTACCTAACACATATTGAATTATTAGTAAAACTTTTTTTTTTATAAATGAGTCAATTTGAATTCATTCAGATATATATCTATTAAAATATCTCAGTGTGAGAATATGATGAAGTACAGACCTTACACTAGATTATTATTTGCACACAAGTACTATTTAAAAATATGAGTGGAATTTCTAGAGAACCATTAGGTCCTAGAGATAGAGGTAATTACATTTGAAATATTGTAAAAAATTTCTTACAATATATTACATAGAAATTGTGAATGAAAAGAAAGGCATATGATCATGCACACTCATTTTATGTAATAAATATTAAAAATATAAGATCATTGAAGGTGTATATAGTAAGTCACTTATTTCTTAAATCATATAGTAAGTCTCTTATTTCTTCAGTATTAGAAAGCTTATTTTCACAATATTTTTAAGATAAGGAAAATGAAGTGGCAATAAGAATCAAATGAATAATTTAAAAAATATGTTTTTATTGAGGTATGAGCTCAGAAAAATGTCAAGCATTTTTTCTAAAGAGTAAAATTAGAACATTTCTTTAAAAAATCAGCTATTTAATATCATTGTTGTGCTTTCTTAATTTTTATTAAAATGAGATCCATATTGTACCTCAAGTGAAGTCCTGGTAAGAGCATCCTAAAAATATTAAGATGATGTATCTTACTTATATCCATATGGATAACATTTTTTTTGCATTTCCCTATAGTCAGGTCAGTTCATAGCTATACAACATTAAAGCTAAACGCTTTCCACTGAGAAATGAAAAACACTATCAAGTTTAAAATAATGTTATTGATAAAGAGAAGAATTCTTGCCCTAATATATTGAGGTTGAGTCAAAGTATGGATTTAATTTGTTTCTTTTTTCACTTATTACTAAACAAAGTTCACCACCAGTCTACACTTAAAGAGAACATCTGTGTTGGGGCCAACTGAATTATCTATAGACACTGTCACGAAAATGAGCTGACTATTTAGTACACAAACAAATACAATAATTTTAAATTAAAGTCAAATACTTAAAAATAGCATTATTTGGTCATTTTTCTGTGTTAACAAGGACAGGCCATTGCACACAACTATTTGGCCAAACATTTGTCTAGATGTTTCTGTGAGGGTGTTTTTTAGACATTATTAACTTAAGTCAGTAGATTTTAAGTAGAGCAGATAATCCTTCATCATGTGTGTATGCCTGATCCTATCAATTGAAGTCCTTAAAAAATGATGAAGGTTTCTAAAACACACACGCAAACACACACACACACCAGCAATTTTAACTACAGGCTAAAACATAAAAATCCTGAGTGAGTTTAAAATGTAAGACTCAAGACTGTAACCTTAACTCTTCTTTCCATTTCAAGGCTGCTGGATGGCTCTGTGTATCACAGACTTGTCCCCTCTCACAATCATGTGAGCCGATTCCTTAAAATATATCTCTGTCCAGAGCAAGACAAATGCTATATGATCTCACTTGAACCTAATGAACAAAATAAACAAAATAGAAACAGAGGCATGGATACTTGGAGCAGACTGACAGTTGCCTAAGGGGCTTGGGGGAGGGTGGAACTGGATGAAAGAAGGTGAAGGGAGTAACTAAAGAACATACATGCATGACCCATGGACATGCACAGCAGTGCAGGGTTGGCCAGAGGGAAAACGGAGTGATGTTGGGTGGAGGTAGGCACGGGGGTGGGGGTGAGGGTGGATATCTGTAGTAGCATCAATGATAAAAATAAAGAAGAAAAATAAATTTCTCTCTTTCTCTCTACACACACATACACACACACACACACACACACACACACACAAAGTACTTCCCTTTCTCCTTTCTCCCTTTCTCTGGAGAACCCCAACTAATACATGCATTGACTGATTTCCATGGGCCAGGCACATGTACTAAAGATGGAATAATACACGTAGCAGAAGTATTTGTTCTCATTCATCTAGTGGTGGCAAATGGCAATAAGCATATCAGGTCATGAAAAGTGCTATACAATAAATTTTTAAAAAGAGGTTAGAGAATAAACAGAATGGAAAATGAGGTCCAACTTACTTACCATGGTTAAAGCAAACTTCTTTTGGATGAAAATAAAACGATGAATAAAGTGAGAAATATAACGAATGCTGGGTTATGGGCAGAGGCCAGGGTAGGTGTACAAGAGAGCTTGGGACCTTAGAGGAATAACAATAAGGCTAATGTGACTGAAGACTGTAGAAAGGAGGAACACTGAAACGCAGAGCTGTGGAGAAATATGCAGAGATGAGTCAAATTGGCCTACCACCATGGTTAGAAGTTTTGAGTTTATTCTAAGCCCTTTGAATGTTTTGAATAGGGGAATGATTTAATCTGAAAACAGCAATTACTTAATCATCTCAACATGGAAAAAGCTTAGCATGACAGGCAAACGCAAATCAAATGCAAGCAATGAGCCCACGACATGATGAATCTGATTGTGCAGTGGGAGGTGATGAATAAAAAGGGAGATGAAGTAATATCTGTGAGCAACAATGACTCTGTGATAAGGAGAGCATAGCCCCCCGTTGTTCCCTGTCCCCGGGCCTTCAAGTCAGGGCCTGCTGCCTAACCTGCTGAATCTGTTTAGATGCTGAGGTCCAATCTCAGAATATAAGTATGTAACATAGCACAGTCAAATGCTATTTCGAGTGAACAGTCATTTCTTTTTTAAGGACAAAATCACCACACTTAAAGGTTCCTCAGTTTAGCTCTGAATACACTGTATTCAGAGATAGATAATGCTACCCCCTCTTGCAGATAACAATCTAAATTATCCCAGTCTTTTTCAATTGATATGTCTCCAATGTGCAAATTTCCTCCACTGCTTTCTTTAGACTAATGAGCATCAGATTCGTTATCCTCCTGTTTCTGATGCTCCTCCTTCTACATCCCAAGAATAGATCCCTTTGGCTGATTGATGGAAAATCAATTTCCAGAATTTTCTAAGGCTGACCTGAGGAGTAAATCTACAGTAGAAGTAGTGAGGAGAAAGAAGTTGGAAGCAAAAAAATGTAACTTCCTATTACTGTGATATTCCTTGTGAACACTGGGCCTCACCCTCAGCATTCTCTCACCTAGGTTTCCTGTTCTTTGCCACTTTCTCTTCTGAATATTCTATGTGTTCCTGTCTCACAATCTGCAGATATTTGTGGGGGAATGACTGGTTGAACCATTATTTTAAGAAGAGGAGGGAAATTTGAAAGTTTGAATAGTTGTTATGTTAATATGTATATTAAAATGTAGATAAACCTTAATTTAGTTCTTTACATATGAAAATGCCAATCAGGATTCTGTACATAACCTTTATCTTAGATACTGAGCCTTTGCTACAGCCACAGGTTGGGTTCTTCTGGAAGCAGACTGAGATCAAAGGCTACCAGGAAGCCTTCCTGCAGGATTACTGGGATCAATAACTGTGGAGAGGAGGGAAGATAGCATGCATGTGTAGAAGGAGAACTTGAGCTGTGATATTTCCCAACCATGATCTTGGCTGGTCTCTTTGGGGATCTGGAAATGGAATAGTCCCTCAAAGTTGTCATGAGATCAAGAGCTCCTGACTGGTCAATTACTGGCTGTGGCCACTGGGAAAAAAGGCATGAGAGTCTTCTTTTGAGTTCAGGTATCTCAAAAACAAACAAACAAACAAAATAAAACACCTTCCAAAACAAAGAAAAAGAAAGTATCCTAACATCATTCTTCTCAGAAACTGAGGTAAAAAGTCCTTTATTCCTAAAAAGAAATCTGAGCATGGTATTATGCCATTGATCACAGAATGAGAAAAGGTACTAGTGGACAAGTGTATTACCCTTCAGGGTAAATGATGACCATAGTTCTTAGAAAGAAAGATAAGGGGCAATGCTAGAAATAGAGAATCAATAAAGCCTGAATCTATAAAATTCAAGAAAACCAATAACAGCTTTATCCTAAGAATCTTTTTTTATAAGATTTAAAAATATATATTATTTCCAGAAAGAGAGGCAGAGAGGCAGAGAAACATCAATGTATGGTTGCCTTTCACCTGCCTCCAGCCATGGACCTGCCTGGAGACCTGGCTGGAGACCTGGCTTGCAACCTGATTACGTGCCCTGGCTGGGAATCAAACCAGCCACCTTTGTGTTCACAGGTCGGTGCCTTATCCACTTTGCTACCAAGCCCAGGGCCTAAGAATATATTTTAAACCTTCTATTTCATTTTTTACATAACAGCTTTTTCCCAAATAATTGATTTTAATAGATGAACCAGAAAAACCACAAAACGTTTATACAAGGGTTGGTAAAAGTAGGTTTATAGCTGTATTTGAAACACAGAGTTCTTTCCTGTACGCTTATTGTATTATTTATTTGTATTATAACTCTAAACCTATTTTTGCCAATCTCTGTATGGTTGCCTTGGGAGAAGGCAAGAAAGGGGAAAATATGGGATATTATGCTATGCTTGTTGGGTGTTTGGGCCTGGGTAGGAGAAAGGCTGCTGACAGAGGAGGCAATGAATGGTGAGAGGTTATTTCTGCAGGTTCAGAAGAAAACTCAGTGAGTTGCCATGAAGCCTTTTGAACACACACACACGGTTCCTAGGAAATTGCTGTCAGAAGTATAAAGTTCTTTACATGCAGAATCCACTCATTGCTGTCTTTTTCCACTCTTCTGGCCAACTGAAAACTTTCAGGCATGATAACATGTTTTATAAATAAAGCCTCATCTACTGGAGTAAAGCATCCATGGTCCCTGCCAGATACTTCTTACATCCTAAATTAAATCTAGGGGAACAAGTTCAGTGACTTTTATTATATAATCTATTAATGTTTCAGAGTTATAGAGTACAAAAAGGATCCTGCAAGGTCAATTTAGGTGTTAAAATATAATTAACACAATTGACAAGAAGGTCAAATGTAAGTCCCAAATAAATAAATATTAAACACATGTCAAACATTTCAGCACATTAGTTAATTGCTGACTCAAAGACCATTTGAGAAGCTAAACTTCTTATTTGATGGCAAAATAATGGGTTAGATTAAAAAGGAGCTGTTTAATGTTCAACAAGGATATGTTTACTATGTTCAGGGTTATTTGCCCCATGAGACACAAATTGCATCTCTCTGTACTGAACAAAAACATTTATAAATTAATCTGTAGTCCTCCGAGTCTGGGAATTTAGTCAATAGTAAATAAGAAATAAATATATTCTTCTAGAATCTAGATAATACTTGGGTACTTTAACCCCATAAACACTTAAAAGATGTTGTGTCTATGTTGAAGTTCCAGATCATTTTTTCTGACAAAGATAGAGAAATGATTTATTTCAGATTTCAAGAACAACTAGCTGCACAAAGAGTATGGAAACAATTGTGATCTAAGGAAGGGAGTATCCACAGTTGTCCCTGAGTGACAAAATACAGATTAAAAGAATGCTACTATATGTTAGTGTGTAAGTTCTTTAACTGAGCCTTTGGAAACTTCTAGTTAACAATATACTTTGGCCCAGGAGTATTTTTATTCAGGCACATAGAGCACTTGACTTTTCAGTGCCCAGCAGCATTTTGTGGTGCAGCCAGCACTCTAACAGGTGTTTACCTAAAAGAACAAGGTGCTGATCAGTTTTAAACCAGGAAATGAAAACAAAGAGCTGTGATTGGAAAAGGAAGAAGCAAGTGGTAGGCTAGAGCTTGAGAGGGAAATACGTGGCGATTCATTTGCAAAACCAGTAAGTAATCCCAGTAGAGAGTGGGGTTGAACTACAAGTAAAAATAATTGGAATATTAACTCATGTTTTACCTTCCTTTCATTCATTCAACTCTATTTTTGTGTTTTAGATATCACCTCAAATCTTTTCTCCAGAAAAAGTCCTTCACAGACCTTGTCAATCCAGAGTGAATTTTAGATTTCATAAATGAATCGATCTTGCTGGTTTTGTTTTTTATTATTCATTCAGTTATATAAAGTTTAATATATTTAATTTAAAAATGTGTGTCTAGCATTTTTATGTTTGTTTTTTGAGTCTAGAAACCACTTAGTTTTATATGTATATCAGAATATTAACAAACTAGAATTTAGATAAACAATTATTTGTTATTAATTATATGTGAACAGTGTAGCTACAAAAAGATAGTTTTGTGTCTGAGTGTAAATTATAGAGGGAATGGAGTTGAACATGGAAATAAGGTTAACTAACTACAAAAATAGTCATTTTCACAAAATTTTATTAACTTCCCTCTCAAAATAAATTTCTATTTTTTTAAAAAGATTTTTTTGTTTTTTAATTTTCAGAGAGAGGGTAAGGGAGAGAGACAGAAATAGAGAGAAACATCAATGTATGGTTGCCTTTCACCTGCCTCCAGCTGCAGACCTGGCTGGAGACCTGGCTTGCAAACTGGTTATGTGCCCTGGCTGGGGAATCAAACCAGCAACCTTTGGGTTCGCAGGCCAGCACCTTATCCATTGAGCCACCAGCCAGGGCTAAATTTCTATTTTTAAAGGGCTATTCTAAACCAGTTTTTCCAGGTTTCCAGATTTTCTTTTTGTGTTTGGACAAAGCTTATCTATATGTATTTAGGTCTTTACCATTTCACCTCTTAATAGTAATGAATTTTACTTTTAGTCACATATTACATAATAAGATATAGCAAGTGTTTGTATTTGTAACCATATTGAATCTTCACAACAACCATATGAAAAATGCTCCCTGAATCTTAACTTACAGGTAGATAAATCCATGTAGACCTGGTAAAAAAAAAGATAGTAAGGGAGACAAATTTTGAAAAACAGAAAATTCCTGGAACTGCTCACCATAATTTTACTACCTCCACCTCACATATGTTATTTTCTTTATATTATTTGGCTACTTCCCTGCTACATCCACTGTTCTGTCCCTTTGGCAAATGCCAACACATTGACCATATCATTTTTTCACTGTCCACAATTATCATACTGTCCTTAAATCTTTCCCTATTTATTAGGAACACCTCACTTGTACTCATCTATACTCTCAGCTGCTGTGAGTACACGCTAGTGCTCAACAATACCTGATTTCCCTCTTTTTTGAGCACACAACTATTGGGCTTCTCAGTGACTTCTCAGTGGTCTTATAATTGGGCTGAACATAGGAATTGCTCTGGTCAATGGGCTGCAATGGAAATGACACCTATGATTTCCCCGCCAAAGCATTTCAAGTCATTGTGGTTCTTTCTTCCTGCTATGGTGGCAGAAAAGGCTGAATCACCAAATAGTGTAGCCAAGGAAAGATGATGCCCTATAATCTTGGATATCTAAATGACAATTGAGAGCAGCCCCTTTGCTCATATGTGTTTGATACACAACATCATTGAGAAATAATTTGGGTCAAGTCTACGATTGTGGTATTGTTCACCTTTGCAACATATTCTTGTCAATCCTAGAATAACTCACAGATCCCTCCCTTTTAGGTGTTTACCTATAAAAAACTCTTTACTCTGCTTACATTAACCCCAGCATTGGACAAGGCTTAAATAAACACATATAGCCTCTATATATAGTACCACTTTATAATCTGAAATCTTAAATAGGATCTAAAACCCAAGCATCCATTCAATTACATGTTTTATTAGTCTTATATTCCGTCCTGTGAAAAAGCCAGAACACATCTCTTCCTCTCATCATAAAACACCTACTACCTTCTACACATTCTCACTTGATGATGCTTTTTTCTGATTTCCCTGAAGTATAGAAATAATTTGAAGGGAACTACCTGAAATACCTACCATCAAATGTAATGTTCTCTCAGCATCTGTATCTAAAACTTTTACCTTATTCTTTGCATCAATGCTTTTTAATCTTACCACAAAATTGGTTTTTCACTTCTGCATAGTATCTTATCCTGTTTTGTTAACTGATTCACTTATTTCTTATAATCCAATCATTGATTTGATACCTCCGTGGGGTTATTTTAATTTTTCACAAACATATACCCATCCCAAATAAAACAAGCCAAAACAACACTGACAATCTTGCTTTGGTTCCTAATATTTTCCAATAATAGTCTTCTTTCTCTTTACATGGGAGTCTAACGTACAATTATCTTCAGCTCCTAGTACATGACTAGGGACTCTTGAAGTCTCAATCCTTAAACCTTGGCTTCTTCTATCAACGGCCTATCATTGTGGCATCCAGAGTGTTCTCTGCAGATATAAATCACATTATGCTTTCAATTGAGCACAATTCTAAAATAGTTTTCTTTAACACTTGAATAAAGCCCAAACTCCTTACTATAGGCTACAAATATCTATAGGATCTGGCCCCTACCTACTTCTTCAACTAATTTTTCTATGATCATCATTCTTGTCCAATCAGTTTCTGGAGTACACTATGCTAATATCTACCTTCAAGTTTTTGAACATACTATTTACTTTGTCTAAAATATTTTTTCTGTAACTTTTATAGTTTCTTCTAGGCATCTCCAAGTTTTTGCTCACATATCTCATCCTTAAAATGCTTTCCTGATACCCTGTTTAAAATTGTCCTTCAAAGTAACACCCAAACACAAATACCTCTTCTCCCTCCCTGTTCTGATACTGCTTTATTTATTTATTTTTTTCATGTATTATTTCCAGAACACACAGAAAGAAAATGTCCACAATTCCTAGTCCATAGGTTTTACACTTAAGCTCTCTCATGGTGGGCTTCCGTACATTTCAGGGCTGTAAAATCAAAGAGATTATGTGTAGATACGCGATATTCAAAAAGTGGAGGATGGGACAAGAGCAAAAGCTTTGCACAGCTGAGGACAATAAAGCACAGCTTGTTAACTTTTGTGAAACAAACAATAATTTCCCCAGCAGGGTCTCAAAGTGCTACAAAATTTTTATGATGCATGACATCTGATGATGATTAAGAATATTATCAACCCACAGAGGGTTCTACTGGCCAATAATAATTCCTCTGCTTCTTCAGTTGTATGTAATCAATTTTCTAAAATGAAACCTTCAGGTAGGTTCCTCTTATTCATCTACATAGCAAATTCTTATTTACCTACATAGCAAATGCTGATTTGCCTTTGTATTGATCTCTTGTATGTCTATATATTTTGTTTTGGTTATAAACATCAAGTAAGTTACTGGATTTGGGAAACACATTAGAATATAACTAACAACTATATAACATACTAAAAATAATCATACATAGATAAAAGCTCTTGGAAGCTTATATTAAGAAGTATAATTTGCAAACTAGAATGTAGACTAGAAAAATCAACAGTAAAATAAAATTCTTCAATTGTATTATCTTAAGTAAGTTTTGAAGATGCTAAATGTTAAGCTATTTTATTCTTACTAAACTTCTCTTTCACTTTTTAATTTTCATCATTTGAAATAAAACAAAACATAATGTAAATATTTATTTTATTTTATTTTGTATATTAATATTTTAGTTAGACCTGTATATTTTCATTTTTCCACAACAGCTTTTATTTCTGAACATAAAATGGAAAGGCAGTTAAGTTATAGTAACAGAGTAATTGATTAGTTTAAAAAATGCATTATTGCTATCTGTTTTTCTCTTTGGGGGCTGTCAGATAGTTGATTCCTAGTATCTTCTCTAATTGATAAAAATGTTATTCCAGTAGCATAAAACTAAATTGTGTGTATTTTTGTGTATCATATTTGGATGTACAATATGTGAAAACATCTGAATGAGAAAAAATTAACCAGAAAAGCAGTACCAAAAAATACAAAAAACAAAACAAAACAAAACAATAGTAACTAGATGTAACTATATATCAAATCATAGCAAGAGTAATTTCTGGCAATAAAGTATATTACTATTGTGCATATGTATTTCTCTTTCTCCCTAATTTTGTTTCTTTTAACTGGATTTATAATTGCTAGAGAAGTCAACTCTTCTATTGGTTTTTTGGTTATTTATTGCATGGGCTTTAAAAAATATTCTTACCCTGGCCAGATTGCTCAGTTGGTTGAAGCACTCCCCTATACACCAGAAGTCTTCAGGTTTGATTCCTGTCAGGTATGTCCCACCTAGGGCACATACCTAGGTGGTTTGGTCTCTGGTCTTGCTGCATATGGGAGGCACCTGATCAATGCAATGCTGCTCTCTCATGTCAATGTTCCTCTCTCTCTCTCCCCCACTTCCTCTCTCTCTAAAAAAAAAAAAACAACAACAACTAAAGCAAATTCTCAGGTGAGAAGTAAAAGCAATTCTGAATCTTCTATGCATTTAATAAATATTAAAATCAAATTAAAATTCAAGTCTTTCACTGTAGCTAATATCACTTAGATAAAGATAAATTTTAAAAACATAAGTAAACATGGAAAAGATAAGTGATAATGGAAATAATCATTTGTGACCACTTTGAATTATCCTAGCTCATCAAATGTGCCATGTTAAAGAAAAAAATATCCAAGTGATCATGCTAGCAATATGTAATCACTTCAGTTTTATAATAGTTATAATAGTTAAATGAATAAACTTGAAACACATTGAGAAAATATTTTGGCTAGAGTCAAAGCTGATACACTATTTTAAAATTAACAAATGATATGAGCAAATTTTATTGTTACTACCATTTGTAATGTTTCACAATACAAAATAGGGTAAAACCAAAGACATTTTATAGTAGCCAAGAAACTGGATTAGTATTTAAACATGTTTGGTGATAAGTGAAAATACATCAACTACTGTGAAATGTAACTCATCATACAAAGTACCCCTTTGTGTGGTCAAAGAAGCATCAATTTATGCCAAGATGCCAGAGGCAAAATCATTGTAACACTGCAAAGTTAAGGAAAACAAATTAAAATAGCCAGCACAATGACTAAATCTAATTGAATTGGTAAGAGAATCCTAAATCTGGAAGTTTTTTCAAAGGAGCCAGCGATCTGAAACCCAGATGTTGATGGAGGTAATTTAAGTTTATTGAGTGCCTGAAGGGCCAGTGCTTGGCGTTTGCTCTTCCTTTCATCATTAATAGGTCTACCATTACCAGAAATCATTATTCTTATTTATACTGTGTTAACCTAGGAAGAACCTAGAAAATTTAAGGAAACCTTCTTGCCTGGAAGAAAGAGCCAGAGCTCAGATATAGGTGTGTCTCTGTAAAGATTTGAGTCTTGTCATACTACATTCTTTCCCCCAGTGTTTCCTGGCACTGCACCTAAGGAGGTTCACACACCCATTGATATTTTTGTCACACAAGTTCATATAGCCCTGATATTTGCTGAGATAGTCCATGAAACTTCATATTATCTGTAGATCAAAATACAATAATTGGGAAAAATTAATCAAACCCAAAACAGTAACAACGAGTAAAAATAAGACAATTTGTGGATAACTTGCTTTACTCTCTTTATGTCTTCTACCATACTACATGCAATCATTATCTTTTGTATCTACGCTTTCTGGAAAACAAACCCATTAGATTTTCTAATGTTCAAAGAAAAAGTAAAGGCAGAATGTGCATCCCAATTTTTATTTACAAATAGGAAGATACTAAAAGCTGACATGTTTCAATACATTGCCAATTAAAAATTGAACATATTAAGATACAGAAAAGGTAATAAAAATTACTAAATATTGAATAAATAGCTGTATATTTAACACTTTCTTATTTCATTTTATTTTATTTATTTAAAAATATTTTATTCATTATTTTCAGAGAGAGAGGAAGGGAGAGAGACATCAATGTATGGTTGCCTTTCACCTCCTTCAGCTACAGACCTGGCTGGAGACCTGGCTTGCAACCTGGTTATGTGCCCTGGCTGGGAATTGAACCAGCAACCTCTGGGTTCACAGCCTGGCCCTCCATTCACTGTGCCACCAGCCAGGGCTCTTATTTCATTTTATTTTACAGATAGAAAAATAAATGATCACACTTTTTAATTAGAAACCAACTATGCCTGAATTCTCACTAAAAAATTTGCAAGGTATTTTTTTAAGTTAGTGTGATAACTGATAAAGGGTACACATAAGACAGTGATAAGTGATGCTAATTAATCTGTCATGAGCAATACATTGTGAAGATTGATAGTCTGTAACTGAGTTAAATACTTGGAATTTGAGAATAGCTTCTTCCTGTGATTCTGGTATTTTTACATTTATAATGCTATAATTGGAAGTTGATCCAGTGAATCCACAAACCTGTTTTTTTCAAGTATTTATAATTAATTTTCATTACAAGAGTCTATGAAACTGTATTTAAAATTGTTTTTTAATCTCTGGACAAGTCATAAATTAATTTGCAAAAGGAAATGTAGTCCATTTTCTCAGTTTTTGGTATCAAATGTCTACAATTGTCAATATCCTTAGCTACAAGGAAAGATCTACTCTAATAGGCAGGTGATGTACACAGATATTCATTCATGCAGGTTGATGAATGAAGCAATGTGTATAATCCAACATCATGAGAAGAGTTAAGACTGTCCTTAGATGTACCTGGGGTATTTTGTATATGTGAGAGAAGAATATTGGAGATTCTCTCCCTCATCTTATTCACACAACCAGGATGCAAGATGAATCATTTAGTTGACTCCAAAGAATATTAGCATTAGGGAACTGAAAGGGTGAATGGAACTTCCCCTCTCCCTCATCTAGATTTAAATAAAGGTGAGAACAAAAACAAAATGTTTGTATTATCCTTTTGATGAAGAAGATGCACAAATGCTTTTTTCACCTTTTGCACCTCACTAGTTTATGAATTTGAATACTCCTTGAAATTTTAGGAAAGGGAAATACCTTTTTCTTCTATACTTTTAAGTTTTGGGCTAGGGACCCTGAAACAAAAGACATATTAACAAGAGAAAAGCATACACATGTGTCTAATAGAAGAGAATGAGCACCCAAAGGAACAATGAAACCTGAGCGATTTGAAACTGGGTTGATGAAGATTGGAAAGTAATGAGAAACTGCACTTACACAAATGGGGTGCAAACTGAATATGTAAACTGAGAGAAGCTCAATGAGGTTTTTCTGTTCAGATCCCACCCAGTGCCCCTATGTCCTGGAAACCAGAATGGTCCTTTCTCTAGCAATAGGGATCTCCTCTAATGGGAGGATCTTAGGACCTTTTCTAGGTTAGAAGGGCAGGGAAAGGTCAATTTTAAGTTTTACACTAGCTTTTTCCCTCAAATTTCTTCAGTTTAAAATATTCAGTACACCAGGGTATCACTTTGGGAGGCAATGTGTTCTGAAGGTCATCAAGACAAAGATCTAGAGAACCATTTAAAACCCATTGGCTACTGAGCATTAATATATACATTTAATTGCTGTACAGCAAAGGAAAATAATATTTGTTTTAGAGAACAAGTAACAGAGCTGACTATATAAAATTCATATCATGCTTCCAGCACTGATATTGGTGATAAGAAAGATAATTATGAGCTACACAACTCTGCCTCAGCAGCTGAAATGCTGACAATTTTGAATAATATTAGATAACAGTAATTTCCATATTTTCCTGGATTATCTTCTGCTATGGTCATGCAGTTTTAAGAACATCAGATTTTATAAAGTAACAATACTTAATGTGTTCTAGGGATCACTATACAGTTTTAAAAACTTATTTAATTTCTTTTTTTTAATTCAAATATGAAATAAAAAAGTTTTGTGGGCAAAATAGCATCCCCATAAAATTATTTCATTTAAAAAGCTATAATACAAATATACATATAAAATTTAAGAATACAGATGCTGAAAACACTTCAGCTTTTTATGTATTATATAATTTTTCTTCTGACATGATCTAATAGGTAGCAGTCATTCAATTATGATTTATTTTGTTGCTACTAGTCTAGAAAAAACTGGTAGCAATTTCCTATTTTGCCATTCAACATGTTATTTTCTTAGTGAAGAAAATCAATATTTCAATGTGTATGTGTGTGTGTGCGTGTGTGTGTGTGTTTAATATCAATGTGTGGTTGCCTTTTGAAGACCCCCAACCTGGCCTGGCCTGCAACTCAAGCATGTGCCCTGACTAGGAACCCATCCAATGATCCTTTGGTTTGCAGGCCAGCATTTAATTCACTAAGCCATACCAGCCAGGGCTCAATGTATTTTTATTATTATATGAAAGTTTAAAATTCTTATCTAAAATAATCTTTATAAAAATTAAAACTTTTATATTCAATAGTAAGTGGTAGTGAAATTACATTAAATTGATTCTTTGTGAAAAATTACATGACAACTGTAAGTAAATTATGTAACATTATAAAGTAAAACACTAAATTATGTTTAGCTAATAAGCTATTAAATAACCATTTAACTGATTATTATCTTTCGTGCTGAAACCATTAAATTATTCTTACATACTGTTGTATGATAGTAAATAGACTTCTATAGAGAATATAACTGCTAAATTAACATAGACAAAGTCAAAGTTTATAACTGATAAAGTGAAAACACAGTACACTAATATTATATCAGTCATTCTGAAGGGAATTGAAATAAACAATCCAAAGATAATAAATATTAAAAGATTTTGAATAAGAAAACTTTATTGCCTGTTGCTATAGATGAATTTTGTGTCCTCCCCAAATGAGAATGTTGAAACCTGATTCTCTGTGTGATGACATTTGGAGACAGGTCTTTGGGAGGTAATTAGTCCATGAGGTGTAGCCCTGACGAATGGGCTTAGTGCCCAGATGACAGACCCCGGCAAGTTCTTTTGCTAATTTCTCCACATGAAAACAGTCTACCAGTCAGAAAACAGGCTCTCATCAGACACCAAATCTGCCAGTGCCTTAATCCCAACTTCCCAGCCTTCAGAGCTGTGAGAAATGAATTTCAGCTGTTTATATGCCACACAGCCTGTGATATTCTGTTATAGCCAGTTGAATGGACCAAGAATATCTGTCATACTGATCAAGTTAATAGACAATTAGTTAGCTTTCACATTCTCTCCTCTTCAAGCATCAAATCCTTCATAGATAGAAATACAAAAAACATGAGGTTGAAATTATTTGTCATGCATGTGTTTCATAAGTTGGACTTCTCAGACAGTTGATAATGATAAAGATCACATTTTTAGAAACAGTTGCTTTCCCAAGATGCAGAGCAATTCCCCAGACTTCTTTGTTCTTAGCTTTGAGAGCCATTTCCTACCCAACAAGACCATAAAAACATGAATAAAGTTCAAAGGCCTATACATTTAAGAATTGGTCTCCACTGTTTTGAAATTAGTAGTTAGCTTGATTAGGAAGTCGTGAGTCATACTTATGATCTTGCATGCTACTCACATATATGTACATACATGCTCACAAGAAAAAAAGTGACTTAAAACCTTTGACTGTACAAATTCTTCACAAAGAAAACCCATTGGAATTTATTGATCATATTTATCAACTAAGTTATAAGAAAAGATCATTGAAATAGTAAGAATAATGGGTATTTTTGAATGAGATAAAATTTATGAAGAAGAATGGAAGCTTACTAATGTACAAATGGTATTCATTATAACTTTCCAGTAATTGGCATATAAATGTGTGCTATTACAGCTAGCTTCTTCTTCTGATACAAATGTGCCAATGAAAGCAAATTAATAAGAGTCAATTTAGGGTAATTTGTTCTGGGTGGTCCAGAGTTATAATTAATCTAATTTAGACATATTCTGAAGTCTCATTTTAACTCCATTACAGAACAAAGATTCCCAAGTGAGTGGAATGCTTGAAACTGAAATATAAAGATCACAGTTTTCAGGGAGTAGTTGATAATAAGTACCTCATTGAGCCTACCATACTATAGTGTAGTAATAAGTAGAACCGACCCCAAAATAATGAGTTCAATTACATTTGTTGCATTCCTTACCACTTACGAGTGAGATTTAAGATTGATGTTACTTAATTTCATGTATTTTACATTATTTATGTTTTCTTAAACTAAATCCAAGTCATTTATTATGTTGAGGGTCAAGAAATAAGACATCATAGGTCACAGCTTCTACATACAAGCTGCACTATTTTCTCAAAAGTTGTAATCCTTTAATTAGATAAATATGAGGAATGAAGTGTTGGTTGTCATGAACCTTCAGAAGAAAGTCTTTTCAATATTTATTAGAATTGCCTAGTATTATTTTTTAATTGTGACATGTATGCATAGTTTTCAATGTATTTGGCCTTTGCAGAAATAATCTTGGAAACAGGAAAAGAAACAAATATATAAGATGTAGATCTGCTGTTTGAATTCTAATGCAAGACATAATGGTTTCTCTAAAAATGCCCCAAGTGGAACTCTTCTGTAAACTACCTTTCAGCATTTTAACAAAGTGAAACTTTTTTGTCAATTGTCTCTTAGCATTTAAATGTTGCAATCAAACTTGAACATAGCCTCCATCAATCACCTCACCATGATTGTATTCCATTTTCCAATCGCTTCCACTTCAAAAGGTATGGACAGTTTCTTGAGAAAAACAAAACCCTAAGCTTTTAAGACAGAAGGCAAAGAAAAGCTTGCCTCAAGTGAGGGCAAGCATGTGCAGCTTTCTAGCATGGCAGGTGAAGAGATGGAGGCTTAGAGATGGGGATAGCTGCTTCCCACTCTGAACAGCACACCCTGGCTTGCCAGCTGAAGTTTTGCAAGCATTTCCAAATAGAAAGGATTTATTTTTCGACCAGTCAGCAGTTCATAACAAACATCCACCTATGAATACTGTTGAGGCAGCCTGGCATTTCAATTATTGATGAGTTGACTAGCTTGCTGATAGTCAAGATTTCATGGTCCCAGGCTTCTAGGGTGCAAATACTCAAAGGCTCCTTCTTGTGAGTAAAAGCTTTTTAAATTGCCTCCGATATTTCATCGATAGACAATTAACAAGGAAAGAAAAGAGAAAGGCTGGGAAAAAGAGAAAATTACTGCACAAAATCTCTGTCAGATACACGTATCCTACAGACTAATGGATCTCTCCCTCCTCTGTACAATGACATTGTTTGAAGGTATAGATTCCATTTCTGGATATAAAACTTTGGAAAAAAATTACTTGCAAATAATTATAAAATTATACAGTTTAAATGATGAGGTGCATGTTTTAGGGATACAGTTGGGAACATAGCTCATTTCCGGAAATAAAACTAATTAATATTTTCTTAAATATATTGCTTTAGTAAAGCAAGCCATATATTACTCAATTACTTTAGATGCATTATTAGTATTTGTTCATTCAGATAATTAGACACTACTATGTGACCATGTGATGACAGGACTAATAATATCTGTCATTTTTAACATATGACATGCCAAAAGAGTTTTGGAAGGTAAAATGTCCCTGAATGAGAGGGAAGACAATCATTGTCTTCATATCTCTGTTATATTCTACTTCAAGATTTCCCACCCTTGGCATTAGGGACCTTTTGAACCTCACAACCCTTTGCTGTGGTGGATTATCCTATGATTCACAGGATGTTTGACATCACTCCTGGCTTCAACTCAGAGCCTAGTAGTCTTGCTCTCCAGTTGGTAACAACCACAAATGTCTCAATTTTTTTTTTTAGACAGTGCCAGATGTCTCCTGGGTAGGGTTGAAGGAGTCACAATTATTTCTGTTGAGAAGCACTGCTTTAGGGAGTGGAAATTCAATGACACATACTAGAACAAAGTAGAAAAAATAGCAGCAGAACATTGATTCTGCAATCCAGTAACTAAATGAGTGCATCATAAAATTATTTTTAGAGTGAGGGTATGAAATGTACATCATCAAATTAAAGTCAATCACAGGGTTTTGAGCTCAAGTTTCTTAAAAGTAAGTGGATTGGGGTGACAGTTAATAAAATGTGTAGGTTTCAGGCATGCAATTCTGCAATACATCATCTGTATATTATACTGTGTGTTTACCCAAACTAAGTCAAATTTTCCATTGCCATTTATCCCCCCTCTACCCTCTTCTGTCTTCTCCAATAAGCCCTTCCCTCTGACAACTGTCATACTCTTCTCTGTGTCCATGACTCTTTCTTTTCCTTTGTTCTTTGCTGAATTCCTTCACCCTTGTCACCCAACCCTCAACCTCTTCCTGACAGCTGTCAGTTTGTACTCCATCCATGAGTCAGCCTCTACTTTGTTAGTCTATTTCATTCATTAGAGTCTATATATGAGTTAAATCATGTACTTGTCTTTCTCTGACTGGCTTATTTCACCTGGCATAATATCCTGGGTTAATCCATGCTGTTGCAAAGGGTAACTTTTTCTACTGTTGCATAATATTTCATTGTGTAAATGTAGCACAGCATTTTTATCCACCCATCTAGTGATGGGCATTTGGCCTACTTCCAAATCTTGGCTACTATAAATCACACTGCTATAAACACATGGGTATAGAAATTGTTTATATAGATGAAGTGTATAAATTTTACTCAAATTTTATTTTTGTTTTTTGGAATCAACTACTTCCAAAAATTTGAATTAGACTTCCCTTATGAATACTTGGGTCCTTAGTCAATGGATAATGAACTGCTGCTTATAGATTGGTAATTTTCATAAATTATATCACATTTATCATTCAGGAAATATAAAAAATTCAAATAATTAATTTAGTTACTTAACTAATACAAATCCAAGTCACATATTGGTTGATCATTTAAAACAGAACTACTTCTCCCATAAACTTATGTGTGAAAGATAAGTAAACATTAAAAAAAAAGTCTAAAAATAATATTCAAACTTTCGTTCTATGAACTCAAAAACAATAATGGTAGGGCTTCGAGAAATTCGAATTTACTCATGAGTTGGTATAGTATATAAATTTCTATGCATTTATGCAGCAGTGTCTGTATGTGATTAAGATACAAAACAGGAAAGTTGCCTTAGTTACATCTTCAGAAAAATATGAAATCCCCCAAATTCAGAAACTCATAGTGTACTATTAACTTTGTTTTTATGCAAGACTAAATATGACTAACCAGGAGGACATTGTGGAAAGATTTGATTGTCATTATGATTTCATATTATTAAAAATATCATAATTAAAATGAAAAATGTGCAGTTAATAATTTCAGTGTTTTCAACGTCTCAAATGTCTAGCCTTGAGAATAATTAAAAACATTACTTGTTATATTTTAATGTGGTTTAAACTCAACTTCATGCATGATTTGCCTAATTTTCAAAGTGTAATACATAAACATGTTAAATATTTTATATTGTTTCTCTCATTCCTGCAAAATTGGATGCTAAATTTATCTGGTATTATATAAACTCGAGCTATTTGAGGTCTACATTGCATTTTCATTCTTTTCACTGATTTAAGAAAAAAATACTTGCAAAACTTCCTCTAACTTATCTAAAGATACATTATGCTTAAAGGTTTACAAATTCAGCCATTCCTGGTATCTACAAGAAGTTTAAAGCATTTATTTCATACATGTAATCATTTATGTGTTGCTTATTTTTCACTTTTTGTGTAGCATTATGGTGATTTTCTTTTGCTCATCATGTAAGTTTAATATACTGGTGTCTTAGTTCACATTCTCATTTTGTGCCTAGATTTTATTATGCAGTGAAATAATCAAAGGTACCTATCTACTTCCAACCAATTTTTATAATCTCATTTCCTGCCATTTTCTATTACCTGTCCTTGAATAACTAATTTTTTTTTTGAGTCTTTGCACATATTGTGTATTCTGGCAAATTATGTAATTCTTTTCTCAACAATGATGCTAAATGCCATTTTCTCTACTTTGCACTGAGTTGTTTCTTCTTGATATTTTCAAAGCCTCAATGAGTGGATTTTCTATGCTTAATTGTAAAATACAACCTAGTATGTACTCAGAGTGCTCACTAACTCTTAAATCAACGAAAGAACGGATACATGACTATGAAATTGGCTTATAAAGTTACACAGTGCCTTGAAAATCATTTTTTTTAAATGCTTTATTTACATTTAAATGTAACAAACTATTGATGATATGAGTTAAAAGATAACTACCTACATCTTTTGAAGGGGAACTGCCAGAAAAATTAACATATGACTCAGTGAGAAAAACAAGGCAAGAAAGTAAAACTGAAGATTATAGCAAAAATCTAGGCACAATATAATGAAGGGTTGAATTATGTTAGTGACAGTAGGATGAAGAAAAAGTGATAAATTGTGTTTCTTTGTATTCCCCAAATCTAGGAAGTGTGCACTTACATATTCATTTAAAGCGTAATAAGAGCAGCTACCAAATTAAGAGGCTTGCATACTTTATCTCATTTAATTTCTAAGCAGTTTTACATAATAGGCATTGGTAATCCTGTTTTAGAAATAAATAAACTGGTATTGTAGGTCCTGATTTAATTGATTTCAAATGTTATTGATAACTACAAATTGCAGTTTTAATGTTAAAATTTTAAATAAAAGAATCAAATTAATTTCTAGGGAAAGAATGTATTCATCAATTCCAGCTCCAAATAATTAGTGTTATCTAAATAAAAAATAAATAGTGTTTATAAAACATATTAAACAAAGACTTATGAAGTAAAGCAAAGAAATTGTTAACATTTTTTTGGTATAGGTAGGATTACAGAAGGCAATTTCCATTACAACAAGCCATGCTTTCCTAGAGTCAATTTTGTTTCTCAGAAGGACAAGTAGGTTAGATAGAAGGTGAGATAACTATTTTCACAAGTATGCATATTCCATAAACAATGCATATGCATAATGACAAATGGTGTGCTAACATTTTAATATGCAAATAATTTCCTATAAACTGTTTTCCAAATGATGGCAAAATGTGAAACTTTACTGGTTTTTGTCATCACTTTTAATACACATAAAGCTTTTCTTAACTTGTATTAGTTTTGAATATAGCGTACACTTTTAATACACACTTTTTTGGTCATCACTTTTAATACACATAAAACTTTTCTTAACTTGTTTTAGTTTTGAATATAGCATACATTATCAGGAAATAAGTTCACTGAAATCCAATTATAACCAGTATCAACCTAAATCCATACTAGAACAAAAAAATATTACTAATTTCCATGACATTCTTTAATGGAAACAAAGGATTCTAATTAATTATAAATGTAAATTATACAACTGTGTGATATTTTAAGTTTACCTAGATCCTATGCTGGATATGCTGGATATGCTGGAATTTGCAGTTGTGAATTAGTGAAAAAAAAAAAGAAAAAGATAAATTATCCATCTGAGTACATTCTGTGAGAGAAAAAATATATCCTTTCCAGGAGAGTTTAAATCCTTTGAAGGCAGAAGAGCTTATTCTTGCTCAGAATGAAGAAAATGTTGACAGTAAAATGCTGGTGAAGACTCATGCCTGCTATAAACATTAAATTCCAATTTTTGCAAACATATTCATGTTAATTAATAACTCTCTGGTTAAATGTATATTATAGTGTATTGTTTGTGTGTGTTTTAAAGAAAATCCTTTATCTTATATTATGTATTTTGATGAAGTCAGATGTTTTATTTAAAATATAGTATACTTTGTCAATTCAAAAATACACCTTTGCACACAACTTGAGGGGCTGATGATTGCACATATTTGGGTCTGTACTGCTATGATGTCCTGGCATTTCTCAGAACCACAATTTGGCAGTTTACAATAGACCTCATTTTCCTTTTGGTTCTGATTTTATATTGGGCATTTGTTAAGAGCTGGAGTTATCATGTTCTATAAAATGTCTTACCTAACTGCCACAAATTTTTTTTTTTACATCTCATGCGAAACTGTTTCAATACAAAAGTTGATTAGAATAGGAGGATGCATGGAAGACTGTGTGCCTCTCAGTGCCTCTAAAAATATACGATCAGCCCTGGCTGGTGTAGCTTAGTGGATTGAGCGCCAGCCTGGGAACCCAAGGGTCTCTGGTTTGATTCCCAGTCAGGGCACATACCCAGGTTGCAAGCCAGGTCTCCAGCCATGGTCCCCAGTTGGAGGCACATGAAAGGCAACCATACATTGATGTTTCTCTCCCTTTATTCCTCCCCTCCTAACCCTCTCTTTAAAATTAATGAATAATTTTTTGTAAAAATAAAAATAAAAAAAATATGATCATTAAAACTTACTTGGCTAAAAGGGAAAAAAATGTCATATAGGGGCCCAACCTTAATGTACTTGCCTGTTGCCTACCTGCATTGGAAGTCAGTCTCTCATGTGAGTCATCCATCCTCTTTCTCTGTCATCTTATGACTAATCCTGTTGTTAGATAGGGTTCACCTTTAGTGGTTGTGTGCAGTTACAAACTTGTCAGCTGGTACAGGTGGCCAGTTACAACTTTCATATCACATTTGCCATAAATACTTATCATTGCAGACAGGTGCATTATTAGCAATTAAATTATAAATTACCTATTTAGGGATTTTCTTTATTGATGAATTAGTTTTCCAATCTAGACATTCATCGGAGAATGTACCTTTACCTCAGGACCAAGGATTCATTATTTGTTTCAAAATTATTCTTTAAATAGAAGAAAGGCTAAAGCATACATATATATGTGTATGTGTGTGTGTGTGTGTGTGTGTGTGTGTGTGTATTCTAATATCTTCTTATATGTGATGTGCCTCTTCATTGGGTTTCATTTCTATTATAAAAGCACAGGCTAAGGATATAAAAACTTAGTGTTAAAGCATACCTTTTATGGGATTAGAATATATATTCTCATCTATAAGTAACACATCTTGAACCTATAAGATGAAAGTTATTATGCAAGTACTTTTGGAAATTTTTTGCTCTTATAAACTAACCAAGAGTAAATATAAATTTTGAGGTATACCAAAAATGATAAACCTGAAATCTTTAAGCAACATACTTCTATTCATTAAATTTATATTTTCATATAGTTCTCTTTTTGCTTCCATTATTAATATATTTTTCATTATGGTATTTCATGAATGGTGTTAGGTGTGCATTTAAGTCTGTGTTTAAAACTAAATGTTTTCCTGTGAAAATAGCTCTAATATATATACTATTTTAAAAAGTTTCTCTTTTCTGTCATTATAATGACAAAATTTTAGTTGAAGTAAACTGAGCACTTTAATTGATTTATTCATTTATTAATAAATCACTTAATTTTGGCAAAAAATGTATAATGTCATTCATCATTTTATGTTGATAAAAGCAAACAATATAATTGTGACATGAAATTGGATTTGATCCTGACAGCAAACTGGGATATGGATTTTGTTTCAACATCCTCATTAGAATATGAAAAAAATGAGTAAATGTATAATATATTAAGTCATACACACACACAAAGGTCAAGATGAACTCAGTTGCTTAGTTGTATCAACACCAAAACCATATAACTGAATTGTATACTGTTTTCTCATGAGGTGAGATTTTCTTTGAAATAATGTGTTTTAATTTTATGATAGATTATTAAAACATCATATATCTTCACACATATATCTTTTAAGTGTTATTATTGATGTAAAATATTAATGACTTTTGATTTGAGTGCCTATGCTTTCAAATTATTTCTGTAAAGTCTAACAATTTCCTCTAATTAATGAAAGATAAACCAAGGTGCATACAATTTACAGAGATGTTTTTTATCCAACACTACCATTTAGCAAAATTCACATTATTAACAGGAACTGTTAAAATAACATTTCTCTAAGGCAATTTAAACACTAAGCAGTTTTTCCCGCAGTGAAACACTCATGACCTGTACACAAAAGCTGGGAGAAAAAATATCCTGGTTACACACTTGACAGATGAAAGTAAATAAGGGTAGAATTCTAAAATATCCAGCTATCGAACCATCTGGGTCTGGGGAATTTCCATGAAGTGGATGCAGAACAAGTCACCTTAGTGAGGATGGTGAGAAAGTGCCTGGGGGGATTCACAAGAAGAGGTTTAAATTACAGGTTAGTTCTGCATAATAATAGTGAATGAGTTTTAGCCTTTGTTAGAGAAAATAGGTTGGTTCCCAGATTACCTAAGGATGTAACAGAGAGCTGCACAGGACAGATGGGAATCCTGAAGAAAAAGAAAAAAAGAAGAAAAAAAGAAAGAAAAAAAAGAAACTGTACCGTTTCATGGACATTTTGGTGATACCTTTCATAATATATGAATAGAGCCTCAGAGAGACAATGGAATAGGCTAACTAACAGAAATTCTAACCATTTTTAATTGTCCAAAAGTGGCAAACTTCCAAGAAGCTCCTTAAGATAAAAAATACTGAAGTGGATGATGTGCAAGCCTAGAAGAATAGCATAGCACCAAAACTTTGAATAATCTTTAATTTGCACATATAGTACAGACTTCTAAACTGTTCTAATATCAATGGTTTTAATCCAGAACCTCAAATTATATTCATCTCCATTATATTATATTCCTATTGGCATTTCAACTATGAAAGCTGCACAACTGAATACTCTGTCTTGCCTTATAAATATGAAATATACATTTGTATGTAATGATGATTTAATACTTATATTGAATATGTTACATTATAACAAATATATGAATGTCTTGTCATATATTCTATATATCATTGATTTATTCAGCAAGTATTTATTAAATACCTGTTATATGATAGGCACAAATTAAAATGTTAATAAGATTTTAAATATGAAATGATCATTTACTTTTTCTCTTTTTAAAAATATATTTTTTTAAAATTTTCAGTTACAGCTGACATTTAATATTATATTACCTTCATTGTATACAAAACAATGACATTCAAGTCTTGGATGATTTATGATCATCCAAGTCTAGAACACATTTAACACCATGCACAGTTACCACAATACTATTGCTTATATTCCCTATGCTGTACTTTACATGAAGTTCTTTATATGCCCTTTGATCCTAAATGGAAGCTTCATTGAGTAATCTTGGTTGTAAATCCTTGCTTTTCATCACTTTGAGTATTTTATGTTAATCCCTTTGGCCTGCAACATTTCTGTTGAGAAATCATCTGACAGTCCTATGGGAACTCCTTTGAGGTAACTAACTGCTTTCCTCTTGCTGTTTTTAAATTTTTTCACTTTGCCCTGGCTGGTGGCACAGTAGATAAGGTGCCAGCCTGTGAACCCAAAGGTTGCTGGTTCAATTCCCAGCTAGGGCACATAACCAGGTTGTAAGCCAGGTCTCCAGCAAGGTCTGTAGCTGGAAGCAGGTGAAAGGCAACCATACATTGATGTCTCTCTGCCTATCTCCCTTTCCCTCTCTCTAAAAATAATAAAATCTTTAAAAAGTTTTTTTCTCCCTGTCATTAACCTTTGGCATATTAATCATGTATCTTGGTGCAGGCCTCTTTTGGTTCATCTTGCTTAGGACTTTGCATTCACTTCTTTTGTGACCGTATGTGACTTTCATAGTAATAATTTAATATTTTCATATTTAATAATTATAAATTAGCATTCTTTTACTAGATTTTATATTCCATGTGTTTTATATGCATACAGAGCCTATTATATAAAGCTCAATAGAGAGTTAATTAATGGACAATGATGTACTAGGTAAAGTTTATAGGAATAACATGAATGCTTTATCTTTGAACTTTATCTGACACTAATAATTTCTGTAAATTCTTTAGTAATTATTTAATAAATTATAATATTTTAATATTGTATTTTCCTTTGACTTAAGTGTGTTAAACACTCTAATCTTTTTTATCATTTTTTAAAATTTAATTTTATTGTTGTTATATTACATCCATCCCCTTTTTGCTCCCCTTTGTCCCCCTCCCCACCCACCTATAAGCACTCCAATCTTTATGGAAGGTTTAAGGATTTCTGTTTTATTTACCTTGTTCTAGCCACCTGGAGGCTAAATGATATTAAACAGATAAATGATTAGTGTTATTATCTAGGAGGATGAGATTGCTAGGGAAATACACAAGGATTTATAAACAGATATGGTGCTCTTTTCGTAGCTCAATGAAGAACGTTTCTATTCTTGTTCTTGAATTATTTCTAATTTAGGTTACTCTTTAAAAATAATATATGCCAATAATGGTGACTCCCAATAAGGAAGACAATCCCATGTTTAAAATATCTCCTTAACCCAAAGTGTCATTAAAAATAAAGGAGGGACTGAACAACTGACTTCTAATGCTTCTTTTATCTTCCTTGTTACCTAATAGAAAATCTATAGCAATTTCAACTTCAACTGAGTAAGTAGGAAACTAAGGATTGACATAAGGATTTTGTACAGATTTGTATACAGGGCCAAAATGGTACTTCCTACTAAGTAATTGTGTGTGTGTGTGTGTGTGTGTGTGTGTGTGTGTGTGCAGAGGATATATTGGATTGTCTTGCTTGCAAGCATTCAATTCAAAGTTCATTCTAGTTTTCATTGCTATAGTGCAGTGACTAAAAAGTTGAAAATAATTTCTTAGAGGTATATTATGATTATATTTAATTTAAACTTTGGCAAAGTAATGCCTTTACTTCTAACTTGAATTAAGGCAGAATTTGGAAGAGAGAGGGAGTGAGATATAAATATATCCATTATACTGGAAAAAAGGGCAGGATTCTGGAGCTAGATGCTAAAGAAAAAACTCCCTACACCATCTGGCAACCTTTTTAGTCATAGCTGTGTGACACCTTCTTTGGTATCCTGGTCAATATTGAAAGTTGGAAATCATTCCTGGCAGTCAAGTCTAGCATTTCCATTGTTCTGACAACTGAGTAACTATTTTAAAAATAATTTTTATTAAATCCCTTTACCATAAAACCAGCTAGAGTGACGTTCATTCTCTGCAACTAACCCCTGTTCTGTACCTTTAGCGTTGTAAGAGAACACATGACTGTATGAGGCAGGGTCTCACTGGGATTCCCAGTATGATCCGTGTGCCTGCTCCTGGTGCATATCCTCGTGTCTTTCTTGGGAATCTTGTGCTTGTAGCTGGATTAGGAAGGAAGTATTAGGTCAGACACATATATAGTAAACCACAAACAAATATCCTCTGATTTATTACTTTGCAGCTTGTCTCTATAAGGTCTTAAGGCACATAATAACAACCCAGGACACCTTTTCTGCTTTTTGCTTTTGTAGCTAACATAATGTAAAGTATATCATTCATAGCATACATCTACTTATGCATTTATTTTCATGAAGTGTGGCAATGCTACTGAATTGCAAAAATGCAATCACTTTTCTATTATACTAGCAGATCTAAAATACTTTGGAACACTTGAATAGGGTATTTTAAAATATCTGCTAAAGTAGTATATTCAGCTATTTTATAGTTTTCTTACATTTATAACATGTTGGTCTGAAGCTTAAATGTTATGTTCAAATTAATTTTTCATAAATTTTGAGTGCATATATTTAGCATGTGATAGTCAAGTCATTAACTTTATCTTAATTATTTTTTTGACAAAAAAACAGAAACTCCTTGAAAGGACATTAAAAAGAAAACACCTTTTCGACTTTAGTTAGTGATTATGTGAGGTTCAAAATCTCAAAGAAAAAGTCTATTGATTTTATAGATGAAATACAAAGATTACCCATCAATATTATTTGAATATATGTTCTTTGTGCACCTTGAACTTCTCCATTTTAAAATGTTATTTTAAAGAGAAATAAATTATTTTGTCTAGGTTACCATGAAAATAATGTGCTTATTATATTAGAAGAAAACTATTTTAATAATAAATTATACATTTTCATCAAGGGATAATTTAAAACTACTGTTTGCTTTTAAGTTAACCAAAACTTTGAAAAATAACAAAAAAAGAAATTGTCATTAATGGTCTCCTAAGGTTAACTGCTATAATTAGCCATTCTTTCTCTTTTCTGTTTAAATTTTTGCAACCCCCTGGGTGGCTCAAATCAAGCTTACTGATACTTTATTTCTCCTTTGTGCTATTCCCCTAATAATGAATGTTTTCATGGTCCCATCATTTCACTCTAGGCAATTTTTTTTTTTAATATAACTGAGCCATTCTTCAATGTCCCATTAAAACATTTTCATAATTTTTATGGTTCACATTCTTCATATTAAAAACTCTAAGAGCTACATTTATTTTATATTTTACTTAGTGTCTTGGAAAGATTAATTGTTGTCTTTCGTACTTTTTCTAAGAAACACTTAAAATAAGATCTTATTTCTTCACTTTTGTTTTTGAAGTTCCCAGAAATTATTAAATATATTGAAGTCATTTGAAGCACATTTGTCAAAAGATGAATACATTAATTTACAATAGAAATAATTTATTATCATTATTAATGGTTACATGTATCATAAATTATTATCTTTTCCTAAAAATTAAATAAGATATATCTTTAACAACTTGTGTGGTAAAGGAGAAAAGAAAATTATATAGAAATTTAATACTTACGTGATCCTTGATGGGGCATGGACATTTCTTTGACTTTGAAATATTTTATATTTAATTAACATAGCTGCATTTGAAATATAATAATATCTGATTCACCATTATCTAAACTCTGTCCAAAGATACTGTAGATAAGAATGATGGTGTTGCCAAGGTCCACATCAGAAATGGCAGGTTGTACCATTCCACACAACCCTTGTGCAAGTATGTTGAGTAAATTTTATAGCCAGCTAGAACATCATGTGACTTCCTCATGAACCCCCTATATTCCTAGACACCAGAACTTAAGGGATGCCTCATGTTTCTGCAGATGTTAATGTTTTTCTAAGTAAAAAAAAGTTTGAAAGTGACAGAGACTCTTTACCATCTTAAAATAATTGATGCATGCCGCCTTAATATTTTTATTTGTAAAAGGACAGTGTTGGATTGTGGAACCTTAATGATCCCTTGTAGCAATAAAATTCTTACGTTCAATCATTTTAGACTGATGGAAAGAAAACTTTTACCAATAGGCTGATAATAGGACTATATTTCCTTGTATATAGTCCAACATATGAAAAAAAAAAAAAAATCTATTGACTAGGCCATCCCTACTGTAGCCTTGATATTTTTGTTTGAAGCTATTCAAGCAGTGCATTGAATGTGTTCTTGCAAATGCATATTTGCTTTTTCTTGTTGATTGGAGATCTTAAAGAAAATCTATGAAGAGATGAAAATATGTATCCTCATATGGCAAAAATATGCTTACATGTGAAATCTGATCTACAGGGCCTACATTGGTTCACTCACCTATACAGCAGTTCTATTTTTGGCATTGGAGAATAATATATTATGGTTTCACAACAAATTTACTTTGTACTTTGCTCTAATTGGTTGTTATTGTTTTTTTCTATAACTAATTGACAAGAAGAAAACACTTGGAGATTACTGAAAACACTCTATAGAGATTTATCACATTCGAGACTCCAGTTTTTAGTGCACCTTTTTTCACAGTAAAAACACAAAAGCAAAGTATGAGAAAAAACTCCTGTCTAGTTCCTGATTGTTTTTTTTTTTTTTTTTAATAACCCTCAATAGATAAAAACATCTTTAGAGTTCAAAACTGATAAGTAATAACTTCCAATTTTTTTTTGTTTTTTTTAATATAGGCCACCACAGGCATACACATTATGTTGGAAATTTCTTTAGGGTTGTTACTGAAATTAAAGTCATGATACAACTGAATTTTTAATATGTACTTTTCAATATATGTTTCCCTATTGGAATTGATTTCTTTCCAGAGTTTTATGCACTGACACCTTGAGAAACTCCTTGTAACTACTGAACAATAGGTAATGTTAGACTTGATGATAACAGAGATTATGTCAACTATGGGAAGTACATGATTTGATTGGTTAGGGTAAAAATGGCAATTTATATTCAAATTGGTAACTTTGTTTTTAAAATGTTCATTTTTACCCTGGCCTGGTTGGTTCAGTTGGTTGGAACATTGTCTCATACACCAAAAGGTTTGGGGCTTTATTTCAGGTTCCTTCCACATCTCTGTCTCCCCCACCCCTCGCCCATAATAACATAATCAAGCAAACCAAAATTAAAAAATATATATATTTATATATATCCTAAAATGAGTATTAAAAATAAATCAGTCCTTTTTCAAAAAGGAAGGCGTACTAATAATATTCTTATTCTCTTTGGTAGAGGCCAAATAAGTGTGCCTTCAGAGAAACACAATTAGAAAGCAAGCAAACTTACTGGCTTAAATGAAGGCTCAATTATATTAAAATTATTTAATGTACTTAGAGTTTTACTGACTACCCCAAATTTATCCTATTAATGATATTTTAGGAAATGTTTTCAGTTTACAAAATTAGGTTACTAAAAGTCATAAATTTAGGGAAGAATGAAAAATGGAAGTATAAGGAAAAATTATCTCGGTGTACTGAAAATTTGAATTTATTGCTGTTGGTAAGAAATTGCTGAGCTCAGAGGACTAGATCTTAGTTTGCTGTGCACTACAATTTGACCTAAAATATTTCTCATTTGGTTTTTATGGGTCAGAATTCTACACATGAAAGAAAACTATTCTGTTATTGAATTTTCACATAAACTTATATTTAGCTCCAGTAGCAAATAGCTGAACAGACACAATTTCCTGAAATCCAAAAATTAAACAAGATTAGACAGATAGTAGGAATTTCATTTTGTACATGTTCTAATAATAGTAGAGAGAGAAATGTTTGGCCAATGTTGCTTGATGTAATTACAGTACCTTGAATCAAATACTTCAAAGAAGCCATGTGATTCTAGCAGCCAGAGTAAGGAGAACAGGTTTAAAAGTCATTGCTTCTTATTAGCTGTAGACTCTCCTACAAGTAAATAAATTGCTCATGTTTTGTAGACTCAGGAAAGATTTGTGAACTTAATTTCATAGGAACTTGAGTTTCTCTCAATAAAATTGTGGGGCTGAAAAAATATGTAACATTTAAAAAAATGATTGCATTGATAAAAGACTAATTTTACCTGAAACATAAAAGGAAAAACACTTCAGTGAAAAGCTGCTAAACACTGGACACTTGACTATTTTCATGGTGGAGAGAGAGAATTTTGCAATAGTTATAGAGCTTAAGCAGTGCTGTCCACTAAAACTTCCTGAAAAGGTAAAAATGTTCAGTCTTGTCTGCTCTCTAAGATAGTCACCAGCCATTTGTGCAACAAAGCACTTAAAATGTGGATCCCCTGAATATTAAAATTTACTAACTTGAATTTATGTAGCCACTTATGGTAGTGTCCACATGTTAAATAGCCTGTGCTAGTGCCACACATCTCTATGTGTCATGTGTCACTTAACTGCCATAGGCCCATTGTGTTATATAACAAATGGGGATAATACACACACACACACACACACACACACACACACACCCCACACCACCTCTGGGTAGTTGATTGGATGATGTAGGTTTTTAAATGGTATGAGCACACAGTAGGTACTAAATATTTTTGCTCTAAATTAATTATTGTAAGAGACTACCACTTAGTCTCTTACAATAATTTCACAGGATAAGAAACTGTGACCAAGATAAATTATTTTACTTTTCAAGGGTCATAGATCCTACAAGTAGCATGACTCATTAATTATTCTATACAGTTTTTCCACATGGACTGACTTGTCAGCCAGTACTGATGGATTTTATTACTTTGATCATCTTTAGTGGATTCCCCTCTCCTTTGGTGTGTGTGTGAGTGCACATGTGGGCATCACAGAATCCATGTCCTACTGTACATTTCTGCAGTTTAACACTCATGAAGCCCCTTTTGCCTTCTCCTATTTCTGAACTGGGCTTAGGATGGCGTTTTGATAATTTTCTATCAAACTAAAGTCCTGGTTAGATCCTGACATTTAATAGAAAGTTGTGAAACAGCTCATATGGCTTTATTTCTACTGAGACAAATGCAGGATTAAGGTATTTGAGTAGGAAGCTGATTCAATAAAGAAACACCATGCAACATCTGAAATCACTACAAAGCTTACAAACAGGTTCTGTATCATTTTTCTTTTGAAGACGACTTCCTTTGACAAAGATGATAGAGAATCTCATGAGAGTATATACCTGAGGAATTTTGCCTTACCAACTTACAAATCTTAGCCTAGATTTGTATGGAGCCACTAATCAAGAAGGTTTTAATGATTCTTACTGCAGGATTAAATAATAGACAGAGTTTTTCTTTATTTTTAAAATTATTTGATTGTTAAAAGAATACTTAACATGATATCTAACTTTGTAACAAACGTTTAAATGTACAATACCTAGTTTTTTTAATATATGCACAGTGCTATAAAACAGATCTCTAGAGTTTATTCATCTTGCTGATTGAAAAATGTATGCAGATTAATTATTACCTCCTAATGTTTTTTACTCCTTACAGCCCTGGCAATCATAACTCCACTCTTCGATTCTATGAGTATGACCATTTTAGATACCTCATATAAGTAAAATCATACTGTTTTTTGCTGTCTGTGATTGGCTAACTTTGCTCAGTATAAAGCCCTCAAGATTCATTCAGTTGTCACATACTGCACAATCACTATTTTAAAGACTAGTATTCAATTGTGCGTGTGAATGTGTGTGTGTTTAATGTATATATCACATTTCTTTGTTCATCACCTGTTAATGAGCATTTATGTTATTTCAACAATTTGGCTACTGTGAATAATGCTGGAATAAATAGTGAAGGGCTAACAGCTCTTTGATATATCTTGATTTCAAATTTTGTGTGTAAATATTTAAAGCTGGGATTGCTAGATCATATGATAGTACTTTTAAACATTTTGAGAAATCTTCATACTGTTTTGCACAGCAGCTCTTACATTTTTTTTATTTTCACCACATATGAATTTTAATTTCTCCACACGCTTGCAAACACTTATTGTATTTTTTGTTTGTTTGTTTGTTTGTTTGTTTTTGATAATTGCCATCCTGAACTGTGAGAAAAGTATTTGTATTCTGCTGCTTTGGCATGAAATGCTCTCAAGATATTAATTAAATCCATTCTTAAGATATCAATTAAATCCATCTGATCTGGTATGTCATTGAAGGCAGTTGTCTCCTTGTTCATTTACTATCTGGAAGATCTATCCATTGAAGTCAGTGGGGTGTTAAAATCCTCAACCATGACTGTATTTCTAGCAATCTCTCCCTTTATGTCCATCAAGATTTGCTTTACATATTTAGGTGCTCCTATGGTGGGTGCAGACATGTTTACTAGGGTTATATGCTCTCATTGAATTGCTCCTTTTATCATTATGTAGTGCCCTTCTTTGTCGCTTACTATAGCCTTTGTTTTTAAAGTCTATTTTTGTCATATATAAGTATGGCTACCCCAGCTTTCTTTTCTTTTCCATTTGCATGCAATGTCTTTTTCCATCCCTTTACTTTTGGTCTGTGTGTATCTTCAATCTGAAGTAAGTGTCTTGGAAACAGCCTATCTATGTGTCTTATTTTCTTATCCATTCAGCTACCTTATTTCTTTTGTTTGGAGTATTTACACCACTTACATTTAAGGTGATTATTGATAGATACTTAATGAGTGTCATTTTATTGTTAGACTATTTACTCTCTCTCTCTCTTTTTTTTTTTTTTTTTCTTCTCTTCCTCCTTAAAATAATCCCTTTAACATTTGTTGTAGTGCTAGTTTGGTGCTAACAAATTTCTTTAGCTTTTTCTTATTTAGGAAGCTCCTTATTTCTCCTTTGATTTTAAATGATAGCCTTGCTGAGTAAAATAGCCATGTGGTAGGTCCTGATTTTTCATCACCTTAGATATTTCACGCCACTCCTTTCTGGCCTGAAATGTTTCTGTTGAGAAATTAGCTGACAGTCTAATCGGTGCTCCATTGTATGATGCATACATAATTAATACATATAAAAATTTAAAGGAAAAATGCTAGCAGTGAATTGTAGCTATTTTTTTTGTGTGTGTAGGATATGTTAAATATATTTCTTATTTCTCCCTTCAGCAACCTTTATTTTTTTAACTGTACATAACAGCTTAACACTGGTGTAAGGTAGCAATTGAAAATTTATTTTATCATAGATATTGTAAACATTGTAAAACCTTTTAACAATAACATATTATAAAACTACTTATTGCTTAGCCCATAACTTTGAATTAAATAAGCTATTATTGAAACATTTATTTTTCCTAGGTGTAAAGGTTGATGCTTACCAAGCCAAGTTAGCAAATCTTGATTTGAAAATATATCTAAGAAATCACCAGCGACAATCCATGTTATTAGTTGAGTTTTGAATGCCTGATACTGTTTACTTTCATTGATGTTTCAAAACCAAGGAACTGCCTAGAATTCCTGTGGTGTACTGTAACTTTGTGCTTTTAACTACTCTTTACCTTGCCCAAGGTCGAGGACAGTCTTTCAAAGTTCTCTTTAGTGCAGCCATCTTAAAAAAGCTTTATTACTCTGTGTTCCACTTCACTTTCTAACCACTTAGCTTTCCCCAAAACTATCCTGTAAATATGGTACCTAGACATCTCTCCCTGCCATCTCTTTCAGATGGGTGCTCTCTGGGAGGTCTACCCAGAATTTTATTTCTTCTTCTAGAATAATACATCATGATTCATTTCCCCAGATGGATTTACAGCAGCCTGGAGACAAACAATAATTCTCAATACCCGGTCAGTAGATCTCACCCTAAACCCAGTCAGTGCATGAGCTTCATGAAGGCTACACTCTCAACTAGATACTAAATTTACTACCTAAATCAGATAGTAAATTTTCTGAGGTATTTCAGTAATCTTCAATATGGAGATCATTATTATCTATGATAATGAACACAAGAGATTGAAAAGCCTGGATTAGGAACAAGGGTAAAACTTGAGGTCATTATTTATATGACCATAACTATGAGAAAAAATGACTTAGAGAAAAGCAGGTAGTAGTACCTAAGAGTCCAAAAGACAATACCTGAGATTGTAAGAAAAAAGTGAATAAAAGCTGGAGGAGAAAAGACCAGAAAAATTGTTAATCTCAGTCAGGATTTATTGGTGTAATTCTAAATTATTTATTTTGGTTTACTGGTAATAAAGTGATAAAACTGATTGGAAGGAATATCTACATATACACATGTACACATATATACATATTTTTCAAAGTGTAATTTCCCTTTAAATGAGTATTTGGTTGCCCTGGAGAGTATAGTTGATGAATAAGAATTTAGATAACAGCCATTCATATTTTACAATATAAAGTTTATTCAATTATTATGTATTATATAACTTTGTCTTTAGACAGATCTTAAACTTCATAAAAGATACTTGCAGAAACCTTTGAAATATTCCAAAAATATAGTACATTTACAGTACATGATTTAAATGCTTACAGTATGGTCTGATATAATTGCAAAATTTGTCAACTCCTTCAGATAAATAATGTTTGTAAATAGTTTAATACATCATAAAATTAAATATTCATTCTTAGACATAAGGTTATTTGTCACATCAGCAAAGTTAAATTTTTCACATGCTTTGGAAACAAAATTTCAATGCTTTTTTTCATGTTTTATTAGTTAACTTAATATTTTATTCATAAACTCTTTAAAATTTCTAGTCATTTTACTCATAAGACTATTGTATTTGTATTTATGCAATGCAAAGTGAAAAGGTCATTTGCTATAGGAGAAAAAGAATATATTCTGCATATTTAAAATAAATAAAATTATACTAGAAAATAATACCATGCATTATAATTATAACATATTGTTTAAAGAATGTAACTTTTTAAAAATGAAATATTAACATATGCATATTTATTTTATTCAAGGACCAAGATACTTATGAGAATTGAGGCTACATGTAATTATCTGACATTCAGAGAACATTGTGGATCAAAGGGCTTCTTACATGTCAATTATTCTGTTCCACAACCTGCCACTCCTCTGGCCACAGCTGGGCAAATTAGAGATAGTGAGTAGGGCAGTCTTTTGCAGGTTTGGCAATGATCTAGGTACTGTCACAGAGAAGAACTCTACCTAATAGGACTTTGTCACTTTGGCCCATGAACAAAGTTCACTCTAATTCTTCTTGTTGGTTATATGAGACAATCACAGAATGAGACACCCCTAAAGGAGGACTCGGCCTGGCAGCTACACAAATTAGAGGCATAGTCAAAGGCAGTGAGCAGAGGCCACATCCAAGGAAAAGACAAGCAGCAGCAGTGATATAGAGTTGTTTATGGTAACAATGGCAGGTCGGGCACAGACGAAGGGTGTCTGAGTTCCAGCATGAGAAGGGTTACTGGAGCAGAGAGAGACGTGTCCTGCCCATTGAGGAAAGGAGGTGGTGGAGAGACAGCCCAGCGGCCCCCCTATGTATACTGCTGGCTTCCTGACTTCCTGCAAGGTTCAAAGTGAGGCTCTACAAGTCATGACAGTTTTTGGTTCATTTTCTTAATCCTCGTAAATTATCTTTATCAACTGAGAAAACCTTCATTTGAATTTGACACCTGCAGCCTAAAAGAGCCTAGCACAGTCTCTTTCTCTCTCTCTCTCTCTCTCTCTCTCTCTCTCTCTCTCTCTCTCTCTCTATATATATATATATGTATGTATGTATATATATTTTTTGTGATCCACACATTCCTTAAATGACACAATGAAACCTGTAACTAAGAAACTTTAAAGATTAAATGTGTTTAGATAGATAGTCAAAATGCAAATGATATGGAGAAATGCAGTTTTAACAGTTTAAAGATTAAACATATCAAGTTTAAGCTTCTGAAGAAAGCAAAAAGTAGGTATTTAACAGGGTAGAAATAGCTATATAATTCTTATCTCATAAAATAAACAATCTATGCTAATTCAAAGGAAAGCTTCATTTTTGTTCATGGTAACTATTCATGTCCCAAGTGACCTTGTATAAGGAGTATTAAATCACAGGTTATAAGTGATATCTTTAAGAGAAAGTTTTTAGGAAATCCAGTTATTTTATGTGCTTTTTATGTGGTCATCTATGATAAAAGGCAGTCTTTTCATTCACTCTATATTTTGGTCCCCAATGTTACTGTCATTGTAAGTTGTTAAGAAGTTATTTGGGAATACATTGCTTTCCATATTTAAATGGAGAAAATGTTATTTCTCATACGTCTATAGCTTCATTTTCTTATTTTAACTTTTGCTTAATAAAGTTTACCTAACTTTACTTTTTAAAAGATTTCGTGGATTTGTTTTTAGAGAGAAAGGAAAGGAGAGAGACAGAGAGGGAAACAGACATCGCTGTCTAAATGACACATTGATCGATTGCCTGTTGCTGGCCCCAGTCAGAGGGCTGGTCCACAACCCAGGTATGTGCCCTGATTGGGAATTGAACCTGTGACCTTTTCCTTTGCGGGAGGATGCCCAACCCACTGAGCCACACCAGTCACGGCAGTTTGCCTAACTTTATAACTTATGCTTCTATTCCTTTAACTGAACTTTAGATGTTTACTCCAGCATAAATGATCCAAGTCAGACATTACATGCCCCATGTTTTTTAATACATAGATTTAGTTCCCTCAGAAAGGCAATTTCAGAAAGAAGCAATATCTCAAACTGTACAACTTAAGATATTCAATATATATCAAAAATGAACTAGTACAGTGAAAAGGACAGTAGAAAAATAAATCAACTAAGACATTAGGGACAATGGAAACATACCGACAGCTCATAAAAATTATCCTTTACTGATGTCTATTTAGATTTTATCTCTAAAGTCCAATGTGCATTTTCAAAGCTGCCACATAATGGTTTCTATTTAAATTTAAGAAAGCTCCTTAATCAAATGACAGGCAGAAACAATTCTTTGGGTTTCAGAGCAGCCATAAAGAGTACAGGAGTCTAAATCATTGTTCTTCACAGTTAAAAGCAAAGCACTTTTAAGCCCTGGCTGGTGGCTCAGTGGAAAGGTGCCGGCCTGTGAAACCAATTCCCAGTCAGGGCACAGAACTAGGCTTCAAGCCAGGTCTCCAGCCAGGTCCATAGCTGGAGGCAATTGAAAAGCAACCATACATTGATGTTTCTCTCTCTCTCTGCCTCCCTCTCTTCCCCTCTCTCTAAAAATAAAAAAAATAACATCTTTAAAAAATCAAAACAAAAAATGGAAACACTACTCTTACTTTTATTTTTTATTTTGGCACTATGTGTCCACACCCATCTAATAACCAAATTTACACAGATGACAATAGGATGTCCAACATATTGATTGCTCCTTGATCTTTGTGTCTTATTATAAAATAGTTACTTCTTTTTCATTACAATCAGTTGAAGTTAAAGCTTTTCCTTATTCTCCTTTTGGTCAACATCAAGACATCAAGATTTCTTGTTTATCTGGAACTTTATTATTTTTTTTTTTCATTTATGCTGACTTGTTCTCACTTTTAATCACAGAAGACTTGAAAACTGTGAAAACTCAAATTTATCCTTTTTTGATGTTTTCCTTTGCTGAGATTATCTTACATGGAACATGCATTACTTCAACATTAATTGAATTTTGATTAAATAATGATTTAATATCTTTAATTATACTCTATTTGAATACACAGTATTGGGTATCTACACAGAAAACAATGAGCTCCCTTTCTATGTAACAGCTGGCACATTTGTTCAGGTGTCCGTCCTTAAGTCATCAGCCATGTCACTATCTATAATAAAAGGGTAAATTTGAATTAGTCTAAATAAAGTATGTCATTTCTATTTCCCTGGTCAGCAATAGATATTGGCTACTACCATAGTAATGTTGGCCAAATGTAACAAGATACATGTTGTAGAGATAAAGTATGTGACCTTATCTCACACTTAAAAAATAGACAAAAATAAGTTGATTTTAGTTCCTTTTTTATTACTATTTTTTGCTTCTGGAGATAGTCATTGTTGGTTGTGACACTTCTAATTACTGCATTTCTCTAACTATGACAATTACCAAAAAATATTACCAACTTTCTAAAAAGGAAGAAAGGGGAGAAGCAGAGTATGAAGAAGCTGAAATTAAGTGTAAATTGAAAAGAAAGGCATGATTTTAAAAGACCAAATTCAGTAATTAGAAATAAAAAATACATTTATGGAAGGGAGAATTATGGAACATCTAAGAATTTCTGATTATTTTGTTCTCTATTTAAAAAAATATTTATTCTTATTATCCATAAGAATAAAGAACAAACTACATTCAGCATTCATGCAAATATTAATAATGAGGTAGGTATGAATTATTTCTGCCACAATCTAGTATCTAAATGTGTAGCCACTCCGATTCTAAAAGCATTTATATTGTTATGTAGAAAAGGAAATACTCCTGAATTACTTATATGATAACCATATGTAGAGTTTTCCTGCATGGTTTTGATTTAACAGAAGGCTCCTTGTGTAAAATAACTCGGAGTCATTCTTGGTTGGTTCATCAAAACCCTCTTTAACATGGAAAATCATATATGTCATTTAAGTATGCAGTAACGTTTCATTTTCATTTAAATATAAAAGGCAATTAAGCCATCATTTAATACAGGGTTTTACTTAGGACTATGCTTTCATGTGATCATGTCATTTGCACTACTTTTGTCATACATTGTCTATAATTTTCAGGTTCAATTTTCTTCATGACAAATAGAAATGGAGAGTGTTTATTCTCTTCAATACCATGCCCCAACCCACCCTCTGTTATGACTTTGTCCATGGCCAGTGGAAAAAAATGGGTTTTTGTCGCTGTTGTATCCAAAAAAAAAAAAAAAAGTAGCTGTCTAAATCAATTCCTTACTGGACACATTTTTTTCCTAAAAACAGTAAGTATGTGTATAACAATCATATGAAGGACATTAGCCTGTTTGCTTAAAGGAGAGAAGGAAAGTGTGTGTGGTAGTAATCTGGTATGTCTGTAAAATGGAGGGTGGGGAAGGGAGTCTATTGTAGTTGCCTTCATTTTCTTTTCTATTGAAGAAACACAATACATTTGATTTGGGTTACCTAGACTTAAGATAGTTTACCTTTAAAGTTACTTACATACCCTATGTTTAATGGTTAAATGTAATTTAATATATAAAGAAATGTGTATAGGTATATTTTGAGGTTTCGTGGCTAGTAACAGTGCAATTTTTATGTGTGCATAGAATATAATGATATAATATTTGATTTATACATATTCCATGAGAACTATAAGATTCTAAGGTCAGAGTACAATATAAAAACTACAAATACCCCTAACTAGTATGACTCAGGGGATTAGAGTCATTAAGCAAACCAAAGGCTCCCTGGTTCAATTCCTAGTGAGGGCACATGCCTCGGTGCGGGCCAAGTCCCAGGTTGGGGGCGGCCAATCAATGTTTGAATTCACAGTTAGGGGTGTGGGAGAGGCAACCACACATTGATGTTTCTCTCTGCTTCTTTCTCCCTTCTTTCTGCTCTCTCCAAAAATACAAAAATAAAATATTTTTTCTTTAAAGAAAATGTGATAAAAAGATAATCTCATATTAGAGGTTTAGCTTAATGAAAGTCAACAGATTATGTTGTTTGAAGAGCATAAGTAGAAAAATCAGATCCTGGGTTTTTGTCCTGGTATTAATATTTAAAAATGGTGTTTAGCTCACCTGAGACTTAGTTTCTTCATTCACATTAGGTGCATATTCATACTACAGAAGTCATTTTTCCTAAATTTTATAATGTGTACAAATTATTAAACATAGACTTATTACAAAAACAATTACATTTAATTAGATTTTTATTTTATAAAGTAATTGAAACAATAAATATAAAAATATGAGTTCTGTAATAAGAATTTAACTATCTTATTGTGAAGAAACCTATGCTTATGTAAAAGGTTTTATCTATTTGTCAAATATTTTCAATGAATAGAATGTTTAAATCAATAATTTAAACATAAGTTAAACTATAGCTATTTTAATTTCAAATTCCTGTTAATTAGAGTTTTTCTTAAATCATTAGATCCAATAATCTATAACTCTAAGAAATAATTGGATTCATTTAATCAATTAATTAAATTATGTCTGATGTAATTAGCAAGGCAAAATATAAATCAGCTATCATCTTGGTAATCATCCTACTTCATTCATTAATTAATACTTGACATTTAATTAATTGGTTGTGTGGGAGAGGGAAATTGAAAGAATAAGGATTTAGATAATATCTCCCCAAAGGAGGAATAAATAGCATTTATGTTTTCTTAATATATAGAACACTTTTACAAATATTAAGATAAAAGAAAAACATATATTTATAGTTCTTAAAATTAGTACAATCTGAATATTTAAAAAGATTAAAGGGTTCTATTGACTTTAAAGTATTTTTGGTCAATAATACAATTCATATAATGTAACGTGCCACCTTGTGATAGTAACAGGATTGTACAGTTCAGAACAATGAAGATGAAAGAATGGGGTGGCTGGAGAGGTAGAGGGATTGAACAAAAAAGACAAATCAGAGGAAAAGAACTCATGAATATGAACAGATTGATGATTGCAGGGGCTGTGGAAAGTGGATGGAGATAAAAGAAGATATAGAGGAGATAATGCTGATGGAAAAAATAAAATAAATAATTTTTAAAAATGTACTTTCCTGTTCTTTGTGGGTCAAACTATACCTGTGAGAGTCTTTCCTTCTAATTGTCTCACTTGAAAAACAATGACAATAAGCTAAAGATGCTCAGTGAGAGTGACCAGGGTGAGGTGGGGGATTGCATTCACATTGTGAAGTATAGTGGACACTTGCATATGGAAGTGGAGTTATGTCTGTGTTCTGTGTGACACCAGATAAATTCTGTACTGAAGCTCAGAAAAGGCAGGACATAGGGGAAGTATTGTACTCATAGTGCCAGGGCAAGATTATGAGGCTAAACAGATGTTTGATGTTTAAATGACAGACAATGAATCCAAGCAGCAACATTGACCAGAAGACAGTACTCAACATAATAAAAGTGTCTTTGGTACCACATAGATTCAACTGATGTTGATATAGTGAGGGCTGGATGGGACCAAAAACAAAAGCTTTTATCTGTGCGCGCCAGCTAAGTACTGTGGCAAATTCCAGAAAGTCTTAGAATGGCATGTATTTCTTTTCTGCTGCTATTTTAACAAGTTGCCAAACTCTTGGGTCTTAAGACAACACCATCTAATTTTTATCTTGCACTTTTGGAGGCCAGAGTTCCGAACTGAGTTGGCAGTAGCCTGGTTTCTCTGGAGGTTCTCAGAAAGAATAAATTTCCTGGTCATCTCCTGTTTCTAGAGCCTGCCCACATTTTTTTCCCCCCTGGGGGTGGGGAGGTTGGCTCAAATCCCTTCAACACTCAGACCTCCCATTGTCACATCTTCTCTAACTCAGACTCGGATGCTGTTAGGTCTGATCTCGTCAGTTCAGCGACTACCAAATGATAAAAGTGGGTTGGAGAGGTTGGGGGCTCATCAGGGGGTGAAGAACTTGCCTGGGGCCTTTGGGAGGTTTTGCATGCTTTATTGGCAGCAGCAGGCTAACGGCCACAGAGAGTAATAGAGTATAGGCATTTCCACACCCACTCTCCTGTTTCCACAGTGGCTGGATGCTGGAGAATGCTGGCATTTCCATGCACAGGTTTTCCACCCCACCTCCACCCCCATAACAGCAGCATGTGTGTGCAGAGCTTACAGCAAGGGCAGTCTTATATATACATTGGGACAAAGGAGGCTCTATGCCAAAGGGTTACATAGGGAGTGACATTAGCCCACTCAAAGTTGCTAAGTCAGTTACCTCCCAGTGTTACAGAAGTTCCAGAGACAAGATCATCTCCCAGGCTGATTCCTAGTCTGACCCTATAGGAAGGCCCAGCCATATATAGACAGGGAACTTCCTTCTCTCTTTCATTCATCAGGATCCTTGTGATTAACTTGAGTCCCTAGATGAACCTGAATAAGCTCACCATCTTAAATTCTTAATTTAACCACCAAAGACATCTTTGCCATTTAAGGTACAAAATTGACAAGTTTGTGGTGTCAGGACATGGTCATCTTTGGGAAGCCCTTTTTCTGTACACCACAAGAGATCCATTCTGTTAGAGATCTTAGGATATATTTTCCTATTAGTGGAGGCAGTAAGATAAAAATTCAATTTTAAATTCATAAGAATAATAGCATTTAGATGGGTAAATTGTTAGGTAGCAGCTAGACATGAGCAGCCAGAGGGGAAGTAAAGGCAGGGCCCTTGCCATTACAATCTTAAAAAGACAGGCTGGAAGCAAAAGGAAGACATGTCTCACCAATGAACTCAGCAGTCCTGAGCTTGGTTTGACAAGATTGCCAGGTGTCCTGATCATTGAAAACAAAATTACACAGGAGGAGGAGAGAGTCCTGGAGGCCATGCTAAGGAAAGGGGCATCTTCTAAAAGTCACAAGCAGGGATTACACAGGAGGAAGAGGGGCACCTTGCTGGGAAATGCGGCCTCTGTAAAAATTTCACTAAGACTAAGATTTTTCACTAACTGAGAAAGCCTTAGTAGCTGTACATTGTTCTCAAGGTGAAGAAGAAGGGAACCTAGAAGCCAGTTGAGGTGTATAAACTCTGAACCCCAATAGCTGGAGTACTTAAATTAGCTGAGTATCCACTTGTAGCCTCAGCTCAAGTGTACAGAACAAACTTACAACTTTCTTCCCTCTCTAGGTGGGGCATTTAGACAAGCTGGGTGCTTGCTTGCAGCCCTGTGCTTGGATGTATTTCATAAATAAATAATCTCATTTCCACTATTTGTTGATCTCTTACTTGGATTCCCCTTCTTATTTTTAGATTTTATTTATTATTTTTAGAGAGAGGGGAAGGGAAAGAGGCAGAGAGGAAGAGAGACATCAATGTATGGTTGCTTTTCACCTGCCTCCAGCTACAGACCTGGCTGGAGTCCTGGCTTGCAACCTGGTTATTTGCCCTGGCTGGGAATTGAACCAGCAACCTTTATGTTTGCAGGTTGGCACCTTATCCACTGTGCCACCAGCTAGGGTGGATTCTGCTCTTGTGGTGAGCCAAGACTGAGGTGGAGAAGGCAGGCCTGCTGACCTGTATCTCTCCCCATCTGTAACAAAACAACAAAAAGGACAGAAGTATTCTCCATAATATCTGAAAATAAAAAAATTTAAAAATCTTGACTAAATAATTTTGTAGAATAAATGCACAGTAAGTTTATGTCTTCAGGTAAATTATATTTACCTAATGCAAATAATACAAACATATTCTACTTTGACTAATTGGTTTTAAACTCTGCTGGCTATAAATCCTAATCAAAGTGGGGTGCTGACAATTTAAACAGAGGCTTAAATAATATGTGTTGTCAATCTACTTCGTACAGGTCAGATTTCCAGCTGACCTCTGGAAAGTTCAATTGTAAAGAAGAAAGGAAAACAATTGAAACCACATTTCCCTACTTGTTGAGGAAAATCCACAGCACATAGGAAAATATAAATTGTTTACAGATAACTTCTAAGAATGACTCTTTTAAAAGAAAAATGTCACCTCTATGTAGTTTAAACCAGTCTATGCAGTGAAGACAACTGTAGGCAATTCATCACCATTCTGAACTGTGAGAGTTTATATGTGACATTATGGGATGACCTATTTCTCTATTAGTATCTTGCCTCATTAGAATGCATTTTGAAAGGAAGTAAACTGGGGTCATATGGATCTGCATGATAGGTTCCTAACAAAAACCACATGAGCCCAAGGAAATGGTTTGCGTCAGCCAGTTTGAAGAAAGGAAGTGAACTTTCTGAGCCAAGGTATTTAATGTTTGCTTAAACGATAAGAGCTGAAACTGTTAAGCCAAACCCTCACCCAAGAAGCTGAACGTAGGAAAATATGTGATATTTGTTGTTAGTGATGAGCAAAGCTCTCTCCAATAACCCTAGCATTTGCTTTTCATCTATATACCACTGTATGAGGTCAATTTCAATGCAATTATACTATCAGTTTTCTTTAAGGATTTTCAGGTTGATGCTAATTGATTTGAATATACACTTGTCTATATGTCAGCGGTTGCATGATAGACTATGTCATGGGCTCTCGTTTTTAAAATGTTGAATCACACGAAACAAGCACATCAAACTATGAGCAATGTTATCATACTTTTGTTGTATTTAATGAATATATTGGAATAGTGGAATAGATACTGGGTCAAGTATTTTTTTTTTTTTTTGTACACCACTTTGAAATCCTTTGGCCTTACCTTCTTACCTTTTGTTCTAGCCTCTAATAAAGGCATCCATTTCACACAGATTTTATGGACAAAAACTGGTAGCAAGTCACCCATGGCTGAACACTGCCTTGGGACTGATGCTGACATGTAGGTATCTTGAGGACTGTTCCACACTCACTCTTAGAAGTGACCCTGCAATTAATTGTGTAGGGTTATCCTTGAAAAGGTGAAGAAGACACAATGATAGGAATACTCCTTTTCCATTCCTGGCAGCCTGTTCTAAAACACATTTTTATAAATTTCTCAGAAATTTCCTATGTATCCAGTGCCAGTCCTCTACTATAGTGGCCAGCTAAATAATATATCTTGGAACCGATTTTATCATTTCCTGTTTTCTCTCATAGAATATTACTCACACTTGCTGATAGTTTTCCTTAAAAAAATCTACTGGTAATGAAAACCTTTGTTTTATGCTCTTTCAGGGAACAAAGGTTAGGACAATATTCTATCTGAGGTAGATTAGAAGTGTCTGGCATCAAGGCAAGCAAAGGCCACTGTCTCTTTTCTAAACTCCCTCCAAAAAGATCCAGCAAGCTGGTTCCATATCTGAGACTCCATCAACCTGGCTAACACTGTTTGACCTTACTTAGAGATTCTCAGAGACTCCATCCCATCCAATTTATGGGCCCACCCAAGCTGCCTTTCCATATGAATGGCTGGTCTAGGCTCCTGCTTCACAACTTCCTAAATCCTATGGAATAAGCAACAGCTGGTCTCAAACAAGTTACAGCTGACCTCAGTGAGCTTCAGGACAGACACTAGCAGCAGACAGCTTACAATCGCAGCTTGGCTTAACCTGGGAATCTCCAAGCTCAGCAAAAGTTGCAGCCATTTCAGAAGGCTCTAGAGCTCAGGCAGCGTGCCCTGACAAAATATAGGTTTTGGCCTGCACCACCCAGAAAACCCCAGAACCAACACATCTAGTGGAAAGTTACAGTCCATATTGGAGTGCCACCATCCTGCTCCTGTACAGCTGTGATCCTCCACAGAAGGTGGAGGTTGGTGGTCAGTGATCACAGCCAGTCCTTGTAGCTGCCTGGCCTGGCTAAATCCTTCCCATTGATCTGCCAACAGTAATCAAGATTCAACTACAAGAGGAGGGTGTACTTAGTTCAAACAAAGGGTGTACCTTGAGTAACCAACTTATGTCATAGAGGCAACTGGACCCTACAGAACACCTACTACTTTAGGCCATAGTACCAAGGCAGAGAGTCAAAGTATCTCTACACAATACATGGAAACAAATATAGGGAGGCTACCAAATTGAGGAGGCAAAAAAACATAGCCCAAATGAAACAGAACAAAACTACAGAAAACAAACTAAATGAAATGGAGATAGCCACCCTAACAGATGCAGAGTTTAAAACAGTGGTGATAAGGATGCTCAGAGAACTCACAGAGTATGGCAAAAAATAAAGGAAGAAATGAAGGTTATACCAAATGAAATAAAGAAAAATGTACAGAGTACCAAGAGTGAAAGGAAGAAAGCTGAGATTCAGATCAGTTATTAAGAACAAAAGGAAGAAATAAACATCCAACTAGTAAGAGTGAAGAAACAAAAACTCAAAATACAAGAGAATAAGAAGACTGTGGGACGTCTCCAAAAGTGTCAGCATTCAAATCATAGAGAAGCCAGAAGGAGAAAAATAAGAGCAAGAATTTGAAAACTTACTTGAAAAAATAATGAAAGAAAACTTTCCTAATTTGGCAAAGGAACATACAAGTCCAGAAAGCACAGAAAGTTCCAAATAAACCAAAGAGGACCACACCAAGACACATCATAATTAAAATGCTGAAGGTTAAAGATAAAGAGAGAATCTTAAAAGCAACTAGAGAAAAGCAGAGTTATCTACAAAGACATCCTCATAAGACTATCAAGCTGCTTTCTCAAAAGAAACTTTGCAGGCAGGAAAAGGCTGGCTAGAAGTACTCAAAGTGATAAAAAGCAAGAACCTACAACCAAGATTACTCTAATAAAGTTATCATTTAGAATGGAAGGGCAAATAAAGTGTTTCCCAGATAAGGTAAAGCTAAAGGAGTTCATCCTCACCAAGCCATTATTATATAAAATGTTAAAGGTGCTTATTTAGGCAAAAGAAAATAAAAAATACGGGCGTTAAAAAGACAACAAACTCATGACTATTAACAACTGATTCTATAAAATAAAAGCCTTAATAAAACACAAACTAAGCAAATGACCGGAACAGGAACAGAATTATAGGTATGGGGATCATTTGGAGGGTTATCAGTTGGGAGGAGGAAGGGGAAGAAAGGCGGAAAAGGTGCAGGGACCAAGAAACATAATTGATAAGAACAAAACAGACAGGGAGACATTAAGAATAGTATAGGAAAGGGTGAAGCCAAAGAACTTACATGCTTGACTCATGGACATGAACTAAGGTGGGGTGTCAGGGGATAGAAGCCCCCTGTTTATAAATGACTGGGCCTTCCTATGATGTCAGTCTAGGAGTCAGTCTTGGAGTTAACTTTATCTCTGGAACCTCTGGAACATGGCTCTGGAGGTGATCAATTTAGCAGCTTTGAGCAGGCTGATGTCACCCCTATATAACCCCTTGGCACAGAACCTCCTTTGTCCCAATGTGTGTATATGTCTGCCCTTGCTGTAAGCTCAGCACGCATGCACTGGTATTTCAGGGAGGGTGGAAAAACTGCATGGAAATGCCAGCATTCTCCAGAGCCTGGACGCTGCTGAAGCAGGAGAGTGGGTGTGGAAATGCCTGTACTCTCTGCAGTCATTAATCCTGCCGCTTCAATAAAACACGCAAAACCTCCTAAAGGCTCCATACAAGTTCTTCAGCCCCAGACAGTGACCTTTCCCACTGTCATCATTTGGTGGTCTTGGACCCAACAAGATTGGCCCTGACAGAGGGTTGCTGGACAGAAGAGGTTTACCAGATGGTGGGGGCAAAGAAGGGAAAATTAAGACAACTCTAACAGCATAATCAATAAAATATACTTTAAAAAAAGAGCAAATGATCTGATGTGGAAGAAGGCAAAGGGGAGTTCAAGAGCAGAGAGGCTGGGAAGAGGGAACAGATAAAAGGAGGAAGCAAGTGGTGGATGATGATGGCAGAGAAGAGAAGGAGGCCAATCATAAGTGGCTTCAGACACCAGCCTGGGGACTTCAGCTTTTATTTTAAGTGTGTTGAGAAGTCAGTGATTTCAAGGCAGGTGAATTATATCATCCAAATGTTTTCTTGCTTACTTTAAAAATAATCCTTATTAGGGTATGATTGACATGATAAAGTGCATATCTGAAAAATATGCCAGAAATACATAAATAAAATAGCTTGCAAAGTGTTCACTTCATGTTATACTGAACCATTGCATAATATCAATTTAGATCAATTTTCCAGTAGTTCATATGGTTAACAGGTGTTATGCTAAATATATCTTTATAGGGAACCCACATATTTTGAAAAATAAGTTAAAAACATATATACTAATGATATATACTATTAAAGGCCAGAACTTAGTTGCTTATTTCAAGAACAAATTGGAAGTAATTGATATATTATAGATGAACACTAGCCCAACCAACTCTTTATGCAAAACTTTTGGGACACTTTAAAGTAATGAAGATTCAATTAAGTAACAAAATTAAATAGAAGTGGCAAATTAGGAGGAAGGCAAAGGTAACTGTGACCAAAGTTCACATTTAGCTTTGATTTCCTTAGAGAAGGAAGAAAAATAAGAAAGGAATCCTATTATTTCTTCAGTATATTTGATCGTAAAGAAGGAAGCACACTTGGGCTTTAGGGAATATAAACTTTTTAAGAACTGAAAATTATGTGAGGTAAAAATGTCACAAAGATTTTTATACAGTGAACACTGACTGCAGTAATAGATATCTTCAAAAATAGCTTTATATTAACCAAGGTGATGAATATTATGTTACTATATATTGTGAAATTCCTTAATAAAAGCTAAGAATAATAAAACACACCTTAATCAAGGCAAAATGGTGTGTGAAGAATTGAATGAATGTGGTAGAACTTGATTCAAGCATAAAATGTAAATATTGTGGGTTTCTTAGATAATCTTCAGTTTCTAGAAGAGTATTGATTTTCTTATTCTGGTTTGGTTAGGAAACAGAATAACTGACAGTTCCAGTTAGTGCCTGGAGTGCTGGTATTCTGAGCTGTTGACAAGGCCACACACATGCTTTGGAAACCAGAGGGACAAATTCCAGGATTGGCATTAGAGCCACCCAACGTTCGCAACTGAATGGAAAATGACCCCCACACCCTACACACAGGATCCTCAGGAGAGATGTTTGGATCTGTTCAAATAGGAAAACATGCAAGGTTCTCAACTGGGTATGTTAGAGCAAGGAAGCAATAATTGTGCCCCAGAAAATTTCAAATTGCGCCATTCAATGATTCAACAAATAGATAATATTTACATACGAAGCACCTGCTCTCTACAATGCTTGGGCTGGGTCAGTGGTCAGGAAGCTCAGGGTTTGGTGGGAGAGAAGCACAAAGTCATTACAGCAATACAGATTGTAATCTTAGAAAAGACGGAGCAAAGAAAAGGAATGTACATGTAATGCCCCATTAATAGCTTGATTATGTAAAGGCTTTATAAGTGTAAGAAATTAATGTAAACCATAGAAACAAATAAAAATGAGTTATATTCTATAACACCATTTTACAATGTTTTTTTGGGGACAGTACAAATACAGACTAAGTTTATAATATAATGAGTAAAAGCTTTTACTCTTCCTTACCATGGAAAAACATAAAAAGGAAACAATTCTTTCACTTTCCTCTTTCACAAAGGTTCATGGCTCACTCACTCCACTGAAACATTTGGTCAAAATATTTATTCCCTGAGAGGCCATATTGGACTACAATACATCCTTGCACCCTTTGCCTAGACTCACCCTTTTCAGTTTCATAATTATACCACTGATTACCCACCAGATAGTATATCAAACACCTGTTTATTCTTTTTCACAACTATAATATAAACTCAGAGAACAGAGAGCTGGTTTTCACCACTGTATTCCAACCCCTAAAAGAGTGTCTGAAATTTATTTTTTTTAGTAAATGTTTATTGAACAAACCAATTAACACATTATCTGATCTTCTGAATTGGCCTACATTTTTTTCAGCATGTACAGAGTGGTTTTTATATTTAAAAAGTTAGTTATATTTATCATTTTTAATAATGCCAAAAAAACACTTAAAAGGATGATATTAAAAATATAAAATTCTATTACTATTATATTACTATTCCCCTAGAAGATAACATGTGAACCTCATCTTTTCTGACTCCCAACAGCAAAACACTTTCAGAATTGGTTTTATTTCTTTTCTTTATTTTACTTATTTTTATAATTGTTGTTTCATTACAGTTGTCCCATTTTCCAACATTGTTCTCCACTGTCCAGCCCACCTCCCCTTCCCCCATAGTCAGTTCCTGCTCAGTTGCTCATGTCCATTGGTTATTTATACTACCTTCTTGACTAGCCCCTTCCCCTTCTTTCCTCCCTTCTCCCTCCCACCCCTCCCCTCTGAGCACTGAGTCTGCTCCTTCTTTCCATGCCTCTGGTTCTATTTTGCTAGTTTGTTTTGTTCATTAGGTTTCTGTATTAGGTGAGATCATATGTCATTTGTCTTTCACTGATTGACCTATTTTTGAGGATTGCTGACAATTATTCCCATTGAGAAAAAGAAATAATTTCTTCAATATTGCTTTGAGTTGCTTTTGTTTGTTTGTTTTTCTGTATTTGTAAAGGTGTGTGTACATATGGGTGCATTGTATTGTTGGTGAGTACTGCATTATTGTAGATTGGGGAAATTTGCTTAGAGAGATAAGCAATGGTACTTAAATCAATGTAATTAAGTAGTTATAGGAGTCAATCTAAACAAATAAGATGGAATGTATCAATACACAATTTTAGATTCAAACTTTTAGGACATAAATCACTAAAATGTGAAAATTACCTCACTAGCCTTTTTAAATAGGACGCACCTTCATGTGCACATAATGAGGCCACTTTTCCACCTTAGGCCTGAGTAAACACAATACACACTCAGAAAGTAGAAATATTTGACTCTCTATCTCTTCACAGAAATAACCAGGTTCCAACATTCATGTGGATAAGCATCTGTTCAAGTCATGCTGCCTTCAGGGGTTGGAGCCTATGCAGCTGCTTTCTGTGGGCAAGGAAATGAAAATAATTTGCTGTCATTTGCCTATCTCACTAAGTTCCTCACAGAGTTCCCTCACAACATCTTCTCAACTCTTTATTTACTATGTTCTTACCTGATGGGTCAATATATTAAAAATAAAAAAGTAAAAAACTGTCGCAAACATTCAACTTTAGGAAATAAAAACTTCCCCCCACTGTGCACTTGCATATACCCCACCTTTTGAATGATGATGTAATTGAAATGTATTGTTACAGGTCCAGTAAGACCTGGGTTTGGGTCCTGGATCTGGATAATCGATACTTACGTCACGTGGGAAAAACAATTACTGTGTATGAACCTAATCTTTTCTCATGATTAAGTAAGTACAAAAATGTCTATCTTAACAGATTGTTATTAATATTGGGTATAATTTGCATATTGGAGTTAACACAGTGCTTGGTACCTAGAAAAATATCATAAGGGGTTTCCGTTCCTTCTGTTTTCTCTCCCTTTCCCCACTCTTGTAAGCAGAATAGTAAAATGAACCACACCATTTGACAGCTTACAAAAGAGAGTTTAAAGTTGAAGGACATTTCCAGTGTAGACCCATGCGTTGAAACTATCTCTCTCTTTTTTTTTTTTTTAACTCAATGACCTATCCTATGTCAAAGAATAAATACACATATTATTTTAACTAAAAGTAAAGTAGGCATGGCTTACTCTGATACTATTTAAAGAATAATAGGCTTGCTTCAGCAGCACATATACTAAAGAATGATAAAAATTTCTTTTCACAGCAGTGACTTAAGAAAAATGAAAGAAACCTTGGATTCGAAGGTAAAAAGAAGCAAGGTCATGCTTGAGAAAACAAAGTAGGCCTATAACAAATCATCACAGAATTGCTTTGGAAATAAAAACCTTCATGTTTATTTTTGGGTGAGTTCAAAGGCTGTAATTTGATGAAGCAATTCATTAAAGCTGGACCTACCATGTCATATGGCATGTGATCTTTGGTGATACTCGTATTCTCACTTTTCCATTATAGAAATCAAATACAAGTATTTTGTCTTTTTTTTTTTAATATTATACTTGATGTTTGTATTATTGCAAATATGCCTGATATGGTCAGGATAATGAGTCTGATATTGCATAGTATATGCTACCTTCAAATCATTTTATGTGTTAAACAGAGAAAGAAGGAAATAATATACAGACTGAATAATGTCCACCTACACTTTTTGCCCCCTTCGGAAATTATGAACTTTTTTACTAAATATGTGTCAAATACACTGCTTTATTTTTTTTTAATAACTTTTATTTATAAAATGTAATGGTCAAGATTTTATTAAAAATACAATTATATAGATATTGTTGGCTTCAAGTCCTATGCAATAAAATTTATATTTCAAATGCTCAAGAGTAATTGTAATTGTTTTTATTGAATGCCTTAAATATGTAAGAGGTATATGAAGTGGTCCAGAAAAAGTCCAACCAATTCCAACATAACAAGAACACTTTGCATAACATCCATGTGACCTGACGGCCAAGAAGAATGGACTAGAATATGCATGCATGAATAATGACAACTTCAATGTACTGGTCAGTGGAGACGGAAGAAGCCATTGAGTGAACATGTGTACTGCGTGGTGGTCACATTCAAAGTGATTGAGTAGAACAATAAACGTGCACCAAAATTTGCATTAAGCTTAAACATTCCTGCATGGAAACTATTCAGATGATTCAAAAGGCCACAGCTATGGGCAACTGGTGAATGGCAGCTTCATCACATCATGACAATTCATCCACTCAAGCATCACGTCTCATGAAGAGATTTTTGGCGAATCATCAAATCACCCAGGTAACTCAGCCTCCCTACAGCCCAAATTTGGTGCCCTGCGACCTCTAGCTTTTCCAAAAACTAAAATCATCTTTGAAAGGGAAGAGAATTCAGACCATTGATGAGATTCAGGAAAATACGATGGGGCAGCTGATGGTACCTGGGAGAACTGTGTCCTGAGGTGCCTTTGAAGGGGAATGGGGTATCATTGTCCTATGTACAATGTTTTTTTGTATCTTGTATCTTCTTCAATAAATGTCTCTGTTTTTCATATTATATGGTTGGGTATCTTCTGGACAGACCTTGTATATTAAAATGCTCTTAGAAATATTAAACACATTCTCTGTGTGATTTATGTCTCTATAATTAGGGCAGGCAACATTCAAAACATTGGAAACATGGTACTAATTAATGTTACTGTCTCTACTCATAAGTTAAATGTTTCGTTAACTTTTAATCCATAAAAATTACATGCTTAAAGATAATGTTAATAGTTTAGTTTTTGAAAATATATTTCAAATTAAAAATATAATTTACAAAGAGCAATATATTTTATTTTAATAAAACTTTAATTCTTTGAATTAGCAAGCCTGTTAACATAAAATAGTTATACATATAAATAATGCAAAATGCTATTGTTTCAAGTAGAGTTCTGTGAGTAGGCCTTCCAAGGAATGTTTGCTTTCATAGAATAAAGGAATTGCATTTATAAAGCAACAATGACAACACCAAAATACTGTAGGTAACCATAGAAAACATTCTGTTGCCTACCAAAGAGTCAAGGTATAAAATCTAAATTAATGTCCAAGCTATAATTTCCTTGAAATCTATTTTAATTGTATACATTCAAGTGCAATCTATGGTTGTCATTTGCTTCACCTCTAGTTTCAAACAACTCAAATAACTTACAGTTTGTCTTATATAAAAGAGGAAAACTGCTTTGAGTACAGTTACAGAAGTTTCATTTGTAAAACAGATGTTTCATATGAAAAGGCAAGGATTTTCCAGAAGTCATAATAACCATATGTTTTCATTTTACAATCAAATATAACTGTTCTTTTCAACTGTAAAAGTACATTTAAATAAAACCTATGAAATAAGACCAGGTCTAAACTTCCACATCAATTAATATATCACAATTAAAAGGTTTAATCAGGTTTTAGGTCAGTTTGATTCTGTCTATTTTTAATTCTCATATGAGTGTAAAATTTAAGACTAAAAGTAATATCAGTGGAATTATGCTGTTTGTGAACCTTAATTGAGTCAATATTTTCTTCAGATTTGATGGAGACTGATAAAATTTGGAGTCATAGGTTATTAATGTACAATTAAAGGATTACATTTTTTTAAAGAGAGTAGATGTTGCTTTTTATTTTACTTATTTTAAAAAATATTTTATTTGTTATTATTATTTTAAAAATATTTTATTTATTCTTTTCAGAGAGAGGGGAAGGGAAGAGGCAGAGAGGGAGAGAGACATTAATGTATGGTTGTCTTTCACCTGCCTCCAGCTACAGGACCTGGCTGGAGACCTGGTTTGTAACCTGGTTATGTGCCCTGGCTAGGAATCGAACCAGCAACCTTTGGGTTCGCAGGCCTGCACCTTATCCATTGTGCCACCAAACAGGGCTACATTTTTTTATAGATCAATTATAAATAATTAATTATATTAAATGTTGATTTCCTTGTATAAAAAGTTCAAAAATAAAAGTATTTTATAGAGCTAAAAAATGTTCAGCATACAGTATTTTAAAATATGAAAGTATAAATATATATTTTAATAAATGGCATATAAGATGGTATGGGTTATATGCATACACAACAACAAAAACATTTTTTTGGTTTATGCTTGGATGTAGGTATCTGTGTATTAATGTAGAAGTCAATTTATCTCTTTTACTAAATGTATTTTCCCTCCTGTAGTTATTTACCCTCATGGCACAAGTCAAAGACTCATCTTTAGTCAGGTGAGCAGAGGAAATTTTTCTTAATATTTGTATTAGATCAAGCTGAATATACATATATATATATATATATACTATAAGTATATATTATTTATTTATTTATTTATAAAACATACGCGAATACATAAATGTACTCTTTGAACATAAGCATTGATTCAAAGTTAAAAATAATACTTGGAATAAGCATACTTGTGATTCACTTTGGCTTTTACAATACACAAAGACATCTATGTGGCAGATACAAAGCACACAGGTATTCATATGCTCCTCATAAGGAAAGACAGATGACTTAGAGTTGCAAATTATTTCTCATATGTCTGCAAACATGCCACCCCACATATGCCATTCCATGAACACAGTCAACTGAAGACTTTGTTTCTCATTTGCCTGAGAAAGGAGAGACAACCTCTCCCCACACCTGGCCTTTCTTCCAGTTGTTAAGAAAGACCCACCCTTGCTTCTTCTGAAAGCCAACATTTTAATATATGGAATAAGTCAATATCATTTTCCCCAATTCCCTGTATCTGCCATTTTCAATTTCCTCTTTATTTTCCCAATATAGCTTACACATATGCTAGTACTTATTCTGTTAAAAAAAATCAGCCAGAGATGAAGTTTAATCAGTCAGGTAATCAAGGTTTACATATACAGTAATAAACCATGTGGATAGTAAACTATCTAGATATGAATGCATGAGAGTGGCATATTATCTCTGTGGTCTTTCTCTCAAAACTTAGAAACCCATTTTAATAATGTTGTTTTTAATAACAAACAAACAACAACAACAAAAAAAACAGCAGGCAAATCCCAATTGCCAGACATTCTACAAAATACCTAACCAGGACTCTTGAAAACTATTATGTTCATCAAAAATAAAAAAAGTGTTGAGCAACTCAGTGAAGAGAAACCTCAGAAGACATGACAGCAAAATGTAATATATCCCACAAAAAAAGCTAGGCATTGGATAAAACTAAGGAAATCTGGACAACTTATAAACTTTAGTTAAAAATAATGTATTAATATTTGTCCATTAATGTTGACAAATGTACCATAGTTATGCAACATGGGGCTTACGAGAATTTCTACGCTATCTTTAAAATATTTTTCTCAATTAAAAAATTATCTAAAATTTAAAAATGGTTTGTAAATGTGCCATGAAGTTAGAACAACACCACCTCTTCTAATGAGGAAGAGATCATCGTGAAGTACGCAAACCCCTAACCTCACCACTTTCTTCTTCTGGACTTAGAGCTAGAATACATTTCTCAGCATCTCCAGCAACATAAGTTAGCACCAATGACATGTGAACAGATTATTTTGGTTCCGAAGGTCGAGAAGCAGAGGTGCCTTCTGTGTGTTATCTTTTCCCATCTGTTATGAGAATAAAAAGGCATCCAGAGTTTCTAGAGGAGAAAGAGCCCCTCAGTGAAAGGTATGGATGACCCCATATTCCTGCTTCCTGAAGAAACCTGCCCTCATACCTTCACCTTGTTCCTTCCTTGCCTTCTTCAAGTCTTTATTCAGCTGTTGTTTTTGCAGCAAGACGTTCCTTACCGTGATATTTTAAAATACTGTTTCCCAGTTCCCTAGACCCCTTCCTTGCTTCACTGTTCTCAAATTCTTATCACGTATATACTATAATCTTTACAACTTTATTTTATCAATCATAGTTGGTGTATGATTATATCCTGAACAACTAGAGCATGAAAACATAAAGAACATACAAACATGTTAGTTGGCTGCATCATATTTAAATACAAATAATAGCTGGAACAGATTCAAGCTGTGAAAGAGACAAAAGCAACACTTCTGAAGCTCATTAGAGCGATTTTCTACAAGCTGATTAGCTTTGGCCCAGGTGCCTTGAAAATTTTCAAATGATCGGTCTTAGTTTCTAACAGTGAGCTTAACTATGGGTTCAGGTGCACTGTTTAATGAACAACAGATTGTGTCTGTATTACTCCCCTAATCTAACATTTCCCAATGGAAAATGAAGCTTTTGCAAAAATCAATTTAATTTTGTCAGTTACACTAATTATTTAAAAATTATGAATATCTACATTCATTTCTGTTTACATAACCCTTCCAATCTATCTAAAATCATACATCCAAAGATTGTTTACAAGCATACCTTGTTTTAAGCAATGTAATAATCTAATTGAAATACATATACATGCAACATATATTTTTATGTTATATAACATATGTAATATATGTGATGATTACTATCTGTTCCTTTAGTGTAGGCATACACGAATAATAATTATATGAAATAAATCATTTGTGATATGTAATATGTAGTTATATGTGTTCCTGCCCATAAAACAGTTATACATATTTGTATGTGCATATATGTATGCATATATACGCATGTGTGTGTGTGTGTGTGTATATATATATATATATTTGTATATTTATATATTATCTTCCTCTTAAGGAAAAGATAATGAGTAATTATAGTCACTGACACCAATAATTGTCTATGCAAAATTTTGTGATAGCATATGGATAAGGGTACTTATTTATAATTAGTGTCAGGGAAAATTTCAGGTGATGACACATTAATAATTGAGTTTGATACTCTAGAAGAGATTAGTGCCATGAAGGACTGAATAGGAGAGTCAGAGGACAAATAATAATGTGAGGCGAAGGACTTCCTGTTTGGGATAATATAATTTGGTTACAAGAGGTAAACTCTTCTGAAAACAGAAAAGCTGTTTAACTACAAACACAGCCAAGGTTTGAAGGCAAAAGAAGCACTGAGGTGAGCCTAATCTGTTACTCCGCCTTTTTCCTGTAGTGGTTTCAAAAAACCACCACAGTAAGCAACACTGCAAGTTTATGAGCAGAGCGCTGTGCACAAAGCATTAGGTAAGTAGAACTTTCCATTGTCTTATGAATCAAGAGACAAATGGTATGGTACATGGTTAGGAAGGCGCTAGGACTTCATGTAAAAGGCTGAAGAAACTGGGGAGATGTGAAGTGAACCTAATGTTCTGCTTTGTTTTTCACCTTGAGACATGTTCTGATCTGTATGTAACACCAAGAGATACAAAGTCTCCTACAGGTGTTTACTAAAGGGTGAGATGTGTTGAAAACTACCTTGGATCTGAATCGAGTCAACTGAATTGTTCTATCTGCAGTATAATAACGAATTAGAAAAAGACAAGACTTTACAAAGATTGAAATCTAACTCCAAAACCATTCGATTTCTAACTACGTAAGGTGATTTGCCGTACTCAACTTGCATAACAGAAACAAAAATAAGTAAATAAATCACCTCTTGTGCAAGATAAAAGCATTTTTTAAACTATCAAAAATTAAATTAAAAATGAGACCTAAAGGGGGAAAAAAAAAGATGATGGCTGTTTGTAGCATCAGCAATTCCATTTTGTAAGCAAGTTTTTACAAGGCAGAAAAATCATAAAGTATTGACACAGATATAAATAATTTATGTCAGAATATTAAGAGTGAATTAAGGTTCCTGAAAGGTATCACACACAATATATTTATAAAGGTTACATGTTTTTCAGTGTAATTATAGATGTAGTAATCTAATTCAGTTTTCTTATTGTAAATAAGGTTGCTATTAGCTTCTATTTAAATTATTGAAACTTATTTTAATTTAACAAAAATTACATCAGAAAATGGTATAGGACTACCAAGTAGAAAATATAGGATAATTGTTGTTCCCTAGAGTATATTAGAATTCAGAGGTTATTATTCCTGTTGCAGAAATGTGCTAAGCAAAACATTATTAAAAATATATATAATTCTTTTTTTTTGTTGTTCTCCCTCACTATATTATTATTTCTGTATTTTATACCATTTAAATGTTAACATCAATAATGTCATTCTTTGAAAATAAGTGTTAAGGCCCTGGCTGGTGGCTTAGTGAATAGGTGCCGGCCTATGAACCCAAAGAAAGGTTCGATTCCCAGCCAGGGCACATAACCAGGTTGCAAGCCAAATCTCCAGCCAGGTCCCCAACTGGAGGCAGGGGAAAGGCAACCATACATCGTTGTTTCTCTCCCTTAAGTATTAAGGTAAAAATTGAAAAATACTATGAAACCAAAAAGTTGTAAATGTGGGTTTGTTCTGCTGAATGATAAAAAATCAATTTTACCATACTTATAAAACTAAGTCCACCCTCCCCCCCCCAAAAAAAAGCAAGTTTGGAACTACAAGGCTTATTTTTAACATATTATGTTTTTCACCTTAATTTTGACTTATAAAAAATATTTTATTATTTTTAGAGAGGGGGGAAGAGAAAGAGACAGAGAGGGAAAGAAACATCAATGTATGGTTGCCTTTCACCTGCCTCTAGCCAAGGACCTGGCTGGAGACCTGGCTTGCAACCTGGTTAGGAATCGAACCAGCAACCTTTGGGTTTGCAGGCTGGATTTTGAGTTTTTTTTAAAGTATGGAGACAATTTTTCTGTCATTTAGTATCTAAATTCCAGTGTAAACATGTAATTGATATGAGACATGTTTAGGCTGGGAATGAATTAGCAAAGTGATAGACAAATACAATGTATACACAGGATATTCCATAAAAGAAAATCCACTCTTCTTTAACAAATAAACCCACAGAAAAATTACACAGCAAAATTTGAAATGTTTTAAAATCAATATTTATTAAATTCCTTTAAAAAATCTTTACTAAACAACAGCATCTATTAAAAATGCCTATTATTCTTGCCTTCAAGACATTAAAACTCTAGTGGAATATGATGCAGTATAAAATGTAGGCCGCAAGATATAATTAAGATATGACTGCAACGTTCTCTTTTCTTTTTTTAAGCAATAGTATTAGACTGTCTGCTCATACTACTTTTCTTTTCCTCTGACAGTTTTGGCCTTTCGTGTCAATCTGCATATATTTATCACATAATTATAAAGCTTAATTTTTCTCCTATAATTCTACTCCCTAGACTACATTTTTTTTTCATTTTGAACATAAGTTTCTTTCTGACTGCTTCAATTTAGTAAAGTTATACTGAATCTAATTTTATTCAGGATGGACAGTGCATGATCTAATATATATTATTTCAAGAATATTCACTCCATAATACCATAGAGTTCTCAATTAAAACATGTTAGAATGATGACAACCTTTTAGAAATATTTTATATTGTCATGGATGGATGCTTGTGAGCATTGATTATTCCCTTATACATTCATAACAGAAGTTCAATATTTAATAGCCAAACAGAATTAACTTCTTTCTTTATTTTTTAAAGATTTTATTCATTATTTTTAGAGAGAAGGGTAGGAAGGGAGGAAGAAAGGGAGAGAAGCATCAATGTGTGGTTGCCTTTCACCTGTCTCCTGCTACAGACCTGGCTGGAGACCTGGTTTGCAATCTGGTTATGTGCCCTGACTGGGGAATTGAACCAGTGACCTTTGGGTACACAGGCCAGTGCCTATCCACTGAGCCACCAGCCAGGGCTAGAATTAACTTCTTATACCTAATCTATATATATCAATGAAGAGGTTGCTTTCTATTTCTATTGTCTTTCCCTTGAATTTCTATTGAATATCTTTTTTCAAGATTGTTTTATAAATAATTGTGTAATTTCCTAAAGTGCACAGGATTTTCATGTTCCTTTTACAAAGAACAAAGAGAGAATAAGACATTAGAACAAAAATTTGATTTACTGGTACACTACTTGCTTTTGTTAAACTCTTTGACCATTGGCAATATTCTGGTATTCATTGGTTAACTGAGAATTATTATCCAAATTGCACAGTGAGTTAGTCTATTACTTCGTATTACAGTTCAAAGAGGCATATATTATCATAGATCTCAGATTTTTCAATTACCTTTTCTGGAAAATGAAAGCAATGCCCCCTAATTCAAAGGTTCTGTATTAGAATTAAGATACCATTTGTCAAATATACAGCACATTATGTGGCACAGAGAAGTATGGGAAGGAGACCCAAATAAATGGCATCCAGAAGATATAATGAGATGGATGTTTAAGAGTGGTTATTTTTAAAGGTGTAGCATATAGAATATTTTTCCAGATAAATGCTCATCACTGTGTAATGTGATATTTCCCTGCAACCTTATACACCATCCACAATAAGAAAAACGATTAGAAAATATCTGCAAGGTTGGAATGTCATAAGAAAACTGATTAGGGACTGAATCTGTCATTTTGGCACAAACCAAATAGATGAAAGAATGCATCACAACTTAGAATTTTTGTTGGTGTTACTGTTAGTTTAATATGCTAAAAAATTTATCTTTATTTGAGTGACTTTTTTTTTTTTTTCCCCTGTGTATTTTTGGCTCACTCCTTGGTGGCTGAGGCTGAAAACCGAGAGACTAGAGAAATGAGCAACACTTTTTTTAACCAAAACTCTTACAGAGGCTTGTACTAGGAAACCAAAGGTTAAGAGGTAAATCCCAGAGTAGCAGAAGCAGAACAGCTCAGAGAAAGAAGAGCTGGGTGGCTGAGAACTGACACTTAGCCATCAACCAATGGTGGTTTTGAAGGCTTCCCAACTATGTCCAGTTGTGGAAAGAAAATCAGGGTATTCAAATCTGGAAAGTTGAGGGGAAATCACCTTCTCTAAGCTTTAAACGATTCCCTCCAGTATCAGCACTGCTGTTGGTGGTCAGGGAGTTATTCTCCTCAGAGATGGTTTAAAGAGACATTCATTAACTCAGGCTCAGTTCAGGGGACATTGTAAGAGAGGCACTATTCTTGCCCTCAGAAACATAATAGCCTAGTAGTAAGAAAAGCATAAAATAATCAATGGAATTATGATATGTGTATAGAATTATTTAGGAAAAAATCTTGGTAAACCCTGTATGAGCAGCAGGCCTTGTAAAAACAGGTGTTATGCACAAATAAAATAAAGTAGTAGAAAGGAATGTGTGTTCAAGTAACTTTGGTAAACTCTATTCAGTGAAGTAATAGGTGTTATTATTTCAGGGCTTTTCTATGCTGTGTCCTGTGAATCTCCACATCTGTTCAGGATCCTCTGGGAAACATCTCAAGAAGGTAAATGTAACACAAACTTATCAAACCAGAATCCCTAGAAGTGAGGCTCAGGAACCTTGATTGTGAGATGTTAAGTATACAGCATCATGATTAAAACCTGGGTCCTAAAAAGAGACTGCCAGGGTGGGAATGAGGGATATTGATTCTTGGCACGCCATTTGCTGTTATTCTTTGGTCATTATCTCTGCCTCAGTTTACTCATCTGAAAAACCGAGTTAATATTTATGTCATCAATGTTGTTTTGAGGATCACATGTGCAAAAATATTCATGTATCCTTAAGAATGATTACTAATACATATCAGGTATTAAAGTGTCTATTGAGAAAATCTATATTAACACATTTCATGCATGCACCAAATTCTCATTTAAATATGGCAAAAATGTCCATAAATAACTACAGACAAGGTCATGGAATGGAAATGTGTCCATAATATAAATAACAATAGATTGAAAAAATACTTTATTTCATTTTAGAGAGAGAAGAAGGGAAGGAGAAAGAGGGAGAGAAACATCTGTGCATAGCCACCTCTCTCATGCCTCCACCTGGGAACCTGGCCTGCAACCCAGGCATGCACCCCGACTAGGAATTGAATAGGAGACTCTTTGGTTCACAAGTTGGCATTCTAGCCACTGAGCCACACCAACAAGGGCAATAACAATATATTTAAGCTATTTGTAATAATGAAGAAAATAATGGTGGTAGTTTTTTAAACCATGAGGGAAATTTTAATATTTATTCATTTATTATATTTATTTACTAGTGCATTAAGGTTAACTTCAACTGAATTTTTTTAGATGTTAAGCCACCTGCAATATTGACTTGACTAGAGGTTCAGCAACATGCTGGAGAATAATAAGGGAAAGTAGAATACGTGGCGGTCTTACTTTGAATTTAGATGAACTCTGAGACAACAATGTGTGCAGACAATGTATTGTGGAATTAGGAAATAGAGGAGAAGGACTGAAAAACTGAGAAAGGGAAAGACCAATACAGTATCCTATAATGGGAGAGTTACTGCCACAGCTAACTGGGTACCATCTCATTGGGGACTTATAGAAATGCTAGTATCGGCCAACGTACTGCAGGAATTTACAAAGTGAAGGATCTGAGATATCTGTTTATGAAGATTTTTCCATCAGCGTTCCCAAGTGGAAATTCCCCAGCCACCGGTTAGAACCTGACACGTCTCTGCACCACAGAATGCCTTGGGCATGTCTTCTATTTGTTTGGGAATGAAGTGCTTTGGTCCTCATTCCTAGAACCCAGCTAGGTGGATGTGTTTCAAGAGAACACTGCCTGTCACAAACTCCCAGACACAGAGGAGACCTTTTTCTTTTCTTTTTGGGACTCGTTGTAAAACATTTTACAATTTTGGTAACTATTAAGCTTATGGACTTTTCAGATAAGGTGGTTGTTGATAGAAACAGCCCTTCTAAGTCATGGGAAGGGAAAAAAAGAACAAAGAAGTGAATGGACAGGAGGAGAAAACCACAGCTTCTCTGTGAAACCAAAGGAAAAATATGAGTGGCTGCTTTTGTTGGAAAGTGTGAGTAAAAATATTATGTGTATATTATGAGAGTAACATGGAAAAAGCTATTGGATTCCAGGGGATGCCAATGAGAAGAATAAAAGAATTTTTAAAAAAGGTGAAATCTGTTATGAGGACTTTGGAACTTGAAAACAGGAAGAAACAAGCTACTACTTGGACTAGAAATGTGTTGGAAAGAATTCAGTTTTACATAATAATTGTTGTAGGATATACATCTGAGAAGTTTTAAAGATTAGTGTTGGAAGGGTTTAAAAGTCTCTAGGACAAGAAAAGAATGGAGCTCTTATTGAAAGAAAATAGCATGGGAAAGAAGGCAAAAAAAAATGGGATTTAGTTTTTGAGGTTTGGAGTGCATTGCCCAATGAACTGTGCATTTGGAAGTCCACATGAGATTAAGAAAGTTCCAGTAATAAAAAATAATTTGGAAAGGTTTATTCTCTGTAGAGTTGAAAGGATTAGACTGATTTAGAGAGTGTTATACATGGGACAGGCAGGGAATTGTGTAAATATTTGCCAGAATAGAATATAAATTTGGGTTTAGAGGTGCAGGATACTGAAGATTCTCGTAGGATCTAGAGTTGGAAGGACTGAGGTGGTGGGAACAAGGCTTGGAGCCAGGAAGAAGGCAAGACATAGTACAGGGTTGAGAAAAGCATGGAAATGAGCCAAGATTATTATAAAGATAAAGTGGATTGAAATTTTCAGAGAGATGGGAATGGGAGAGAAATGAAGCTCACAGCTTGAATTATGCCTTTAAATATGTGGTATCACTCTAGTGAAAATAAAAGAGCTATGTCAAAAAAGTACTGGATTACAGTTAATTGGATAATCAGGTTTAGGGAAAAAATATATATATATTTTTCCTCGTACCACCCACCTTCCTCATACGGACAGTCCTTGCTTCAAAAGTTAGACACACCTACATGAAAATCCAATTTATTGATAGTTATTAATTACCTAAATATTTGTTCCAATTTAGAGGAAATTTGATGAAAAACTAGTCTAGTTCAAGGCACTTGAATGAGACTTATTTTTTATTCTGAATTTGTTATCAGTTCTAAAGGAAAAGCCACAACATTTTTCTTGAAAACCTGAGAGAGTAAGATAGGAAGAAACTGTTGACTGTGTTCACTGCAGAAGCAAACAGAAAAGGTGAAGTCTAGAGAGCTAACTTTATGGAGAACTACAGGTGAACCAATTAAATATGATTCAGGCAGCAGCCTAGTGGCAGCCTAGCATTAAGGGAACAAGCAGCTGGACCAGATATGGAAAAGAATCTAGGAGCTTAAAAACCAGTAATAGGCTATTCATTCATTCATTCATTCACTTAATAAATATTTACAGTGTCCTTATAGGCTAAAGCATTTCCTAAGTATTGAGGATGGGTTCCTTAGAAGCAAGACAGAGATCATCTCTACTTTGGGAAACTTTTCAACTTTAATCAAAACAATAACAAATAACTAAGTTAAGAAAATATCAGGAATTGGTTTATGGTATGTAGATGAGGATTTGCTAACATGAAAGCCTGCCCAACATACTTCGTTGAGTAGACTAGATAGGTAGTTTACTCTGAGGGTGTGGAGGTTCAATGGAAGCCTTTATGGGAGCCAACATCAACATTACTGTGAAGAAAATATGTCAGCCAGAATTTTTAAAAAGCACATTGAGCCCTGGGTTGTGTGACTTGGTTGGTGTGTTGTCAAATGAACTGAAAAGTTGTCAGTTTTATTCCTGGTCAGGACACATCCCTAGGTTGTGGGCTCGGCCCTCAGGCCAGGTGTATATGAGAGGCAACTGATTGATGTTTTTCTCTCATATCGATGTTCTCTCCTTCTCTCCCTTCTTTCCAGCCTCTCTTAAATCAAAAGGCTGAGGATGGGAGGAAGGGAGGAGGGGAGGGGGTAGAGGGATTGAGCACAAAGAAAAAATATGATTCATGGACATGGACAACAGTGTGGTGATTGTGGGAGGGAGGGGAGTATAAAGGAGCTCAATGGTAATGGAAATAAATGCAACAAAATTTAAAAAATAAATTAAAAAATAAAAAAGCATATTTAAACATGTTAAATATGTTTGATGAATTTTAGAGAAAGAAATACAGGCAGGGCAAGAGCAATTGAGTGACTGAGCAGTAAGTAATAAGACATGATTTTCCAAAGGCAAGCAAGAGTCATGCAGGTCCCAGTAGAAAAGACTACTTGTTTTCTTTTCCGTTCTAAGTTTGATGGAAAGCCTTTGTTTTTAAACAGGTAAATAACATGAACTGCTATTTATAATAATTTGATTATGAGGTCACAAACTAGCTAATAGATTTATTAAACTGACAGATGTTTCATTTTTTAAAAATGACATATTTCATTGAATCAGATCATATATTTATATATAGCAGCATTTGCAAAATATAAATGAATCTAATATTTGTAGGAAATGGGATGAAAAGGTCATGTTATTTTTAATGATAAATATAATGATAATAATAATTATAATTGAGATTTCATCTTCCCTCTGCTATGCTCTTTTGAGGGTTAATTTTTGTAAACTGTATTTCCTAATTCCCCAGTTAACAACTAGCTTTCAGTTAAATTCCACATTTGCAAGGCTCTGTCAAAATATTTGAGAGCAGAGTGGGAGGGGAAGCCAAACTTCTCTATGCCTCTCCAAGTCAGGTAGTATCTTTTGCATGTACCTAGTGATAGACCACTACATAACTCCAAAACCTAGAATTCACCATGCACCTAGAGCCTTGAACTCTGTGATGTAGCACTTTATTTAGACTTTTACTACTTTCTATGTCTCGACACCTTTGCCTTTCATATTTTTGTAACTGCTATAATTAGATTCTCTTACTGTTTTCCCTCTACTGAATACTATGGATGGGTTTCTGGTTTTTGTTGTTGTTGTTTTGGTTTGGTCTTATTTTAATTTTTTTGGTTGAACCCTGAATGATTTAAAATCTTATTCCCTATTTGGCTTGTTTCAATATAATAGATACATTGTTTAGCTATTTACCTTAGGTTTAGTCCAATGCTTTACTTTTAAAGATCATCTACACTGTTTATGTTTATTTAATCCTTTAAAAAACATAGTGTTTCCAGTGCCAAGTATGTCCAGAATTAAGGATTTTAGAGACTTAGTGTATTATGGAACTGAACTCATGTGTGGAACTCATTGGTTTGGCTGATTAAGGTCAATAATTTTGTGATAGAAACACAAGTTAAATGGTAAGTAGGCTTCTGTACTGTAATTATTAAGGTGCAAAAATAACTACTTTTCAGGTAAATCCCATAAAATTTTATTATTTTAAGAAGTGATTATATTTATATAAACAAATATGGAAACTAACTCTTTAAGGCATGTTCTCAGTGATTCATAACATATTTCTTATGATTTTATCAGGTGCTCTTTTTCTAATAAACCAGTGTAGCTAAATGAAAATGAGATTTTACATGGGCTTAACATAAGAATTTTGAGTGAGCTGGTAGTACCATAGAGGTAAAAGATATTGAGAGGCAGCCAGGAAGTATTGAAACTCTGAGTAGCTATATGGTAAGTGGATAGCAGAGACCATGCTAGAAGACAAAGATATTAAGAAAATAAGAAAAGTGTGCTCATATGGCATTAGTGTATATATTCCTGTAATACCTGCCATTATTGTCTAAACAATAATGAGTCATTTATCTTTTTACCAACAGCTCCTTGAATAGGGGAAGGCTTATGGCAGTCATGAATTGTCTTAACTGAATTAGCAAAATAGATAATTTATTACTCTGTCCCTCTCCTCTTTTACCCTTCCTTATTCCTTTATTCCTTCCTTCTCTCCTCTAGTTTTAAGCTAAATCTGAATAAAATATCAGTTGAAAAAAATTGAAGGTGGTATCTACACCCAATAACTTATATTTTACTAGGGACTCTAGGACTGTCTGAAAAATAAAAATATAATCTTTATTGATTGAAAAAATGAATAGAATCTGTAGTGGTTGACATAGAGACACTATTAAAAACCATGTTTGGAAATGAAGAGTTTACCTCATGACATAGTAATAAGACCACCTTTTTGATGATAATGTATTTATGTGTGTGTTTAATACACAAATTATCCATAAATACTAAATGTCTGGAAAAATTTCACCTATCAGATTTTTTTAAATTAAAAGTATTGGAGGGACATTGGTTTAGATAGGGCTTACATGTGTAATTTTGATACATCATCTATATATTGCCATGTGTGTTTATTACCCAATGTCAAATCTTCTTTGTCAATTTTAAACTCCAGAAAGTTGAAGATATTGTTATATTCCAGAAAACAAACTTGAATCTGGAAGACTTGTATACAAAATGCAAAGAAACCCTTCAATTTTCTAGATTTTTGAATATACAACAAGTTGATCATTTTCTTGTCCACATGAATTATTATCACACATAATTATTTCTATATGTATCTGGAGTTATTCTAAGATAGAAACAAAAATGTTTCATGTATAATGTAAATTATATAATTATTTCATGAGGTAATTATAATAATTACACTGAAAAATGTTATGGTCAGAAAATGCATTTCAACTCATAATTACTGCAAAATGATGACTTGGTAAGCTTTGTGTATTCTTATTAATTCATGGAGACAATAGAGACACATGAACACTCTTTCTGAAATATGAGTTGAATTATCAAAATCATTTTTTTCAAAACATATAGTTATTTCACTGACAAGCTTATACCACATCATTGAAATTTTTCATAATAAAGTTTATATATATTTTTTAAAAAATTTAAATATTTTATTTCATTATTTTTAGAAAGAGGGGAAGGGAGAGAGGCAGAGAGAGAGAGACATCAATGTATGGTTGCCTTTCACCTGCCTCCAGCCACAGACCTGGCTGGAGACCTGGCTTGCAAACTGGTTACATGCACTGACTGGGAATCGAACCAGTCAGTGGGTTCACAGGCTGGTGCCTATCCACTGAGCCACTAGTCAAGGCCTTAAAGTTTATATTTTTAAAAAGGTGGTCATTCTATATTTGTATATTTAAATGTATTTAAAACTCAATAAATTTACTGAAGATAAAGCATTTCTAAATATTTAAAACTTATTCTACAACATTTTGTTTTTAATAAAAAATATTTCCTCATGGTGAGTATGGTGCTCTGACACCTGTGTTCTTTTGTGAAGTTTGCCATAATTTTGCTGTTTGTGCCATGAAAGGAACATTTGAGTCTCGATTTTAAAAGGCTTTTTCTTTTTGGCTCAGTTCTGAGTTTGCGTGCTTTGAAAAATAGAAGTACTTCATAAACTTCTTTGATATCTTTTCATCAAGGAAACTGTGGAAGACCTATTTTATTTTTATTTTACTTTGATTCATAGTTTTTCAGCATTAGAACTGGGTTAAGATCCTTGTCATGTTATATAACAGAACTATCCTGTCATATTCTGACATCCTGTCACCTAAATAATGACTTCTGGTCCTGGTGAGCTTTCAGGGAAAGATTCTGGCGATCATCAAATGTCTCAGTTTTTCCTTTGGCATTTTGCAAAACTAAAAATCTATTTGATGTATTGCCTGCATTTTCACAGAGAAGGTTGTGCTGGACACTCATTCTAAAGCTAACTGAGGGTTTCCATATGTGTACGCAGGATGAGAATGACATGCAGTGTTCCATATGCTTCCACTCTATACATGTATTTTAAAATCAGTATGCATTTACCCTGACAACTTTGTAAGAATTTTGAGAATATAAGTGGAAAATACTAAAAACTATTAAGAAGTGAAGGGATAAAAGGTACATGGCTACCTGGAGGAAAAGTATTGTAAACAGAAGTGACCATTGCACAACCTATTCAAAGACAGATTGTGAGGCTGATATGGTGAAAGCAGAATGAACTATGTCGGAATGAGTTGAGACAGGTCGCAGAGAGCCAGAACATGAGGGTCATTGTGGAAAAAAAAAAAAACAATATTGTCTCCATGTTTAGTGAAACCACAAGTCACCAGAACTTAGTGAAAGGCTGTCATTCATATGTGCAAGAAATGTGTATTGAATAACCTAATGTGCATCAGCTGCTATTCTAAATGCTGGAGATAGAGTTTCATTTAAATCATACGGCTTATAGTCTTTTGAGTGGGGCATGAGCATTGGATTTTAGTGAATAGACCAATGCTAATATCCCTCTCATATAAGAAAGGGGTAAGTGCCATGGAGGAACTAAGACAAGATAAAACAGCTAGAAAGTTAACTCTACGTCCACAGTTTGCTACTGTTTTATGTGAGGTTGTAAGAGGCACCTGATATTTTTGCAATATCTGTGTGCTATATGGAAGGGAATTATTTACCAAAGGTGGGGCTAGAGGTGACCAACTCTCCTGGGATTCTGAATAACTTTCAAAGGGATCTCAGCCAACATGATTGGCTGTTGTATTACATTCTAGGAAGAAATAAAAAGAGAAACAAGGAATGACTACCAGAATTATAATGAAGGGACTGAATGAATGGAATTACCTAGATTAAAAAAAACACACACACACACAAAAATATTAGTTGAAAGGTAGACTGAAGGAGTGAAAGTGTGTGAGTTTGAATTCAGTGTAGTACATAGAGACTATCATACAACTTTAGACAGAAACAAACTTAATAGAGAAGTAGATGAGTAGATTGGAAGGGGTTCAATAGAAAGCGCTAGATTGGGCCTCCCAGAATGCTTCCTAAAACCTTTGAGAAATGTTCTAAATAAGGTTGCTATTTAAAATTATTCTTTTTCAGGCATTATTAGAATGAGAATTCCTGATGCATGCCGAATTAGTGCAGCCATGTCTAGGCATCAAGAAGCTGGAGAATGGGCATCTGATGATCAAGAAGGTGATTAGGAAGCCATCATCATTCAGCTGACATTTCCACTGTTACTGCACACTCATGAGGCTGACAAGTAGCATATTGTAGGCAAGAGACCCATATTTTAGTAGTCTTCTTTGTCAAAAAAAAAAAAAGAAAAAAGAAAAGAAAAACACTAAAAAATGTGCAAAACAGGGCTTTTTCCAAAACTGTTCTGTACTAAGAAGCTAATGAGATCTAGCTTTCCACTTCCTCAAACAGAAAAATAAAAATAGGCTTGTGTGAATGTTTTGGAAATCAGTACAGACCATTTGCAAAGGGTACTTGTCAAGTGCAGTGAAATACGAGATATTTAAAACATGTTAAATATCAGCTGGGTATGTGAGAACCTTTTGGAGATTTCAAGTACAGCTTACATATATGAATGTGGTAATCAAAGAAATGGTATATTTGTAAAAGATAATTTATAGATAATGTTTCAAGTGTTGAGGAAAGATGAAGTAACTTAAGAATGGAATAATCTTAGGGAAGAGAAAAGCTCAACCTCCCCTTAGTGTGTTTCCCAATGACAAAGTTACTTTATCCTATCTTATTCTTAGTAATAGACCATTAAAAAACCTTTTCTAGTTCTTAACACAAAGGGAAAAACATCATACACAATAAGGGAACACATTTAACAAAGATAACACAGATATAAAGAGCATTGACATCAGAGAGAAAACTATATTGTCTCTAAGTAATATCCTGAATGTATATCATTTAGGAGAAAATCAAAATTGGTTTCTATAGAAATCAATTGTAAAACACGTACTTCCAATAAGTTCATTCATAAAAAGTAGAATTTGATACATATTCTATATTTATTATTATTTACATGATAAATTATGTCAACATATAGCACTTTAAAAGAACAAGCATTTATTTCATACCATTTTTATAAGTTGAAAGGAACTTAGCTGGGTGGCTCTATCATCTATATAGTTTTATAAAAAGATAGAACAGGGATTATGATAGAATCATGAATGATTTTGTGCTTTGTTCTGTCTCCTTTAAAATTTCTAATGTACTTGTAGAGTTGAGAATGTAGGAGGATTTTATCCCAAATTCCTAAAACTTTATAAAATTGAATAGGTAGGTGGAACTCAGGTGGAAGAGTAAGATAATTCAAAAAAGAATTCTGAAATTAAGTTAAAGCCACCTTTGTTTAATTCTACAGCCTGGTATATACAGTCTGAAACTTTGATTAATTGTAGAGAAGGAAGGAAAATCACATGACACAAACTATGTCACTTAAATGTGCAACTGCAGATTCAGGGATTGTATCATATAATTCTCTCACTATCATTTCTGTCCCTGAAAAGTCACTAACTATTTTAAATAAAAGCATCCACCTTCCTTGTGTATAACTATTTTAGATCAATGGGCATAATTCACAGTGAAATAAGAAACTGCAAAGTGCTTTTCTGTCAGATAATTTTCCTCTAATATTTTCTTATGGATTCCATTTTCTAACTGCACACATTGAATTTAAACATGTAGTGTATGTGTCAGTTAACATTTTATTATGGCTAGCACAGACATTTGTAAGAAAGATTCCTATGCCTGAAGTAATTGGTTTGACACATCAGAGAAAAGCAAGAGCCTTAGATATGTGTCTGAATTAGGCATCATCCAATGTATTCATCTTAATTGGTTCAGCTCCTACTGCTACTGTACAGACTTCAGAGTTTTCTAAATTTCAGAAAATTTAAAAAAGTTCAAAAGAGTTGTCAAATATAAATAGTTTTTATATTTGCTTTTTATAGTCTTTTCTGGGGAAAACATGCTCATATTTCAGGTTTAGCACAATATTAAACAGAGCTACAGACTTCAGAAATAAGAGGAATAATTATTAGACAGCTTCCTGCAAGAGACCTTGTTGTGATACTGTCGAGCCAATGAAAAGGATGAATAATGTCCCTCCAGTTTTTCTTTTATGGCTGCACAGAGCATATTATGTTTTACTTCTCTCCCATTTGTCACAAAATATTCCAAATATCCATAAAGACATCAGCACCATGTAAGAATAAGACTCTTTCCAATGGTTTTTCATATTGTGGAGAATATTAACAGCTAAAAATTAGGCTTGATACGTGAAATGAGGTGACAGGCAGAGAATGCAAAACAAAATGCTAAATTGATGCAACCTCTTTGGCATATGTTCCATTTGCAGAGAACATCTATGGAAGTTCTCTGAACAAACATACTAAAGAATATCAGTTTTTAGAAAATATATTCTGTTGTCCAAACTGAATCATGTTAAAATTAGACTAAAGAAAATGAAAGAAGTATGTTTATTATTTCTTGAAATAAGCTAATTTACTCATTTTCATTCATGAAATGAAATATCTGTTTAAGGTCTACTTTGTATATGCATATAATGTTGAATAAATTGGCCTCTGTCCATTTATAAGGATCTGTCACCCTTCAGTCCCATATAAGTGTATATTTCATTAAATCTGAATCAAATTCCATTTATATTTGGTACTTTCCAGTCACCTACTAAAATATTGTAGTCAGTGCTATTTTCCTATTATCCTTATTACTCAGCTTTTCCTCATTACATGTCTACTAAAATTTGGAATGCTATTATATAAAAAATAAATATAAAATTATTCTAATATCAAATCTAGATTCTGACAACTGTTCATATTGATTTTGGTTATATCCCCAGTGCTGTATGAAATTAGTAAGTTCCTTTCATGAACCTCTTTTGGTCTATGTATATCACTCATCATTTTGCATTTGATGACTTAATCACTTTTTTCTTCTATCATTCTGTGATCCAGCTCTGTAAGCCAAAAACATGGCAAAGGCCTCTTTGGACAAATTATCTTACCATATTTTTTACTGTCCAGATTCTCAGTTAAGAGGCCAAATGGCTGTCTAGTCTGCTTTATTGATGACTCTTTCAAAAATTATTCTAAATCATGCACTAATTATGAACTCACCTCTTCGAACAGAAACCAAGTCAGGGAAATTCCTCAATAGATTAGGGTGGTTCATGCAATCATCTAAAGAGCAAAGTTCTAAGACGTTCACTGTTTTGTTTTGTTTTGTTTTTTAATGCTGACTATGGGTAGTTCTCTCATGTAAATCTAACATCCTCAGCGGTTGGAGTCAATGGGTCTCTCTGCAATGTGCTGCACACGTGAGAAGTTGGCTATAAATTAAAGAAGTGTAGGCAAGAAAGGAAATGACCTAAGGAAACAGGCTAAACATTCTCTTCCGATTGTTTTCATCTTAGAACATTAATATATGACTAAGTTTCACATTTGTGAGAGGGAAACAAAATGCAAAATACAGTTAATAATAAAAGCTAACTTTACAAGCTCTGTCATTGCTTTTTTCCCTCAGAAATGTTCATAAACTTAACTTTGATCAAGTAAAGAACAAGGACATTACTAAAATAACCCCTGAAATGTGAAAAGCACATGCAGCACGAACGTGGTGTTCTCATAGACCAGATCTTAGAGGTTATTTCCTTGTCAAATTCCTCAGAGCCTCTCCTTGATGGTCTGTGAAATTTCTGCAGGTGAATGCAGTCATAACATTAGCTGCTCTCCTTGATCTCCAGCACCACCCATCCCCACACATGAGCTAGCACACACCCAATGAAATGCTAAGATAATTCAAAACATGCCAAGCATGGATGTAGAAATTACAAGACCCTTGTGACACAGATGGGCGCATGTACAAAGTTAATACCATCAATAAAATTCTAAGACTTTACCAGGGCTAACAGTTATAGCAGTCATTTTGCATAGAATCAACGACCATGACTTGAAGTAGAAAGTTCATAGACCCTTAGCTTATAGACCAATCCTTCATTGTAGAGAAGCTGAAAAAAATGAGATGGCTGCTAGAAAAAGCATTTTTAAAGTTAAAAATAATCATTTTAGAATTTTACAGTCTAATATATGTGTAGCCATTTAAACCTATTAAGATTAAATTCAGTTACAAACTTAATTCCTCAGTCACATTGGTTGTATTTCAACCATTCAATATCCACTTACAGCCATTAGTTACTATACAGGACAGGAGAGTTATAGAACATTTACATCATCACAGACAGTACTATCGAATAGCACTGTTTTAGAAAATTAATTTTTAAAAAGTCATAGAGCCCAATTTCAAACATCTAGAATCAAGATGATAAACCTGGAAACCTAGAGTGGAAAAGAGTAGGGTATCAGTTTTAAAATTCAAGTTACTGAATTTTTAGGATGCATAGCAGTGATGTTCAATGCTGGTGTGGGTGCAAGATTCTTTGTAGTATTAGACTATTTGTAGTTTTTGTTTTTACTTTCTTCTTTTGCACTAAGATCCAGAGAGAAATATTGGAATATCCCACAGTGAACAAGTGATATTTCTCACCTTTTGTGAACTCAGGAAGAAAGACAGGAGGTAATAAAAGCTTTGCAACACCTCATCAAGAGGCCTAATATGATACATTTTGTTAGCATAATAAAATCATAAAACATTCTTTTCATGTGTGTTGTAATAAAAGTACTGAAAATAGGGAGTCTAAGAAGACATTACCAGCCTGTGAACCCAAAGGTTGCTGGTTTGATTCCCAGCCAGGGCACCTAACAAGGCTGCAAGCCAGGGCTGTAGCTGGAGGCAGGTGAAAGACAACCATACATTGATGTCTCTCTCCCTCTCTCCCTTCCCCTCTCTTTAAAAATAATAAATAAAATCTTAAAAAGTACATTAGTTTGTGAAAACTAATAAAGACAACCATATAATAAGAAAGGGGATTGAAAAAGATCTGGGAAACTACAAATTAACAAATTGCTACCATATATTGAGATTTTATCATGAACAAGGTCCTATGTCATTTACCTGTTGCAATGATCTATGAAATAGGCATAAGTATTATTTGCTTTATTGGAGAGAAAGTAAATATTAGAAATGAAGTATCTTGCCCAAGATAAAATTGTTAAGCATAGGATTAAAAATCTAATAGTTTCATTCCAAAGAAATAAGATTTATGTCCAAATTTGGCTCTAAATAAAAATTTTGCTCAAAAGAATTAACTAAATGTAAAGTGTAAATCTATAAGATTAGCCATCTTTATTCATCTATTTATCTACATAATTATTAATGTTCTCCGGACTTCAATCTATTTTTGTGAACCAAACTAAATTATTTTATAAATTTTCTGAAATCTCATACCAACAAAAGATCTAAAATTACTCATCTATGAACTAATCTACTAGAGTGGTTTGTAGACCATAGTCTTCATCACTTTTAGTTGACTTTTCTAATATTATTATTATTATTATTTCCAGAGAGAGATGAAGGGAGAGAGTTAGAGAGGAGAAAACCATCAATGTATGCTTGCTTTTCACCTGCCTCCAGCAATGGATCTGGCTGGAGACCTGGCTTGCAACCTGATTATGTGTCCTGGTTGAGGAATTGAACCAGCAATCTTTGGATTCACAGGCTGGTGTCTTATCCACTGTGCTACCAGCCAGGGCCAACTTCTCTTATATTAAAATGCTTTTGCCATAATTTTTGTTTACTTGTCCCATCATCATACAAACATATTATTCTACCACTTAAAAATAACACCTAAATCCAAAGACTTTTCTCCTCTTTAAACACTCCTTCTTTCATTTCTTTAGAAAAAAAACAGCAACAAAAAACTCTGTGTTGAAGGATCGGGTTGGCTAAAAAGTCTGTTTAGTTCTATTCTGTAAAATGAAAGACACACATTTTTTTTCCATTTTCACCAATAACTTAATTGATTTATATATTTTTAATATGTTGGCTATCTCCTGTATGATATAACATTGAGTGCTCTCAATTAAGGTATAGATTTGATCACTATCAACTTCAGCTGATTTACCCAACCATGGAGCATCATCCAGCAAAAAATTTCCAGCAAGAAACTTCACTTTTAACACATTTAATCAGTCACACCATGTTCTTCATATCCTCCACAAATAATTTTTACATTTCAGTCGCATATTTACCTTTCTTAAAATAATAAAGCATAAAATGCTTTATTTTCTTCAATCTTTTACATGAAAATGGCTACACAAAAATTCACCAATTTTCGGTAAGATTTTTATTAATGCACACTGACAGGGCAACTGTCAATGAAATCTAACAAAATTGTTTTAAATGAAGTTAAAGACAACTAGGTGCTAATAAAGCCATCCTTGGGGAAAAAGAAAAATGAAGTTTTTGGCTAACCCAATATGACATGTAGAAGTTGTACATGTATAAAGTACAACTGGCTGGTAGCACAGTGGATAAGGTGCCCGGCCTGTGAACCCAAAGGTTGCTTCCTGGTTTGATTCCTCAGTCAGGGAACATAACTAGGTTGCAAGCCAGGTCTCCAGCCAGGTCCAAAGCTGGAGGCAGGTGAAAGGCAACCATACATTAATGTTTCTCTCCCTCTCTTTCTCCCCCCCTGCACTTCACTCTGAAAATAATACATAAAATCTTAAAAAATAAAGAGGATAATATATTTACCTTATAGAAAACCTTATACTGTTTTGATTTTCAGTATTATGAATGTGCATTCAGTATATAGCATTGAGTTCTGATCCACATGCTATGAAATTCACCTTCCTTACCCAAGCCATTAATAATACCATGCATATATAAAAGTGACCTAATATTGTATTATGTGAACTAATAGTTGACATTATCTTATTTGAATATTTTATGAAACTCTCTTCTCTATTAGTTTAAGTCAGTGATGTTCATGTTTTTCATTTCATGGCACACATAAACTAATAACTAAAATTCTGTAGTGCACACACATAATAATTTTGTCAATCTGACCAAAATAAGTACAATTTTGATTGATTTACAAAAAATAATGGTAATAGAAATTGTCTATCCTTTTTGTTTTAAGGTTACTTTTAAAATATTGGATGCCAAATATTTTTATATAAGGATTTCTGGTACCAAAAATAAACCAATCAGATGCAACCTTATTATAGGATGTGACCAATAATATACAAGTCTACTATATGACCCATATATTTATGGTTCAAGACAGGGCATTCACAATGGATGGCTATTGTTGCATTAGCCATTGTTGTTGATGCTGCTGTTATTATTGTTATTATAATCATTAGATTATCTAAAGGAAAAACCTGTGCCCCTGACTAAAAGTATATAGCAGGTTTAAAAATTGTTGTGGCACATTGGTTGAAAATCACTGGTTTAAATGATATTAACGATCAATCAATTATCTCAGGACTCTTGGTGTCCAAGTCCAAATAAATCACACTTTTAAATAACAAAATCTGACTCTCTTAGGATTGTCTTTACATCATGATTCATTTACCATTTACTTAAATAAGGTTTTAAATCAACTTTTATTTTTTTTCTCCTCTACTGTAATCCCTCATAATTGCTCATTTTCTGAGAACTAGCAACACTATGTCTATAATATCTAAAGACTCTATGTTCTTTTTTAATTTGTTATAGACTAGTTATGCTAATTAATCACTAAGTTTGGACTAGATTATTGAAATTCTTTACATTCAACTTATTTCACACATCTACCAGAGTTTTTTTAAAGCAATTATCAATGTGCAGCTCGCTTGTTTAAAATATTTTGGTAATATGTCGTTTAGTTTCAGGATATATTTATGTCAACAAGACATTTATGATTGTTTACAACTTGGTCTAATTGTAGTTAATTCATTAAGTTTCCTGAACTTGATATTATGCCCCTAATCAATATTCATGATCTACACACACTGAATAATTGACACTTCCTGAAATTAGCAGTGCTGTATCCCTTGATTCTGTCCCTGATATGAGTTGTTCTCTCAGTCTTCCAGAGACTTCCTTTCTTCTTCAACTTGCTTACTTGGCAAACATCTTTTATTGGTGCAAAGTAGTATTCTAATATTGACTTATCTCTGAAGCCTACAAGCTTCTTAATATGGGCCAAGAAATGTTGATATGTATTTACAACTTCCCTGTATCCTTTTGCTTACTTGTGTGTTAATCCTTATCAAATATATTGAGTTTATTTCTTAATCAACCGTCTGTTTAAATGGGCCATAATCAAGACAGGAAATAAATTGGTCTTAGTATTGAACAAATTCAACAGGTGATATATTTTGACTTTAGTATTACTTGGACCATCAAGTAAGCTAGTTTTTTAAGCACAAGTATGTGAGTTAAAATGAAATGATAGCAGAAATTTGTAACTTTCAACAGAATAATTTGAGAAAAACAATGACTTAAAACTTAAAGTTAATTATCCAAGTTAAGAATATAATAATAATAATAAGTCAGAAAACTGTGTAAAATTTGAGTTAATAAAAATAAAATTAAAAATCAATGAAGTGGACAAACAAAATATTACAATAATGATTAATAACAACTCTGAATACATCCTTAGAAAATATCTAATAAAACACTTATCTCTGATTAATCTAAACAAGAAGAAAGCGGAGTCCTGGCTGATGTAGCTCAGTGGATTGTGCACCAGCCTGCAAATCAAAAGGTCACTGGTTCATTTCTCAGTCAGGTCACATGCCTATGTTGTGGGCCAGGTTCACAGTTGGGGACATGTGAGAGGTAACCAGTCTACATACCATTCCCTCTTTCACTCCATTCACCAACCTCTAAAAATAAATAAATATTTTTTACAAAAAGAGCAAAGAGATAACATAATGTTAAGAATGAAAATAGACCTGACTACATATAAAGATGAGACCTTATAAGAAAGTACTGTAAAAGTAATTTCAGAAATTAGAAGTTGATACATTATTTAAAATTTTTATTACAAAATTTGACCCAGAAAAAAAGCAAAAATATTCCCATTGATTAATAAATTAAATCAATAAATATGCTGTTTAAAAATATCCTGTAAGTAAACATTGAGACCATGTATTTCTTCTCAGCAAGTTTTACCTAACCACAAAAACATATTTCTTTCTTATAGAAACTTTTCTAGGAACATTTTTCATCAGTATTTCTAATTAAAAATAATAATGAAACACAGCTTCATTCATTCAATAAAGACTATATTCTAAAACAATGGTAATATGAGAAAGGACAATTAAATTCTATATTGCTTTCTAATATGGCTAAAAAGCTTAAAGAAGTATCAGAAAAACAAGTTTAAAGGAGTATCAGAATACTAATAATATGGTGAATATTAAGATATTCACCATAACAAAGTTAGGTTTATTTTTATCAATTAATGATAATGCTTAAATTACAAAAAATAGTGTCATTTACTTTGAAGAAGCCATGATTTTAGTAGGAAAAGAGAAGATATTTGATACATTCAACAAAATTGACAAAAAAAAAAAAAAAAAACTTTGTAAATTAAGAATTAAATAGAACTCTCTTTACCTAATAAATGGTAACTACAAACCTACTAATAATATCATCCAGTTATAAAGTGATAGACCCATTCTCCTTAAAATCAAGAAGACAGTACATCTCATCACCAAGTCCATTTAACATTACAGGAGATGCTCTATAAGAGAACAAAAATATGATAAAAAGACCTTGTGAGGAAGAAAGTTAAAAAACTCATAATGAATATTTGTGGATATAAATATGACAAAATAAACTACAGAAGAATAATGATAAACAATAGGAGAATTTTACAAGGTAGTGGGAGGCCAATGCTCAAAAATCTCTTCCTTGAGTTCATACATCATTATTCTTCTCTCATTCCTTTTCCTTGCCTACCTGATGTTCCACAAACATGTCAAGCTGACTTCCACATCAAAACTTTTTCACATGCTTTTGACTCTGTCACAATATGACCTAGGGTTTCACATGGCCAATGTTTCCACCTTCTTTATAGGTTGTTACTAAAATAGCACCTTAGCAATAATGTCTTCTTGCCTCCTGTATCTATCATTCTTGCCTTGCATCCACCATATATTGGGATACAGTTCTCCACTGGTTTCCTGGAGGCACCAAGTAACTTGCTTCCATACAACTTTTGCAAGGATATTTGTACAATAGCCTTGGGAGATATAGTTTCTCCTTTCTGAACAAGGGGCAGCTTTGTTCCCTATTGTGGAGGCTATATCAACTACTATGAAATAAAAACAGTGAAAGGCACATACTACCTATACTAATAAACTTCAAACATGTAATACCTACTTGGTTCACAACTCTTTCAAAAGCTGCAATCCCATCTTTTACTTCAGGCTCTGAACCTGACTCTGCTAATGTCTCTTGAGTTTCACCTACATTTTCCCAACTTAATCTTTTGTAATGTCATTCCAAATACTATATGACTTTACCTCCTGACAGCTTTACTCTGTTTCTCAACAAAACTCGCTCCTTTCCCCCTTCCTAACCCCAAGCTCTGAATTAAAATTACTCAGGCATATATGGAAACTGTGGCGCAATCACAAGCCTGCTTTACCCTGTATAAGGACTGATTATTTACATAATAGCAGAGAGGGAAAGCTTGCATACCTTGAAGATAGAAAGATCTGCAAGAAGAAAAATGACATGCTAAATGAGTCTTTTCAATATCACTATTCAGCTAATTCTATGATGTGAAATGCAAGGGAAAAGGTCTTATGAAGCCAGGAGGCCAAGAGATTGGTGAGTCCTTTTAGCATGTATTAAAGTTACTTTTTAAGCTTGTCTGTCTTCCATTTCATGCTTCAATACTGTAGATGATACAAACACTGATTGTTGTTTTCAGCATCTCCAACCAGATTAATTGCAAATATTACTGCACACAATTTATTGTGTACAATGAACTTAATAAAAATGTTTAGCTTGATACAATAATAAATTAATTTTGACCCTAGTTATCAATATTAATATTATTTTTACTCCAAAACCACATTAGCCTTCTCCCTTGTATTTAATGTGGATATCTTTTTATATTTATTCAGAATCTTAAAATATTGTTAAATTTAAGTGGAGTTGACTTAAATTTGGATCCTTTGTCACAACATCTTTTCCCAATTTTAATCTGGCTTGTATTTATCACTGAAACTTACAGACCGTAAATTAGACTTTGTTTGCATGATATTTCAAGGAATGTTATTGAATTCTCATCTTGTTTACATATTAGCCTTAACTTTTACATGCTAAAACTTCCTAATAACACATGAGGCATATATAAAACTCTTAATCCAATCATGTTTCTTGGTACTATGACAAAATGATATATATATCATCTGGTTTAAGTATACTTTCTAGTTCATTTTCATTCAGAGAACAAAATATTTTCAAGAGTTTAAGTATACCTAAAGTAAGTCAGTTTAGAAAATATGTCAATGAATTTTCTTGCTCTCCATAAGCAAAAATTTATAGCAGTGTTCAAAAAGAAGCACAGATAAATGAATAAATCAACCACCCAATATTAAACAACTTGACAGTCGTTAAAAATTCAGTTGTTGCAATGGACAGAATCAAAAGCTCAGGGCTGAGATGATTGGAAATTTAGTCTTTATTAGATAGTAATCATAATTTAAATTCACTGGCTAGAGAATATGTTAATATTTTAGGTATGTAAGACTCAAGGAGTTTAAATAGAAAAAAAGATTATGTTGATTATGCTGTACTTACTAAAATTCTACTTTGCAAAAATAAATAGATCAAAAATAATAAGCTTTAACCTCAATATTTCATTGCATAATGATTTTAAATACGTATTGTAGCTCTGAATTTTATCATCTCCATTTTACATATTTATGAGATTCATATTTGGAAATTATTATTAAAATGACCAAATTCACATAGAATTTGAGGGTCAAAACACATACATACATCTGAGGGCTATTTAATATCATAAAAGCTTAGAGCAGAAAACAAATTTCAATATCATGAGTTATTAACTCTAAACATACTTGACTAGGGCTTCCATTGCCTTTGCAATTATTGTCCACTGGAGACATAAGTCCAATGCAGCTAGGATTTTTGTGATTCACTTCTGCTTACTTGACAGCTAATGCAACATTGAAGTAAGGTAAATACTACAGAAATATATAAAAGAAAAAGCAAAAAATGGATGATTGACAGTGAAGTTATCCAGAGTTGCTTATACTCTATTGGAAAAAAAAAAAAAGAAAAAAAAATCACCATTAATCACTGCATTTTATTTTGCATTAAATATATCTACATTTATGTAACACAGCTGCCCTTAACGGATTGCAACATTGTTTTACATTCAAAAACATAAACATTTACACATGACTCAATGTGTAATCTCTACATGAACCATGCATATTATGATGGTCAAATTAAATTAGAAGTTAAACTTTTGAAAATTGAATTTTATATATATATATATAATTATATATAGTATTAAACTTTTCTGTGCATTTGACATAAAAATAATTTTATTTCACTTCTACTGTTAGGCACAATATTGTTATGCAAATTGTATTTCTATTGTTTTTTTTTTTTTTTTGCCTTACAGAGTTAAGTATCAGTTAAAAATATTGATTTAAAGAGAACATTAATATTTACATATGGTTCTTGGGTAGGTTGATCATTATATAATTATTAAATTACAGTACAACTTGTCTAAGAATGATATACTTAAAAGAATATATACATTTTTTTTAATTCTTTTTTTTATGTTTTATTTATTATTTTCAGAGGGAGAGTAAAGGATAGAGGCAGAGAGGGAGAGAAATATAAATTTATGGTTGCCTTTCACCTACCTCAAGCTATGGACCTAGCTGGAGACCTGGCTTGCAACCTGGTTATGTGCCCTGGCTGGGAATTGAACCAGTGACCTTTGGGTTCACAGGCTGGCACCTATCCACTGAGCTAGCAGCCAGGGTCTTAAAAGGATATTTTATGAAACAACATACAATTTTACCTTTGGTGTCAGCTATTTAACATCTCCAGATCCCTTCTGTTTCACTGAAAATATTTCAGAAACACAGAATGAAATAAAAGTTGAAGTAATCCTGGGCCCTGAGACTCTTAAGGCATCCCAAGAGAGAACCCAAAATAAATTTCCAGAAACTAAACTACTGATGGAGCTACATAGAAGAAAAGCAGAGCTATGTAAGAAAGAAATTGGCCATCCCTGCTTCACACTGACCCTTTTCCAAGAAAAACAAAAAAATTACCATTCCCACCAAATTAAGCCCATTTTCTGTGAATAACAATGCCATTTCTTAATATTCTTTATATAGACAATAGCCTCATTAATATCTCTCTTTCTTTACAGAATAAAAGATTTGCAATTAACAACCACTATATCTAGGTGTAACATAGACACACCTGATTTTATATAACCTTAATGGCACAAAAACTAAACAGCCAATATGTGTTGTATTTATAAAATCCTAGTAGTTTCCCGCAAGAAAATGACAGCTATATTAATGTAACACAGAGATATGTGTGTGGCTTCTCTACTTCAGTCTCTAACAAATTCCTGAAAATGCAGGGATGATTTTTAAATAATACTAATAATAACATGCTATAATAGAAATAGATAAATAGTAAATTAAAAAACAACAACAACAACTTGTTGCTTGTGGTAAGTCTGAAGGTATGTGAGAAAGAACCACATTTTAATTACGATTGTCCAAAATATCTTTAGTTTTATAGAAGATTGTTTTAAAATGCTAATAATAATGAGGTGTTAATAAACTTCAGTTTCAAGATAAACATTCACATATTCCTTAAGTCAATTAAACTTTTAAGAACAGTCTGCCCACTTGGGTTTACGTTTTAGTAGAGTTTTTGTAGCATAAAATTATAAAGGTTAATCCAACTTTTGCCACTGGATTGTTTTACTGTTCTCCTGCTCTTATAGAGAGTATGTGATTTTTAAAAGGACAAAGATACTTTTTTCTACATTACAATGTGGTATAAAACTTAAACTCTTAAAAGATGTTTATAAAATACTTTCTGTTTATGTTTTTTAAAAGTCACTAGAAATTATGTTTGAAATATAGTTTTTACTTTATAGATATCTTACAAACATTAACAAAAGTCAATTAACTGTATCTTACACTAAATTCAGGCTGTTTCTTGACCCTTGTTAGATATCTCATCTTTGTAGATGATGTGCAAACTTTGGAGTCATTGAGAGATAATATTGCATAACATGTTTTGACATCTGAAATTATTATTGGCTTTTGATTTCTAGAAAATTATTTTTCTTTAACAAGATAAGCATCTCATCGTAAAAACTCAGTAAGACAAAACAAAAACATAATTATGTGTTATCATCCAAATTAAAGTTTAGCATGCATTTTTTCTAGTCAGTTGTCTTTCCAATGCTTTTTATTTTGTAATAAAGCAGTAACTATAGTTGAGACAGATATAATTTTCTTTATTATCATATATAATGAAATATCTTTATTTTTTTCATAGGTATCTATTGTAAAAGTATAACTATCCTCTGTCTCCAACATTGTTCAGTATATCATATTAACATTAACAATAGTCCATTTTCTTTACCTAAGAAAGAAAATGCTATTTCTCTGGAATATTACAATGGTACAATGGTATTACAATGATAATGACAATTTTAATGTCTTTAATGAAAAGCCAAAGATATTACTGGAGTATAAGATTGAGAGAATTTGTCTATATCCATGGCATTTGGGCCTGTAATACAGGAAAGATTTTAAAAATGTGACATGGTAAATAGACTGTATTGTTGAAGTGATGAAAAAGTGAAAAATTCATTGGAGTGTCCACAACTGCCAGCTGGAAAGGAGACAGAAGGATATCAACAGTCTGCATTCAGAAGGAATCCTGACGTGTTGATGTAATAGCCTGGTAATGAAATGATTCGCCTGCCTTTCCTTACAAAGATCCCTTTGACTCTTTGAAGTGGAATGCTTTGGAGATCACATAAACATGGCCTAACATAAAAATTGTGTCTTTAGGAGCATTCCATTTTCTCCGTAAACATTAATTTAAATCAGCTACCAAGGTTTATGTATTTATTACACATGTTATAATTTTAAGTTGTTTAATATCTGCAACTTGCTCTGAATGCAAACCAAGTTACACTTAAGACACTCTTTTCGGAAACAACAACAATTCAAAACTGAGTAACAACCCTGTCTAGACTCAAGTAAATACATTGTCACCCAATTACATGAATAGATAATAGCTTATTTGTTAGAAACACACACCAGAATAAACCCTCGCCAGAACCGAAAAATGTAGAAATGCTGCTTAGAATCCTTTCGGAGGCTCATTGGAATATTGAGTAGTGGGAAAACTGTGAGAGAAAACAGGAGAAAAAATATTTTTTAAATGACAGGAGCTAGAAAATCAATAAGCCTAATTTATGAGATGTAAGGTATTCTCAACCTCTCAAAATATAGCATATGATGCAAATTGGTGTCCTGAGTCAACTACCTATCACACCTAACTGAAGAACTGCCATCAGGATTCTGATGTATCCACTTACCAGCTGGTGACATTAGACATAGCCTTATATATGCGTCTGTTGAGAAAGCATCCAGACATGTGATATAAAAAAACAGACATTTATTGAAGAAGATGCAAACCACAAGAAACACTGTACATGGACAATGACACTTCAGTCGCCTTCCAAGCAAGCATCTTGCAGTCTCACACAGTCCTCCCAATCACCATCAGCTGACCATCATATTTTCATGAATCTCATTGACAGTCTGAAACCTCTTTTTTATCAAAGGTGATTTTAGTTTTGGGAAAAGCCGGAAGTGGCAGGATGCCAAACCTGAGCTCTAGGGGGAGCTGAGTCACCTGAGTGATTTGATGTTTCACAAAAATCTCTGTATAAGACGTGGTGCATGAGAGGGCATGTTATCTTGGTGAAGCTGCCAATCACCACCTGCCCATGGCTGCGGCCTTCTGAATAATCTCTGTAGTTTCCACGTAGGCATGTTCAATCTTAATGCCAAAACGATGCAGATTTGTTGCTCTACTCTCTCAGTCATTTTGAATGTAACAACCACACAGCATACGTACTCAGTGGTGTCTACTGCTTCCATTGATTAGTACAGTGAAGGAGTCATTGTTCACACATGCACATTCCAGTCCTCTTTTCTCAACTTCCAGGTTATATCAATGTGGCCCAAACCATTCTTGTTATATTAACAATCGCTAGACTTTTTTGGACAGACCTTGTATGTCAAGCCATGGCACTAAGGATACCATGATAAACAAAAGCAAAAGGGTCCTTGAAATTATGAAGCTTATATTCCTATAGAGAAAAAAAAAAAAAAAAAAACCAGAGAAAGAAAAATAATGAAATAACTTTAGAGAAAAAATAATTGTTTAAAGAAAAACAAAACTGGTACAGAGAATAGCTAGATGGGGTGAAAAGGGTAGTCCATGACATAACAATCATCTGAGGAAGTGTTATCAGTTGTGATAAAGTGGGGCTATGCACCAAGGTATCTTTAGAGGGGTGAATGCTCTCCTAATAGGTGAGAAAAGATGATTTACCTCTGACTTCATTTCCTTTCCTTCTCAACTCACCTCAGTAACTAAATTCATTAGAAACAACTTCAAAAATTACTTGCTATCAATATAGGGAGTAGGAAGTTTCTTGTAAATGATATTAATCCCAGTCTTTGGGATCTTTGATTTTGTAAACAGCTCCCATCCTCTTTCAGCCGCCAATCCAAATATTGCTTTCATATGATATTGCATTTGTAATACAGCTGTGAAATGAGAGAAAGACTGAAATAGAATGTGCTTTTCATTAATTTTTTAACTTCCCCCAAAATCAGTTTAGCATTGATATCAATCACTTTAGAAAATATTTAATGAATTACCTTAAGTTATATTATCCTACATAGGTAAAAATGAAATAAAGGTAATGCCACATTTCTGCTTGTGAAAGTGAAAATGGTATAGACCTTTGGAACATGGACTTAATGTCACAGTGGAAAGAAAATCTAGTTCATGTGTTCTTCTCAGGTCTAACTGAGGTAATCCATCTGAACTATTAGTAGCTTTCCTGTAGTATGTGTGCAACAATAGGTTGGCCATTATTTTTATTAAAATATGTTATTTTTGTTAAAATATTTTTAATAAAAATTTTTAGTTTTTGTTTTCAACATTAAAAACTTTGGGAGTCATATTTCATACATAAATAAATGATACAACACTGAATAAAAACATACACTTGCCATTGTAACTTCTCTTTTAGAAGAAAACAAACTTTCTTATAGAGATGTCTTTTTCTTATTAGTCCTAAATTTCTGTGTCACCTTTCTGCTGTTTAAAAAAAAAAAAATGTGAGGTTACCCATTTCACCTCTTTTTCCAAATTTACTATGATGCATTTTTTATTTTGTTATATCAAAGTTTCTATCTATATATAAAATAATATTCTCTAGTTAACCTATAACTCAAACAGTAAAAATATTGGAAAACATTTTCAGATACATGATGATATTTTCCATGTATAAGTGATCTAATAATACTTATTTTGTTATATACAAAAATAAAATGCAATAGTGGATTGGTATCAGGATGATTAATTGGAGACCTTCATAATGGTGTAGACCTGTGGATATTTAAACTGCACCATAGGAATAGCTTATTCCTGGGTATGAGAAGTTAAAATATTTTCTTCTTTCTGTTTAAACATGGCTAAAAAAGAAAAGGAAAGACAGAAATGGAGGAGAGATTACCCAAGATCAAGGACTTGCTTGTGATCATGCAGTAATATTATAATTAACCACAGTAGTGGGATGATTTCCCTAAATGACAAGGGTCACTTTCACTGTCAATGGTTATTGACCACTAATGTGGTTAGAAATAAAATGTTTTCTCTACAATGGGGTACTGTTCCTGTGTTGATGCTGGTGGACAATGTCATCTTTATAGCCATTCTGGGACTCTCCTACTGATATTATCTAAAGAGACAATCATTTTGAAGATGCATGACAATTTCTATTTTTAATAGACTCAGTTATTCAAGTTCTTGTGTTCAGGGCTAAATGATGCTAAATCCTGAGATATCAAAATAACCATATCTGATTTCTGCACCTGGGAAAATGTCATGTTCCTGGGAAAAGTAGAGCAAATGTAAAACAATGTAATAATGATAAAATTAATGAGTATATATAACTCAGTAATTGGATAAAATATATAGATGCTGAATAGATCAAAGAAGGATGAAAAATATTCAGTAACCTGCCATTAGAAGTAAGACTCACAGGACAAGCTGGAATTTAAACAGAACACTATTTGGAGGTGGTGGTAGATGTAAGAACAGTGGCCCAGCAGCGATTTAAAGGAAAAGAAAGATCAAATAAGACCACATGGCCAATACAGGAAATCTCAAAACGTGCCCACAAGTTGTGTAGACCTTGTACATATAAATGCAATTGGGTTGCTATGCTATGGAGCAATTACGCTGAAATTATTGGCCTGCTTATTCACTTTATTATTGTGGGGGAGGAAGAAACTACATTCAAGGTTCTTTCTGTTGGTCTACTATTTTAATCTACGTGAGAGATTAATAAGAAAAATAACCAAATTTAATTACACACTTCCACATGGGAACACCACATATATGAAAGAGTCGGAAACGTCACATACTTGAAAGGATCAGGTACAAAAGGTTAAGATTAGGTCTAGATGACATTCTGAGCTAAAATGAAGTAAGGCGCCTTGGGACTTCAAAAGGTTCTAGCAAGAGAATGAGAGGAGCAGATGTTCAGTTATTAGAAGCCTGCCCTACTGTAGAGACAGGGCAGAGACATTATTTCTGGTGGTAACTCTTATTATGAACAAGAGCCCTAATTTAAATTCTTCAAGAGAGAAGTAAAAGTTTGCCTTCCGCTTCACGAGTTCAAGTGGCAAGTTTTAGAGAAGCCTGTTCTTAACCCCTCAAGTATCAAATATGAATAAACTTTGGACAAAAACATTTTTTTGCAAAGGTTGAAAGGACTACTTACAGACCATTAACAGATAGTTCACTGTTTTAAGACACCAATAAACACCCAAATGAACCCCATATGCTTGAAATTCTTCTCCAAAAAATGAACATGAAAGCAGTCGGTGAAATGCTTCATAATAAAAGGGGAAAATAGAGAAAGTTAAACAATGCAGTAAAAACAATTAGTTTTGACATGTTGGTGCCTAAAAAGCAGATAACACGTTTAACGTTCCTTTCACGTTTCTATTTGGATATACAATTAAATAGAAACTGCATGCTTCTAAAAGAAAACTGTAGCTGTCTGGTGAGGACTTGGAATATTGTTTTAACCTTTCTTTTGATCATTTACATCTTTGATTTAGCTCTCAGTATTTTTATTATTCCAGGAAACAAGGAAGTCTGAACAGTATACAGTAATTAGTCAGTTTGTATGGCCTGTGAGGCCCATAATTGACCTCCCAGAAAGACGTCTTTGTTATTTAAACAATGTGGCTAATATAACATGCAGGATGAAAATGTTGCTCCGATTGTTTTTGCAGCCCATGATGTTTTCAAATCTTTCAACAAAATAAAAATGAAGCTTGGCCTATGACAGAACAAGCATCTAATTATGTAGTGCCTATATTTTATTTTTCCCTCCATGAAGTTTGTTACTAAATTCAGAACTCTGTGTTTTATAGCGTCAACTCACAAGACAATGGTGTACATGATTTACATTCTGACTAAGACCACATGTGCATTGAATAAGAAAATATACCCCCCTCTTTCCTCCCCACATACAAAACTGTCACAACAAGGAGTATTTAGTCTGAAAGAAAGACAAGTGTTTGTATGGTCACTTCCTAGTGAATTCTAGTATTTTTTCTAAGCAACATTTATATGAGTATATTTACAATTTGGTAAATAGTATAGCAACAGTTTCTTTTAGAAATAAAATAAATCCCATTCACATTAATGGCTCAAATATCATACCTAAAGGTCAGATACAGTTTTTAAACTAAAAATTGGCAAACAGCCCTGGCTTGGTGTGGCTGTGGCTTGGCCTGTGAACCAAAAGGTCGTCAGTTCGATGACCAGTCAGAGCACAATGCCTGGGTTGAGGGTCAGGTCTCCAGTTGGGGGCGCATGAGAGGCAACTATACATTGATGTTTCTCTCCCTCCTTTTCTCCCTCCCTTCCTCTATCTCTAAAAATAAATAAAATCTTTAAAAAATTGACAAATATTTTAACTCTACACTGTTCCCATTAGGCATGCATAGTGAGAAAAGGATTTTTTTCCTTAACGTATTTTAGACAAGTGGATAAAATGTCTGGTTAGGCCTTTTCCACTTAATTGGGCAATGCCAATTTTTATTTGGTTAGCATTACCTGAAAAACATATATAATAAGTATGGGGGTTCCTCCCCAATGTTTAACATCAGCTTTGGGTATCTGTGTTAAATATTTGTATTTATGTTTGATAACAATTTCATATTTGGAAATTATGAAAAAATTTGACTGTTGAAATGAACTGGAGGACATTATGCAAAATGGAATAAGCTAGAGGAGAAAGAAAAAAAGAAACGCAGAATCTTATTTTTGGTGGAATCTTAAAAAAGTCAACTACATAGAAGCAGAGGGTAGAATGATGGTTACCAGGGCCATGAAGGTGGTGGAAATGGAAAGATGCTGGTCAAAGAGTACAAAGCCTCAGTTATATACAATGATTAAGTATGAATATCTAATGTGTAACATAAGGACTGTAGTTAAAAATCCTGTATTAAATACTGAAATTTTGCTAAGAGAGTAGAGTTCAGGTTCTCTCATCAAACACAAAAATTTAACTATGTGGAGCTGATATGTTAATTAGTTGGACTATAGTAACCATGTCATTATGTTTAGATATCCAAACATCATGTTCTACATCTTAAATATATGCAATTTGTATTTAAAAATAAAATTTGAAAATGTGTATATTATTGAAACATAGATGGGTATGATGCAAATATATATTTTATTCCTAAAATATAGACTTTATAATTTATAGTATATTATAGATCATGTATTACATGATCTAAAATATTTATCATACTATACATTATGTTATCTATAATAATATACACTAAGTATATATATCAAAGTGTATATATGTATATATATACACACACACACACACACACACACACATATATATATATATGTTTTTATTCCCTGTGATCATGAGACATTCTGAATCAAATTTCTCCTGAATTAATATTTCAATTATTAGTTACACAACTGATTAAAATGTTATTCTAAATATTAATTATTAAATGTAAAAATAAAATGTTATTAGATTTTAAATTTTAAAATTTTAAATTATTGGATCCATTACTTTTAAATTAATGGATCAAAGTGAATTTTAGGAAATATCAAAAGTATGCAAAGTGACTTTACAAAAATTCAATAGACCCACAAATTGGTAGTTTTTTAAAACAAAAATAAGATGATTTGGATGTTTCACATTCCAGGAACATCTAATTTTTTTAAGGTATAGAATAACAGCTGGTGTGGCTCAGCAGATTGAGCACCAGCTTGGGAACCAAAGGGTAGCCAGTTTGAATCCCAGTCAGGGCACATGCCTGGGTTGCGAGCCAGGTCTCCAGGTGGGGTGTGGGAGAGGCAACCACACACTGATGTTTCTCTTCCTCTCTTTCTCCCTTCCTTCCCCTCTAAAAATAAAATCTGGCCCTGGCTGGTGTGGCTCAGTGGATTGAGCACCAGCCTGCAAACCCAAGTTTCACTGGTTTGATTCCAGTCAGGGCACATACCCAGGTTGCAAGCCAGGTTTCCTGCTTGGTCCCCTGCTGAAGGCAGGTGAAAGGCAACCATACATTGATATTTCTTTCCCTTTTTTCTTCTCTCCTTTCCCCTCTCTCTAAAAATAATGAACAAAATCTAAGAAAAAAGAATAACATAATGCAAACTTAAATTCCAATAAAAATGTTTCCACTAATTAAGTAATATTCTTAGCAGTGGAGCTAAATTGATTATTATGTTACTTATATTACTCAAGTGAGCCATCTTTAACTTCTCAAACAGACAAAATGAGATTGATTTGTTATGCCATATTTTGAAAATATTTTTAAAAAGATCAAATAATTATGGTAAATTTGGCCCTGGCTGGGTAACTCGGTTAGAAGATCATCTTGATGCGCTGGATGCACCAACATTTTTGATCCTTGGTCAGGGACATTGAAGAACCAACCAATGTTGGTTCTCTCTCTCTCTCTCTCTCTCTCTCTCTCTCTCTCTCTCTCATTCTCCCCTCCTGTATCTCTAAAATCAATCAATATTATTTTTAATTGTGGAAAATGCAATATTTGAAAATAATTTCAAATATTCATTGCTCCAATGAATTAGTATTTGAAGGAGCTATAGTGATCACATAATGACTATAATACTAATCCTTAACTTAAAAAAATATGCACATTTTGTTAGGAACCATAATGATTATTAGCTCATATCTAAGTTTGTGAGATGACAGAATTAACTATATGTCTTAGTGTTCTGGTACTACCGTAACAAATACTATAGACTCAGTGCCTCAAAATGTAAATTCATTTTCTCACAGTTCTGGCAAGTTCACGACCAAGGTTTCAGCCAATTTATTTCTTGGTCAGACTTCTCTCTTCCTGGCTTGCAGACAGTCTTCTTCTAGCTGTGTCTTCATAAGGTGGAGAGAAAGAGCTCTGGTGTTTCTTCCTGTCACAAGGTTACCAGCCCTATGATAATAGCATCTCATGTTTATGACCTCATTTAACCTTTATCATCTTCTTATGGGCCCTCTGCCAAATTCAGTAACATGGGGATTAGGGCTTCAATGCATTAATATTGTAGGAAAACAAACATTCAGAACAGCATTACAGAATCCGAAATCTCTTCTTAGCCTTGTATTATGTTCATTTTTTCTTGTGACATAATACTACATCACTGTTAGTTTTGGAAATGTGCTACATGATATTTATGGACAGCTTAGATTAAATTATTTTTTTCCTATAATTTGACAAGGGCAATCTATTTGTCTTTTTTCTTTGCTGGTTCTCATTTAATGGCATTTTTTTTTTTTTAAGTAGAGGTATAAATATACTAAAGATGGTCTCTAGTAATTTAATTCAAATTTTTAAAAAATGATCTTTTTTTGTGATTCAGTGAGAAACATTACAAGTGAATTATATCATTATAAAAATATAATTTTAGTAATTTAATCATGGTAAATAGATGCAAGCATAGGTTGCTTAATCAAAGGTACATTTGCATGGCAAAATGCTAAATAAGTTAGATAGACACATATATTTGCTGGCTTTAATAAATCCTTTAATTATAACATTTTTAATGAAAGGTAAAAATTAGCCTGGCTTTGGTATGTGAGTTTGTATTATTTATAAACTTCTTAATTCACTGAGAATATCATTTTGGAAAATGCTTCTTAAAGATGCCTTTTGACAATGACAGTCAAGATAAGAATTCATTAGATGATCTGTAGGTTGATATTAATACTTTACACATAAAGTTTTACTTTAGTTTACCAAAAGAATTAATAATACATTTTAGACACTTAATATAAAACAGAACATATTCAAAGTTGGTGGTCTGTAAAATTAAAAACAAGCAAACAGTAAAACAAACAGAAAGCTTGAGAACTTTTGCTGTGAGTAATGGGAATGTGAGAAAAGCGAATAGTAGTAATTAAAAAAAAATAAACTCTGCTAAGTCAAGATGGAACATAATACTCAGTATGCATCCCTGCCAAACACTTTATATTTCTGCATATTAATGAGTAAATGACCCAGAAGCAGCAGTAGCAGTATGCCGTTTAGTTGTAAGTCAGAAATTGCCAATAAACAATAAGGACTACATGTATTCAACCATTACCCAGCTGCATTTCCTTCAAAATTTCCCCATACATTTGATGAGAGGCCAAGGTTTTCTGAGGTACCCCAGTCTATGGCTGGCTTTTCTGTTTAATCTGTGGTTCCTTGATATGGAGCCTTTGCATCTGCATCTACGTTGGTCTAACAGAGACCTTCTTGGAGCTGAGTTGTATTCTGGTGATTATCTGCTCAGTTAGCTTGTTCCTTCCCCATTCCTCACAAAGGTGTCAGGCTTGCATAACTTGTAAACACTTCCCCTGCTTGCCCCAGCTCTCCTTCTTTAAAAAAAAATCTATTTATAGGCATTTCACCCATTCAATGTGCTGCACTTCTATTTTTCTCTTGGCATCTGCTTTCTAGACCCAGCCCCTCTGATGAAGGAAGATGCACTAAATGAAGGAAGATGTTAATAAATAACATTATAATTTTATTTTTGTAGCTCTCTTAATAAAAATGTAGCTATAAGCAAATTTATAAATTTGCTCAATCATTTCCTGTCAGAAATATACATTTACATTCTAGAATACTAGGAAAGCTTTTCTTTCTGTTATTTAAAAGCCTGTCATTTAATATAGTAGTTCTTGAACAAAATATTATATAATCTTTAACGCTAATCATCTTTCCAAGGATTTGTATAAAACACAATGTGCATGGTTCATCTCTTTCTTCATCCCCAAAGGTAGTAGATGGATTGGGCAGAAATCAGCCTATGAAAAAGATTACATATTTGGATTTTAATGTTTTGAATCTAATATTGTTTTAACACCAAAACCAGGGCTCCCTTAGCAGGAGAAAACTGGGGTGTAGTTAGGAGGTGTAGACTGTTCAACACTCAGTTTTTAAAAACATTTGAAATCTTTTAATTATAATGAATTATTCCCAATTATTTCAAAATTACATTCATTAGGGTTCTCCTGTATAGGCTGCCAAATTTAATATTTTTGATGATCTAATAGGTAAAAAATGGAATCTCAAGTTTTAATTTGTGGATGCCTTATGATGAAGTATGTCAAATATCCTATTGATTTAAATATATTTCCAACTTACAATAACACTTGCAAAATTATATCTATATTATTGTCAATGTCTAGAGGCTTATCATAAGTAAAACTTTTTTCATTCAATTATGCATAAAATATAATTATCATGTGATGACATTAAAACATACATATTAATATTATGAGATAAAAGTCATATTAAACCCCCCAAAAAACTGTTTTGAAAATAGACAATTTGGATTTGAATTCTGCAGTATGCTTAGTAAAATCTACGGCATGAGAAGCTATTTGGGATGTATCGTTAAGGTTCCTGAGTGATACACAAGTCTTAAAAAGTTTAGTGACTTACTATAGCTTAAATCATTGTTCATTTTAACTCTTGAAACTGAAAGTCTTAAGACAGTACATTGAAGTCTTGAAGTGTTTACTAATTCATTCATTTCTTTATGACCAAGAAAATCAATGATTGCATGTTGAAGCTCTTCAAAATATGTCTGTATATTTTCAAATGAGCAGATTATACTATTGGGTTTCAAGATTCACACACAGGAGAAAGTACGGCTTTTCTTGAGACACTCTAAGCATTTTTACTTTGCACATTGGTTTTCATACATAACAGTTTTATTCTTACTCTCTTATCATCTTGTGGAGTTCACTATTATAACAGAAGGATACATTTCTGATATTGTGATATATTATTGTTATTTGTCTTATGTGTAAAATTCAAATAAAGGCAAACATATATTTTACCCAAAGAGATCAATATGTAAATTGCACATTATTTATATTAGTCACTTATTCTAAACAGTATGTGTATTAAATAATGTGCGAATAAAGTTTTTGTTGACCTTTATAGATCGTAACATTTCTAAATGCAATAACAGAAAAATGCCCTTAGTGAAATTATGTTAGGTTTTTCTGACAATACCTATGTTAATTTGATATCTTTTTAATTCTGTGATAAACATTTTAAATAAAATTGGTTTAGCTAATGTAAAAGATAAATATTTTCTTCAATTAGAACAACACTGACACCCTGGCTGGTGGCACAGTGGATAAGGCAGTGGCCTTCGAACCCAAAGGTCCAAAGGTCCAAAGGTCGTTGGTTCGATTCCCAGCCAGGGCACATAACCAGGTTGCAAGCCAGGTCTCCAGCCAGATCCATAGCTGGAGGCAGGTGAAAGGCAACCATATATTGATGTCTCTCTCTACTTCTCTGCTTCTCTCCTTTCCCCTCTCTCTAAAAATAATACATAAAAACTTTTTTAAAAAAGAATAACACTGCCAATAACTCTGTAAATAACCAAAGGTTGTTGCCTGAGGAGAAATGTAAATTATTAAACATTAAGTAAACCCTCTTTTAGTAGACTTCATATTTATTTCTATGCAACAAAAGTTTATGGTGGTGAATACTGTTGCATTTTCCAACAGTTTTTCCTTTATATTTCAGGATACTAAATTAATTTGACCTAATAAGTTAACTTGCCACTTTGATCATCAGAATTTGTGTAAAAGTCATACTGACTACATCAAACCATTTCAAAATTATCTCTTACTGTTTTTCATTCTTCCACATTCTAATTTTTAAAAAATTTAGTCTTGTTTATTATGGACATATATTTTATTTAGCTTAAATATCTTTAGAATTTATTTTTTCTGGTTCTTTAAAATAATCTTGACATAAACTTTAAACTTAGAGCATGAAAAAATACAAGTATTGATAATCAGAATAAAGAGGCAACTCAATTGATGTGGTTGTGCATATGTACATATTGCCAATGACTTTTGTTTTTGTTGCATATTTTAATTATGGTAATCACTTTTTTCTAACCTGCTTTAAAGTTGAAGAAAATCTTAAACAAATTTTTTAACTAGGAAGAGAGAAAGAGAATGCTTCTTTCAATTGAATGTGATAGACAAGAAGAAGACAAGGCAGTATCAGATATCAACTATGTAGTTTCCAATTCGCTACCTTGGATCATAGAGTCATTTCACATCTGAGTATGTTTCTCTGAAAATGGAAGTAGCTAAATGGCAGGTGCTGTATATCGATGCTTCTTTCTGGGTTATGTCACATCTGTGCTTCCCTCTTGACAATGCACCTGACAAAAGGGGTGAGATTGGGTTTGGTGAAGCCAGTTACACCTGGAACAAGGTTCATAACTCCCCACTTATCCTCACCTTTGGTTTTTGCTCCTCTTTCTCTAAATTTATTCCCTTTTCAATTATAACCTTTCACTTATATAATTCTTCCATTTCTAAGACTATCCCATTTGTTCCCTAGCTATTTTTTCCCTAAAAGTTTAATTATCTTAGTTCTTGCAATATTGATTTGCCCTATATAGATGTTTTACCGCTGGGGAAATTCAACGTCATAAACTATCTTAAGGGTCTAGGATACCCATCTTTCAGAGAGCCATTGCTATCTTCCCCAGATAAATAGGAGTTCATGTATAGAACAGGACCTCACATACAGAATGCACTTAAATTAAGTCTAACCTGCCAGTTACGCAGTGATTTGCTATTGCAGACTCTTGAAACAATATTCATTTTCAGCGCAACCCTCAAAGCTTTGTCAACTTTCAGTAAAGTGTCCTTCCCTTACCCTGTTGGGCAGTAAAACCTTGTGTTACCCAAAGTATATATTGCCACCTGTTAGTTACTCACTTAACTCCCTTCTCTGGAGCTCTCACTAGCTAACTACCTGGCTTAGCTTCAGCTGGAGAAATAGGTATCCTGGGGGCTGTTGGTTTTATATTATCTTAGTCTTCTTAGAATATTCTGAATTGAAAAAATAAGTTTCAAAGTAGCACTTCCAAAATTTTCAACATAGCTATGTAAAATTGTCCCCAAAATGAAATACACAAATAAGTTAAATGTTTTATTTATGTTGCACTGCAATAAACAGGTCACCATTTAACAACTTGGGTCAAGACACATAAATAATCCATTTACTAGTCTAATAAGCATCCTTCAAAAACCCTTAATTTGCTTCTGCTTAAATGTAAAGAAATATGGAGACAGGTTTACTAGCCAATAGATAGTATGTGATTTATATTTCATAAATATTTTTGAAAGCATGAAAAGTAAAATGTATATATCTAAACATACATAAGCAGTAAGCACACTAACTTATACAGTCCCTGTGTATGTAGTTACATGTTGTGTGGACAAAAGAAAAATGGATGCTATATTACAATTAAAACTAGATCTTTGCCTTATTCATGATGGTTGACCTAATGTGGTAAAAATGAACAGTAAAATGGTTCAACAACTTCCATACCAAAAATAAATTAAATCAGGTCCAAAAACAGAAATGGGAAAATTAGGAATATCATTACTTTAACCAGTGAAGACTTTCTGTGATATTTTCTATACAAAAGGAGAAATAAAACACACAAGACTATGCACATTTATACTCAACTGGTTACTTGACTGTTTATGCATTGTTTATAAAAATAACTTTGTGGGTTATAGAATAACGACATTTTGTATCAATGGAGAAGCTGTCTGATTTTGTTTCATTAAATCAGAGATTCACATAAACAAAGTGATCAGCAAAAGAGGCAAAAGGCCAGGCTTAGCTGTAGGTATAATTCCTAAGAATGGGTGGCCTCTTTTTATTTGACCTAAGAAAAATATTTTAAGTTATACTAAAAAATATAATCATTGTGTACACTTTTCATTCCTTTATTCTCCTCATCAAAATAAATCATATATATAATCAATGTTGAGATGATAGCAAAAACAATTTGAAAGTGTTTACAACATTTGGTAAAAAGATGCTTGTGAGGAATCCGATAATGAACCCAAGGACAGTAATGTAGGATCCGTGTGAAATGTGTATAAAAGTGAACATTTGAACCCACAAACATATGAAACCATCTAACTTTTTTTCCTTTCAGAACCCATAAATGCATAGTGACTACCAACTGATTCCTTGATTAAATTATGCAAGAAGTTAAAAAAATATTTCAACTGCTCTCCAATTGCATTGTGTTGATGACTATATTATGAACAGTAAAAATATAAAATATTTTTTATTGATTTCATTTATATAATGCCAACAGTACTGTCATAAATGAGTGAACTATTCTAAAATATAATTAAATGTTTCTAACAATAATAAGAATCCTAAATATGCCTCTAGATTTTAAGTCATAGAAGTTAAAAACCTTAATTTTCAAGAACATACTTTTTAAAAATTTTCAAATATTTTATAATAAATGTGTTTATCCTTAAAATATGATTATTATAAACATATACATAATAGCTGAAAGTATCAGCTATGCAAATTATATAAATTATATAATTATATTGACATCATCTCGATACTTTAGGGACAGGAGATATATATTACTTATTTATATTTATCTCCATAAAATATGTAACTGTGTGCATGTGTGTGTATATTCAATGCTATAAAAATGAACTTAGAATATACAGTTAATGTATATGGAGATCCAAACTGACTAGAACTGCAGGATTTCGGTGCAATCCTCCTTGATAGACAAGAGACTCCCTTTTCTCTGAAAATCCTTTTTATTATCCTGACAATTGCCATTCAGCGTTTAAGTCTTCTTACTTAAAGTCAATTTATAGCTAACTTCATAAAAGTAGTTCTATTTCCCTAGTAGCAAAAGCAGCTCTTAAGAGGAGCAGCGAAAATATACAATTAATCAAAACTTAATGGTCCTTGAGTCAGCGTTCTGTGTATTCAGTGAATCAGAGAAAATACCTACATGAAAAGGTACGTAGCAATAATAACTCAGTGTTTCATAACTGTCTTTAGTAATCATCTGTGGTAGGCATGGTAATTACCCACTCTAAAGATATTTATGTCCTAATCCTGGTAACTTAATGTGTATTTTACCTTACCTGGCAACAATACTCTGTAGATAGGTGTAAGCAATGGGCCTTGAATTGGGGAAATTATCTTGCATGATGTAAAGGCTTTGAAGGTATAAGCTTTTCCTGTAAAAGTTGGACAGGCTAAGGAATGAACTATTCTCCAGAGCATCCGTAAAGAAAAGTAGTTATGCCTACCATTTGATTTTAGCCCAATTAATCCTATTTTCTCCAGAGCTGTAAGACAGGAGAGTTCTGTTGTTTCACATCACTAAGTTGGTATTCATTTGTTACAGCAACAATAAGAGATGAGCACATAATCAGTCCTGTGTCACTGGGTATACAAATCCTTCTGACATGATTCACTCTACCACTTTTATCAACAAGGTATAAACTATGGTTATAATATTGTGAGCATGTGGGTCACATGTACACAACCAAAAAGCAGGTAAAAAAGCCATTGATTGACCTTTAGTTTTTCAAGACCTTCAAAAAACAGTACCAAGGACCTTAAAATATAAATATATCCATGTCATCTCTGTTTTATATAATCACCTCTGAGGAAATGAGTCAAGCTAATGCAACCACATTCCTTAATGTAAGATGCAATTTAGTAACCCTTCCCAATTCTCCAAACTCAGTAATCTCTAATCCAGTCCATTTTTATTGAACATTTTTAGTTTTAAATATGACATAAATAATTATTAGTAAATGATATTTGCAATACCAGAAATTATAAGGTAATACACAAAATCTTAAATCCAAAGGTTGTTGAATATCTCTCTGTTTCAGCTCACCACTCAGCTCTGCATTGTACAAAAAAGGAGACAATGTCTTACTGTTCACTTTTAGAATCTTATATTTACTTCAGTTCTTTTATAGGAAACACTCATGTGTCCATTTAAGCTTTCGGATATCACTGTCTATTAGTAAATAATAGTGATCCAATATAGCAGAGTCTTATAGAAAATAGAATTTGTTCTCTATTTCACCTAACAATCAAGAAGTAGAAAACCAGGATTGTGTTTTCATTATGTTTTACAAATCCTTAAGGAGTTGGACTCTTTCAAGATTGGCCCAACAATTCTGGAGTATAATTTCAATTACCGTGTTCCAAAAGATGGAAACAAAATCCACTATCACATCCACATTCCAGGGAACAGGATAAAGTAAAGCCCAAAGAATAATAGAGGTAACAAGTGTACATGAACTACATTCCATAGAAGATTTCTAGGAGTTCTTTCATATCATTCTACTTCCATCCCATTATTCAGAATTCAGTGATGTAAACTAAACTAATAAAATATATAATTATGTAAGAAATATTTAAAAAGTGTGTGAACACATATGGTAATTTCTAACTCAAATACTCACTGAGTTTTCCCTGGGTATGATGATTATTACTAAGAAGAAGATAATAACCCTGGCTGGTGTCACAGTGAATAAGGCACTGGCCTGCGAACCTCACTGGTTCTATTCCCCAGTCAGGGCACATAACCAGGTTGCAAGCCAGGTCTCTAGCCAGGTTCTTAGCTGGAGGCAGGTGAAAAGCAACCATACACTGTTTCTCTCCCTCTCTTTCTCCCTCCCTGCCCTTCTCTCTGAAAATAGTAAGTAAAATCTTTAAAAAAAATAAAAAAGAAGATAATATATTTACTTTATAGAAAACTTTGTACTGTTTTGATTTTCAGTATTATGAATGTACATTCAGTAAATAACTAAATTGATCAATTTTCAGTGAAAAAAATAGCCCAAATATTGAATGCACCTCTCTTCAGTATATAATCTATTATATATACACATATGAATTATTCACTCATTATAAAGAATTTAAACAGATACATGGCAATATAAAAATAAAGAGGCTGGATGGGGCTTAGATATAGCTTTTTGCTTAAGTAAATAGAATGTTTTCTCTAATTCAATATAAATGAAGAAATGCCTGGATTGTGTTTCATTATGTTCTACAAATGTTCAGGGATGTAAATGGTTTAGGATTGTCCCAGCCATCCTGGATTATGGTTTTGATTACCCTGTTCCAAAATAGTAAAATAAAACCCATTATCACATCCATAGTTTTAGGCAACAAAGATTTAAACTATGAATATTCTATGTTAATATGTGAATTTTAACTTATGATTTACATTCCTTCCATGCATTTGAAATAAAATTTGAATTTTTTAAGGGTTCTCAAACAAAGTGTTAAATAGAAGTAAGCATGGTGGGGTAGATGAAGGATTCTGCAAATGTCTTATATGCTCTTAACTCTTCACCTCCTCATACATGTTCGAATCTGTACCATAACCTTAACCTCATTTTTCTTAACTATATGTCTTTTGTTTTACTTCACATTATACCTATTTATGTGTCACATTTACTCACCAAGTAAATTTTTAATGTATTATGAAGCTAATTACTGTCTAATTTATATACAACAGAAAAATAAGTAGTGTTTAAATATGTTTTTTGAGCCATTCATTTATTCAGTCACCTTATAATTTGCTCTATCTATCATGGCCCCCAGAAGACTTTGTAATTGGCCTATAAATACTACAGTCACATTGTCTAAATGGTTTATACATACTACAGTTATTAGGAGTGCCACCTCTAAACTAAGCCATTATAATATCATTCTATAAGCAAGTCCCATCATAATAATTGTTTCCATTACTTGATTATCTTCTGTGTGTCAGCCACTTCATTAACTACATTTTACATACACCAAAACTCAAGACAAGACTAAAAGTTAAGTAACTTGCCCAGGATGACATTGCTAGTAAATAAATTAAATTATTTCTGATCTCATATATATCCACTTTTCAGTATATAATGCATACTATGTTACAGTTGTAAACAGAAATTTCTCTTGGAGAATATAAAAATTAATTATATTAAATGCCTTATTGAAAAACTAAAGTTGCACTGCTGTAAATGGAAATTTATTAAAAATAAGAATTACCTTGACTATAATTTGATAAATTTAGTCAAATTTTTTAACAATATTTTACTCTTAAATGGAATTCAAAATACATTTTGTACAGAGGAAAAGTTATTACATATGAAATCTATAGAGCTATGAAATAACAAAGACAAAGTTCATGTCACACTGAAGCCAAAGAAGAATTGACAATACCAGGAGATTTTACAAAATGATTGTCTCCATCTGTAAGCATTTAAATTTCCGCCAAGTTTCTTAACTTCTTTTGTTTACTAAGGATACATTTTAAAGTTAAACATCTTGAGAACTGGTGCCAGAGTGTGTGACATTCAGCAGCACTTTGACATTTTTTGGTTTCTCAAAGATCAGTTATCTGCAATTTCGTAAACACAATGGATGAAATCATATTTCATTAGTTTATTTAATAATTTTGCTGTCATGGACAACAGTGTGATGATTGTATGGTGGCGAGGGGAGTGGGGGAGGTGCAAGAGGGTTATTAAAGAGTATTTTAATTGGTCTTCACTTACATATTTTCTGTTTTCTATTTAATGATAATTTTAAATGAAGTTGACAATGATAACGTTGAGAGCCTAGTGTATTTTCATGTTCAATATTTTTTTCAAAAACGATTTCAGAGGAATCATTTGTTTCTTCATGTATCAAATATTCATTGAACACTTTCTATGTTTCAACTACTAAAAAAAAAACGTACTTGTTAAAAAGGTTACATGGAGGCTATCAAAGGACATCAGCTATGTAGCACTGGGGTTGAACAAGAGCCAACAGAAACTGTTGATGGCACCATTCAATGCAGCAATCCCTCGTTTGGCTATGTCCCCAAAGAAAATAAAACCAGCATCTCAAAGTATTACTTGTGCCCTCATGTTTATTGAAGCATTATCCACAATAGCCAAGATACGGAAACAACCTGTGTCTGTCCGTAGATAAGTGGATAAATGACAGATTCTTTACCAGGAAATATATATTAATATATATATATAGCCACGTAGCTCAAGCCAGAACATTGTTTGTTCTTTTGACATTGTTGTACAGTGTTTTGCTATTTCAAATTTGTCCTTACAGAGACCCCTAATTCTAGTTTTAGCAGACTTGTCATTTTTCCCTGGGCAAATGCCCTCAATTACACCCCATAGTAGACTGCATGTACCTCAATTTGTGGTCTGGTCTCTCTAGGGTTGTTATTCCCTATTTGGTCTTTGTGACATTTTAAGTCTTCTCAACCTCATCAACTAACTGTAACTTCAGAGCCCATACAGAAAGCGTGATCACAGCGCTAACCAATGCCTGGAACTTATTTACTCCAAATGGGCAAGATTCCATGGCTAAGATCTTCGCCAGAAGCACTATTGTGTATTTTTAACGACTCTTTAAGTGGAGAGGCACACAACTTGATTGATGGTTTAAAATGCATATTTAGCAATTCTCCCTAAAGCTGAAAAACTACAGTACAACCTCTCTTTGACACATAACTTTGAGAAAAGTGCAATATTTAGCAATAAAGTTAATGTCTCATTTATATTGTTTTGTGATGTTAAATATTTTACCTAAATGCTGCTTCCTCACTAAGCTCAACCCTGTCCCTCCCCACACTATTTAGTAATGATATTTAATTTTCTAAAAAACTTAAAGTTTTCATTTTTGTAGGGTATTAATCATTTTTCTTATTTTGAAAGTGAGGAAAATGAGGCATAGAGATAACCAATTAAACAAAACAAAAAGTAATGACTATTAAAACTAATATTTCAACCAAGCAATCTGATTTTAGGAGACACATTTAATCAATATATTTTCATATTGAGAATGTATTTTTTTATGGTGAAATTACCTTGTGAATTTGCATAGAGTGATCCAAATTAGGCATTTATAGTTGCTTCAACATTGTTTGGGTCTGTTCTGAATACCACACACAGATCACCTAAGAAGGAAAAAAGTCTTGTAGAAACAAATTCAGTTCATCCCTAAGAATTTTCCTTTCTCATTCATTGAGGGTTTAAGAAAAATAGTTCAGAAACAACATAGACTTATTTCCTATTCAGATAATCCCATACTTACACAATCATTTTATATGGCAATATGTTACTTAACTCATTTTTTGCATAGATAGAAATCTCTATTACTAAAACTTTTAAACACAAATGAAATACCTGAATGATAGACATGTAGGGATTTTCTTTTATAGTTCCTTGCTTTGCTATATATTTATAAAGTGAATTTATAAGCTGCTATCAGAACTTTTTGCCTTGGCATGATTTAATCTATTTTCTTAAAATTTATTTTGATATGTCAATTATTCCACAAAGTGTTTGGTTTATCACATTAAAAAAATGATGTTATAATGTTATATTGATCAATGAATTTTTTTTTGCTAAAAATGCTTTCTATTCTTTCTTTATTCAAATGAAACTGTCACTATTACATGATGCAAATAAACACAAACTTACAATGCACTTAATCACCCATGCTTTTTTAGGTATCTAATCTGCATTGAAACTATCCTGCCATCCCTCTAGGTCTTAAAATACAATTTTTGACTTTTCAAAAAAACATCCATTAGACTAAGAAGCACATTTTAACATAATGAACATCCATCTACATGGTTAATAGTATCTTCATGTTGCTCAATTTTCGTTGTGAAATTTAAAGATGCAGAACCATTTACAAGTTAGTTCATGCATAGATTTTATTCTAGATATCATATTAAAAATATAATTTATTCTTTTAACCAAAGTTTATTGAGCAATTTGTGCCAAACTGGAGAAAGGTTACCAATGATTCATATCCCATAGGGTTTAAATCAGAACATCAGATAAGCTATCCAGGCTGGCAGAGGTGGGAGTTAAGATGAGGATAATTGATCATGGCAAGTAGATGAGAGAATGAGGACTGTAATTTCTGTCCTGGAGGCAAAACGAAACGGTGCGACGAGGTTTCCTCAGAAACCTCACTCTTGTAAGTTTACTCTCAGAGATACAAATGCTCAAGCCTTCTTTCAAGAGAGCAGTTGATGGTCTACTTCAAATAATGCAGTTCACTATTACCTCTTTCAGTTTCCTCCTTGGATTTTAGGCCAAAATTATGTCTTCCATGGGGTAGACACCAGCCAATGAAGAGGACCATAGTACAAGAACTCAGCCATGTCTGCCTTATCTGAGGACAGTTGAATTTTTGCTCTTGAGGGCGCCCTGCAATTGTGAGAGGCTGTCCTTGGAGCACAGGCCTTCTCTTTGTTTTCAAATTGCCTTTGGCTGTAGACAGTCACTGCTGGGAGAGGAAAATCAGATTACGCACATGCATTCTGTTTTTTCCTGCGGTTGTTTGGCAGCTGCCACAAAGGGCAATAATCCTATGCTGGTCTCCAGCCTGTGAGCTTCATATCTGTAGCACATGGAAATTTCAGGAGACAACTACATTATCCAGATCCTACAATTGTAACACAGAGAAAAAATAGATTTCCAGAGATAATTTTAATTTACCTTAAGTGTGTCATTAGAACTAAATTTTTGTTAATTTGGGGGTAGGAATAAGGTCCCCCTTCAACAACAAGAGCATAAGCAGTGTGATAAGATCACACACATTTAAATCTCAGGAGATTCTGATTCAAAATGTGTGAAAAGTCTAGCCATTGTTAATATAACAAAAATGGTTTGTACAACATTGATATGACTTGGCAGCCAAGGTGAATGGACTGGAATGTGCATGCATGAACAATGACCACTTCACTGTACTAGTCAGTGGGGGAAGTAGAGGCCATTGAATGAGCATCTGTACTGTGTGGCCATCACATTCAAAATGACTGAGGAAGTAGAGCAATGGATCTGCATCAAATTTTTGCATTAATCTTAAACATTCCTTTGTGGAAACTATTTGGATGATTTAGAAAGCTTTCAGGGATGATGCAAGGGGTGCAGTACAAATAAAAGTGTGGCACAAACACTTCAAAGATGGTCAAGAATCTGTTGAAAGTGATCCATATTCTGGAAGGCCTGAAACAAGAGAAACACCTGAAAATATTTAACATGGATGAGCTGCTATCAATAAAGAGTTGTGACTGACTGACAGTGAAAGAACTGGAAGCTGTGCCTAAGATTTTGATGCAGGATCTTGGCATGAAACATGTCATGGAAAAATTTTTCTGTGGCTTCTGTCCCCAGGACAGAAAGAACATTGTGCAGCAGTTGCTGATGATGATTCAAACCACTACCAAAGAGCCAGATTTTCTCAAGGAGGTCATAGCCTGAGATACATCATGAGTCTAGGGCTATGATCTGGAAATGAAGGCCCAGTTGTCCCAGTGGAAGTTGCCTGCTTCTCCACACCCAAAGAAGAGAAGCCAAAGTCTGAGAAAGATCAAGACCATGTTAATTGTGTTTTTGGTGGTGAAGGTATTGTCTATCATGAGCCCATCTTATTCCAAATAATATGTTCAAATAAGTTCAAATATAAACTTACGTTATTTGAAATAAGATTAAGTAAAGTCACAACTATTTTTTAGTGGAGGAACTGAAAAGAGCACATGCTTTTGTTTGTTTGTTTGTTTTAACTTCTTATCATAGATTGTGAAAAAGAGAAGTGGTTTTGACCATTACCTGATTATTATAGAAAATAAATATAGCTTGTACTAGTGCTATGCAGTCAATGTTTTTGTTGTTTGCACAACATTGGTAGTTCTTTATAAATCATTCTTTCATTGTTATGTCATCACTGACGTTAATGATTTTTAAATATTTTATTTATTATTTTTAGAGACAGGGGAAGGGAGAGAAGCAGAGAGGGAGAGAGACATCAATGTATGGTTGCCTTTCACCTGCCTCCAGCTACAGACCTGGCTGGAGACCTGGCTTGCAACCTAGTTATGTGTCCTGGCTGGGAATCGAACCAGCGACCTTTGGGTTCACAGGCCAGTGCCTTATCTGTTGAGCCACCAACCAGGGCCTAATTTTAGAATAGTATATTTTAAACTATCAATATAAATTTGACTTTATTTATTAAGGAGAGTGATTTATCTTTTTTTTTTTTTTTTCTGCTACATGGGCATTTAAATCCTTATGTATTATATCAAAATCTGAATGTCAAGCCCTAACAAATCCAGTTAACATAATCCATTGCTTAGATAGCATAATGAATGGGGAAATTTAGAAAAAAATAATGTAATTTAGGCATTAATCTATCTTACTGATATACTATTTGTAGAGAAATGGGTTACTTAGCTGGGAAGAAGATTAGTAGTTTTCCCATAAAAGCACTTTTTAGAAATACAGTTATTCTGCAGAGGTATATTTGAAAAAAAAAAAATTTTTTAGCATAATCTGTTACTGAAGTTTGCATATCGTGTACCTAGGCATTATGTTGTAGTGTTTTCAGCAGATAACCAAAAATGCATGTGAGTCGGCATGAGCCCCAACATTTTAGTGATGTAAGAGCCACAAAGGCAAGTTTTAGGCCTGCACTCTTGTTAGTGCTTATAGCCAAGATCAAGATCATGCTCCACAGGTGTCTCTTCTCACCAATATAACTGCATGTAACCTTGGCAGGTCCCTGTAGAGTCTTGGGCCCTAACTTTAAAAACGGAATACTGCATCCAAGTGTCAGACATTTTTGCTGCCATAAGGTGAATGGACACATGAGACCCCCGTTTATGGAAGTGGCTTGCTAACAGATAAAGGGCACTGAGAGAAGCCTGGAAGTCCCATCTCCTACATGCCACTTTCCTTCTACATTAGAGCTGCTGAGAGGTCTATTGATGGCTCCCCCAGTTTCAACTGATCTATACTTGGCCTCGGTAAGTCTTTACAAAATAGAATTAAGGCACCTAGGCTCATTGTGCTGAATTAAGGGCATTTAGATGTACAGACACTCAGCATGTGTCAGGGATCCAGCATGATCTATAATTTACTGTGTTAAGAATGGAAAAAAAAATTGATTAACTCCAATTTTGAATTAATATATGTTTGTCAATTTAATTGACCCCACTAACAGATTTACTCGTACCTTTATGAGAACTAAAAATCAATGAGGCAATGAACTACCTAACCATTTGCTAAGGAAAAATGGCTCATTTTGGTAGGAACACATACAAATTGGAATAAAACTTAAAGGATCATGGTCTTCACTTGTGATATAGTTTGGAGATAATTTTAATATATGGCAGTCACCAGAGTAAAAGAAAGTTGGGAGAGATAAAGAGGATAAATAGACTCAAATATACTTGATAGAAAGAGGCTAGATTTTGGGTGCTGAGTACACAAGGAGCATACAGATAATGCATTATAAAAACCGAGGACCTCCCTAGTTGGTGTGGCATAGTGGATAGACACCAGCCTGTGAAACCAAAGGTCCCTGGTTCAAGTCCCCAGCCAGGGCACATAACCAGGTTGCAAGCCCAGTCTCCAGCCAGGTCCTTAGCTGGAGGCAGGTGAAAGGCAATCATACATTGATGTTTCTCTCCCTTTCTTCCTTCCTCCCTGCCCTTCTCTTTGAAAATAGTGAGGAAAGCCTTTAGAAAATAATTTTAAAAATAAAATAAATGAAATAAAATTGAAGGCCTGAAACTTACACATTAAACAATATTGGCTGGAAATCTTTTAAAAAATATTACAAGGTATAAATAGTATTTTTAAAAATTGGATGGCACTTGCTTTAAAAAAATAAATAGTAAGCTAGCTATCTAAAACTTGTCTCCAAGTGTTGGCAGTTAAAACATGCCTGGGAGCCTTGCTTGGACACATCATCTGGTTGAGTGTTACTATTCACTAGTTGTATATTGTTGCCATGCCAGACGGGCACCAAATCCTTTCTGATTTTATCTCAGAAGACAGATAATCAAAGTTTTTTTTTTTTTTTAATGCATCATAGCAATATTTCTCAATGAGCGTGTGTTGAAATCTTTGAAGGGATGGATCATTTTTTATTGTCACAGGAATAGCATGATGTTTCACAGTCTTGTTATCTATGCATTAAATGTCAGTAGGTGGTTTTCAGTTTTATGGAAATTTTGAGAATATGACTTCAAAGATTTTCAAATGTCCCTAGGATGGTGCAGAGCTTTTTTTTTTTTTTTTTTAACCAAGAATTGCACCCATCTGTTTTCAATGAATGAAGAACTTGCCATGTGAGCCTTGGACAACCCAGCCTCTCAGCTAAGACAGCTTGGCCATTTTCCACATAAAGAGTTTATGTTTATCTGGGAAAAAAATGGACTTAAAAAATACCATTTGGAGAGAATTGTCTAGAAGGCATAGGCAATTTGATTCACAACAGAGGAGGGTGAAATGGGGAGCAGTTCTTTTCCGCATTTTATAAGTTGTCATATAACATGTAATAGCACATTGTGAGATTAGAGGGAAGCACCTTTACTTAAAACCCCAAGGTAGAACACAGCTTATATTTGGGCCCACATCCTCATTAATTATTAAAGAAACAGCTCACCTTTAGTAGATGTTGCATGTGTTGATGATTTCTTTACCGTAAAAGTCCTAATTTAGTCTTTGTGAGACAAACCTTTTCTGTCACAGCTACTCATCTGTGTTAATTTGGTGCAAAACAGCCATAGATAATATGTAAGTGAATGGTATGGCAGGGTCCCCACAAATTTTATTTATGGATGCTAAAATTTGAATTTTATGCATTTTTACATGTTACAAAGCACTTTTACTGTACTTTTTTATAATTTAAAAAATGTAATCATTCTTGTTTTACTCACTTAACTGTACAAAAACAAGTAAAAGATATGTCCCATGAGACATAGTTGGGTGACATCTAATCTTCAATTAATGAGTGAGAGGCAATCATGAACAAAGTCATCTGTCTCTGAGAGCTGGGGACATTATAAATTTATATGCTTAAAAATATTCAGTTGTTATATTACTTATGAAAGGAAAAAATGTCTTACCAGTATTTGGTCTAAACAGTCAGCTGATGTGTCATGGTAAAAATAATTAATTTCAAGTTAATGCTATCTGTACTTCCTGACTAAGATCTCTATTGATTAAAACAACTTCTCTTCCAAGCATCTGGTCTTTTAATTTAATTTTTATTTAATTATTTTAATTAAATTTATTAGGGTGGGATAGGTTTTAAGATTATATACATGTCAAGTGTGCATTTCTATGATACATGATTTGTATATTATTATGTGCCCACCATCCAAAGCCAAATTACCTTTTGTCACCATATATTTATTTGCCCCTCCTCACCCTTTACTACTACCTGTACCCTCCTTTCTTTTGGTAGTTACTATATTGTCATCTGTCTATGAGGTTTGATTTGTTTTTCTTGTTTATTCTTGTGTTACTTTCAATTTTATATCCCACATATAAGTGACATTATATGATTCTTAATGTTTTCCTGACTGACTTAATTTGCCTAGCATGATATTCTCAAGGTCCATGCATGTTGTTGGAAATGGACATATTTTATGTCTTCTTATGGCTGAATAGTATTTCGTTATATATACACACAACATCTTTATCCAATCATGTATTGAAGGACACTTCAGTCTTGGCCACAGTGAAGAATATTTGTTTTACCGTTAGGGACAAGAACATCCTTTTTAAAAAGTCTACTTTAAAAGTATAAAAATTATGATATCAAAACCAACTTTTAAGAGCTTAAGAAAATAGATGAGAGAGAAAGAAGAGTGAGTGATGATAGAAAAATACATATGCATATATACAGGGGAGAGAGAGAAATAAAATTTGACAAAATATTTTTTAAATAGTCATTACATGAGAACTTTCTAGGATAATCTATAATTTTGAAATGACTTTAAAGTAAACTTTTTTCTAAAAATAATAGTATGGTTATTTCTACAGCTCTTTCTCTTATTTCTTTCTATCGGCATTCATTAGAGACATGAAGTTTTGGCTTAAATGCCCATCAGTAAATGGCACAAATTGCTCCAATTACTAAGAATTTCTGAATCTTTTTTACCTTATGTACTTTTCTTTCAATATCAAAATTATATGTCAAACTAATTTTCTTTAACTATTGCATTCAGATTGAAATGTTGATTTGAATCCAGCTTTTCATTGACACTCATCTTTTCATTGACACATCCCCACTACCAACCACACTTATCTGCCCACACATAAATGCATCAATATTATGTACCATTACTTTCCTCATGTTTTTTTCTTATCTGAGGATATACCCTTCCTAACATACTCTTGGCCAAGTGTTTTTCACCTTTATATCTGAGATCAATTGTAAAGCTTACTCCAAAACTTTTCATTAAGTTTAAAATACTTTTTTGAAAGAATAAGATCATCACTCTCATTCAAATACAAAGTAACTACAAAATAAAAATGTAAATACTTACTATTTAAGGAGGAACCCATAAGATGCACAACCAATTTAAAAAATAATTTAAAGAACAAACACAAATGCAATCAAAAATACAAAAGTGGATATGTTAAAATATGAATTCAATATTCACAAGGCAATAATCAATTGCAAATACACGAAGCAAAATTAACGTCCTTCATCAGTAGTTATTTACACTGTTCTCAATTCTCTATGATCCACAGTCTTGTAAAATATTGTTACGGCAGCAAACATGTCCTTTGTAATGTCAGATAACCTACATGATTGTGGTACAGTGACTATAATAAGTAATGTTGGAAACAGATCATGAGTCCCAAGTTCCATGACAATAGACAAACTCCCTGTTTAAGTTTTTGACTTTCAATTGGCATAAGATACATAAATTATTAAATACCTATTATAGTAAAATAAGCAACATGAATTAAAATTCCATAAGTTAGCTTTTAGAAATGCTTTATATAACAAAAGGAAAATTCTATCATCTCACTCCAATTTTTACTTTCCTCCCTCCCATTAATGAAATTCATAAATGAATAAACAATTTAAATCATTGTAGTAACTAATAAAAGCTTTCCAATTCACCAAACTTCTGGTACTTATTTTGGACCTGCATAGTTTTACATCCTACCCTTAGGGAAGCTTTTTACTTCAATTGTTTTCCTAAAGAATCAGCTTCTGCTAGTTTTGGTTTACTATTGAAGAAGACACTTCCTCTCATGCTCATTCTTGTTTAAATGCCCCCTTTTGTGTCCTGGGGTTTGATTAGTACACTTCTTGTTTTATTCTTCTGACTCACCAGGAGAAAAGAATGAGCCTCAAAGGTCATGTTTTGAAGTGTTATTGTATAAATGCTCTTTTGAAATAAATAGTTCTATTTTCAACATACTTAATTTTTTTAATCTGCATTTTTAAGGCAGTTCTTTCTTAGGTTAAAGTAAAAAGAACATCTGATGATGATAATGGTGATTATTTACCTATTATGTTTAAGACAACTAAAAAATGTGAGTCAAAATGAAGAAGAACTTAAGTGAATGTTGAGATTTTATTTAAAACAAATAATTTTACTCAGAACTCGTACAGAGGAAAATCATTCTCAAACTGAAAGCATAATCTCCTTCTTCCATTTTTATCTGTCAATCTTGTCTTCCCAATAGGGTTACTTGGTTTTAAAATTTTTGCCTATCTCTCTAACCAATTAAAAATGTGTATCCAAATCAAGGTGGTTTATCTAACCTATGCACTTGGAAATACAAAATATTCACCACAGGGAGAGAGACATTTAAAAATGCATTATTATATAATTCATAATGTGTTTTCACTGATTTCATTTGTCAAAAGAGCTCTTTCTCTTTCTTCCTCCCTCCATCCCCTGTTCCAAACCCCCACTCCCACCCATCCATCCTTGTCACCCACAATGAGAAGATACTAAGACCCTCTTGGTTAGTGTCCATTATAATTTTAAATATTATAATTATTAAGTTGGTAATGTTTTACTATATCATTATAATCCCTTACTTCTCTGTGAAAAACTCATGAAATGTCATATGATAAATTTATCTTGAAGACTTCATAACCAATTAGTTTCTTAATAATTAAGAAGAAGAACAAAGTTCCTTATGAAAAACATAAACACATAAAAGTGATTTGTGAGAATCAAAATGATTCATGGGTATGGTGATGGTATTTTTTTTTTTTTTCTCATCTTTTTTTTTTTTTTTTATTGTTGTTGTATTACATCCATCCCTTTTTTGCTCCCCTCTGTCCCCCTCCCCACCCACCCTTTCCCCCAAAAGTCAATCCCACCTGTTGTCCATGTCCATGGTTCCTTTATACTAGGTTCTTGTCTAAGCTGCTCCCCTTCTTTGCCTCTGCCTCCTCCCTCCCCCCAACCCCTTTCCCCCTGACCACTGCAGGCCTATTCCTTGTATTCATACACTTGGTTCTGTTTTGCTTGTTGTTAGTTTTGCTCATTATTGTCCCGTAATGGG
>PVIW01002222.1:0-232396 GCA_004026585.1 Noctilio leporinus
TGGTGGTCTAATTTTATCTTTTTGCATGTTGCTGTCCAGTTCTCCCAACACCATTTGTTGAAGAGACTGTTTTTACTCCATTGGATGTTCCTTCCCCCTTTGTCAAATATGAGTTGACCATAGAGTCCTGGGTTAATTTCTGGGCTCTCTATTCTGTTCCATTGATCTATATGTCTATTCTTATGCCAGTACCATGCTGGATGGATTATTGTTTTTGAGGTAATATTAAAGTATTGCAAACTTGTCTTAAGTTTAATTTTATTGTTCTTATTTATATTTGTTGTACTGAGCTAACTGAAACAAACACCAATGACATATTTTTGAGAGGTAAACAAAATTAGCTTCTTCAGTACTTTAAATAAACCCAAAATTAAACTGGAATTCAGTCCCAAATTGTTCAATTTTATTCTCCTTCTACAATAAAAATCTTATCGTGGCCAAATCATTATAAGGAAGCAACATTATTCTGGACGGCAATCCAAAGAAGGAAATGGAAAAACTAAATACTAATATACAGTTCTTATAAAACTTTCAAAAAAGTATGACTATCAGGATTGATATATGCAACTATTGATGTATCTTTATTATTTAAGTATATCATTGTCTTCAACCTTATCTATGATTATTTTTCAATGTTTATTTTATAGTCAATAGTTACTATTGGAGGACAAATCTTGACTACTTTCTGGGTCATAGATAAAGTGTATGTATACACCAGATTCAGTGGTATAATCATAAGGCTCTGAGGTATACACTCCAGAGGTATAACCTAAGAATCTGAACTGTCATTGCTCCTTAAACTGTTTTTATTGCATGGACACTTAGAGGCCTTACTTTACTGCAGTAGCTATTTTAATTTTTGACGGAACATCTTACCTGGCTATTTGTGGTTGCTTTATTTCGTTTCTTCTTTGCTATTATTAGAGTTGGTTGAGTTTCCTGTTTTCACCCATTTCGGGACACTTTCCTAAAGAATGTGTATTTGCCTGTAATTCCCTTGAATTTCTCAGTGCTAGCATTGTTTAGGACAGCTGTATCAGGCCTGTTTCAGGTTCTGGAGAAGCATTCTATTTAGATTCACAGAGGGTACAAGGAATTTTATGGAAAATCCAAATAGTGAGCAATTGTACATTTCTGCCTATACATGCATTGCCCTTCCCAATGACTTTACACAATTTATGCTTCTTTGTGATTTATCCCTTCATTTTGTTTACCATCTGACTGTAAAATACAAAAGTGAGATTTGGGGCTTTGAATTGTCATATGATGCTGTAAGTGAAGAAGTTATTTGGTCATGTCATTATTTTTTTTACATGTTTGTAGATTCCTGGTGCATTTGTATGCTTACCTTGTCTGACTGCCAGTGTGGTGGTATAGACCAAGAAGAGAAGGATGTAATTGAGGAAACTCTGGAAGACAGGTGTTTTGGCATGGAAATCTTCTGACAAGTACTTGCTGGTCAAGCCAATTCCGCAAATAAGGAGGGATAACACCTGGCCCAGAGCCACAGAGATTAACATCTCCCTGAAAAATAAAGAAACAGGAGCAAAGATCAGCAGGGACTGAGCAACATTTAAAGTTTATTGAGCACTTGTGCTATTCACTAGGTAAACTGCAACAAATAGTTTTTCTTTTAATTTGTCAAAGCAATTCTATGAGGAAGGTACCATTATTACTGAGGCTTTGCAGGGGAAAATTCTAAAGCTTAGAAGGAGGGGCTAAGCAATTTGCTCCCAGTCTCAGTGGCAGAACTGGAATTTGAGGGTAAGTCTCTCTAAGTGATTTCTGGCTTCTAACCCTGCACTCCAGAGCCTGTGGGGAAATTCACACAACTCGATGCCACCAGAACATTAACTTCATCTTCAGAAACCTGAGCAAGAACTTGAACACTGACTAAGAGGGATCATATTCTAACCTCATCTTCAGGCTCTTATAGTAATTACAGAGCCCCCCCCCCCCTTTTCTTTTTTACAGATAGAAATCTTGGATCCAGGGACACTTAAATAAATGGGCTATACAAACTCCTAAAGATCCAGAAGGACCATCTCCTCTCCATTCCCGGATTTGGGATCTCAGTTTGCTCTAGAAAGCATTAGTAAGCACTAGTATCTGCTCTCCTCCATTTAAGTTATAATTGCTTGCATATTAAGGCTGTTATTCATGAAGGAAAATTTTTAGTGACCAAGGTGGTCAACTGATAGAAAACATTTCAAGATATGCAAATATTTTCCATGGTTACCTCATAGGCACTGTCCCAAGAAGCCACACTAACTGACTGGGAAGCAAGAGTTGAGGGATTCCCTTTGCATAGGGAAATTTATGTTCACATATACCTGCATGCCCTGACACAGGAAGAGCCCCTGGAAACACAAAGCGGGCTTCTGCCCTCCTCAGAGCCTCCTCTGACTTTCCTGGTTATTTATAGAAACAGCTATATGAAAGAAGCCAGGAGTAGTATTTCTAAACAAAAAACCATTAAGCTGAGGATTCGCAGTGTTGCATATTCCCTCCCCCATAGGAGATGTGAATCCATCCATCTTTCTGGAAGGGTTAGAGTCCTTGATGATACCTTGCTTAAAAAAAAAAAAAAAGAAGAAGAAGGTATCCATCACATTTGTTCATTGTGTTTATTTTCACAAAGAGGAAACACTGGCAAGCCAAGGGGTCGTGGAAAAGGTTTTCCTGAGGTTAACCTGTAACATTGGTATAGGCTTCTCATTGGCTGCTGTGTTTCTACGTATTAGTCCCCAAACATTGAATTCAATCATTAGAAAGGAGTCACAGAGGTTTTTTTTTGTTTGTTTGTTTTTTAACATAGAAGTTTAAAATGTCAGACTGCTGCTTAAAAACTATAATGGAACTCTATAAGATATAGTGATTTAGAAGGCCTGTGTAGACCACATACAAAGAAGACTGCCAACATTTCTTCCCATCCTTCTACCTTCATACTGCTCCACCCAGCAGGAGTTGCCCAGTGTTCTATTTTTTTTTTTCTGAAAGCTGAGCTGGTCTTGTAATTTGCTTGGACCAATAAAATGTAGAGGAAGGGTATTGTGTGACTTCTGGGCCTAAGCTTCAAGAATCTTTGCCGCTTCCTTTCTTTCCCTCTAAATATTCAGTTTTCATGCAAAAAAAACCCCAAGTTAGGCTAATAAATATTGAGAAACCATGTGACCCAGCCAGCCACCAGGCACCTCAGCTGAAATACCAGACACATGAGTAAGGAAATTAAATTCTCCTGCCCCAGAAGAACCATGCCAGCCAGCATGTGCCACATAGAACAGAGATGAAACATCCCCAGAGATTACTGTCCAGCTGGAGAACTATGTGAAATAATCAGTGGTCATTATTTTAGGGCATGGAGTTTTTGCATTGGTCAGGCAGAAACAGATAACTGAAACGAGGCTCTAAATACTGTCTCTCCACCCTACTCCCTCTAAAGCTTTACCTATTGCATCTGGCCTTTGTTCCCCCATGAAGCCAGAGCTCCAGCCCTGCAGAGCTACTTGCACTTGAGCAGTGAGCCATGGCCTCCTCTGCTTGCTTTCCTTGGCACATATTATTTTCACATGTTCATCCTGCCTTTGTCACCTGACTCCCTTTCAGCTTGGAGATCAGACATTTTTGTCACCCCATTTGAGAAGTCTTCCCTGCCCTCTCTTCACTGGGATGCATCTCTTTTACTTTAATATTATTGTATTATAGTTACTGGTTTTTACACCTTCTGCTCCCCCCACCACCAGGTTGTGAAGTTTGTACAGTGTTCTTTAGCACCTACAGTTGGGTGACACCATTCAGAGGAAGGAGAAAATGGAAGAACTCAAAGAAAATGCAGAGGCAGGCCTAAACAACTGTGGGGAACATGGAGTCAGGCTGGCTCCCTCACCTGGATATCTGGGCATGAATGACTCAGCAGTGCTTATGTAACCATGGCTAAGAACCCACATGTGCAGAAACATGCTCTGTTATATAAAGAGTGATGTCATACTCTGGCACATAGCTGGCTTTGTGTGCATGTAGTATGGAAAAAAGTTGAGACTTTCTGCTAGTACGGATCACCCTACATCAGAATAAAGGTGTGTCAAACATCTTGAGGGTTTTGTGTGTTTTCTTCCAGATATCTGCCTGAATCCCAAGTGAACTCTGGTCTCAAATGCTTGCAGAACAGTAACACTGAACAGTTCTGTTGAACGTAAGAGTGATTTTTTAAAAAGGCTAAGGTAAAGACAAGTACCAGAATTAACTCAGAGGTTTCTAAACCAGCCCAAAGGCCATGTTATATATTCATTAATAAAATTGTTACAAGAACAGAAAACATCAGCTTGCCAGATGGGAGGGGTGTTTCAGGGATGGGTGAAAATGACGAAGGGAGAAAAAGATACAAATTAGTAGTTACAAAATAGTTATGGGGATATAAAGTACAACATGGGGAATATAGTCAATAATATTGGAATAACTATACATGGGGCCAGGTGAGTACCAGAGTTAGGGAGGGGAATACTTCATAAGTTGTATAAATGTCTAACCACTATGCTGTATATACCTGAAACTAATATAATAATGAATGACAAGTGTAATTGAAAACTAAAAAAAAATTAATTGTTCTTTTTTTTTTTTTTAATGATTTTATTTCATTATTTTTAGGAAGATGGGAAGGGAGAGAGGCAGAGAGGGAAAGAGACACCAATTTATGGTTGCCTTTCACCTGCCTCCAGCTACTGAGCTGTCTGGAGACCTGGCTTGCAACCTGGTTATGTGCCCTGGCTGGGAATCGCTGGGAATCGAACCAGCGACCTTTGGGTTCGTAGGCCAGCACCTATCCACTGAGCCACCAGTCAAGGTCATAGTTGTAATCTTACATGTCTACCCTGTAATCTTACAGGGTAGACAGAATAAGCACTGATAGGAGGTGATCTGTGGTCATTCCCAGCTGTTGAAAGACCAGCTCTGGCTGAATAAAGAGTACCACAGCAATGTTGGTGTCATGGAAACCAAGAGAACAGAGAATTTTATAGAGGGAATAGTTAGTGATGAGTCAGTGGACAAAAGTGTAAGAAATAAAGGTATGGATTTAGAAGAATTTTGAAGAATTCATTTTTGAAAGAAGTTTGACTTAATTGCCACACAACATAGTAAGAACAATTATAGTTAAAGTAACATAATATGAAATGGTTTAAAAATTAGCTTATACATTGGATTCATGATTGTATTTTCACTGGGTTACTCTTGATTATTTGCATAATAATTCACAGCCTTAAGTGGAAGAGAAATGGGGAGAGTGACAGTAATATACTAGTTTGCTGAGTGTGTCCACTAAACAATGCTGTGGATAGAGTTTGTCTCTTTGGGGAAACAGGTTGAAAACAACTGCTATGACATGGTAATTGCTATAGCTGCTTAAATTACAACCATGGTATCTTGAACTTGGCAATATCCTGTGCCTTCATAAATAAAATCAAGTCACAGGAAAATGACAGGTTGCTTACATAAGAGAATTAAATATTAACCCTTGTGATGTCTATGTGCCAATATACCTTAAAATAGCCTCCTACCTGCCAGGCACAACATATGTCAAGATGAACAAAATGACCTTTGTCATTGGGGAGCTGCTAGACCAAGACTTTGGAGCTGAGTTCCCACACACCTCACTACAAAATGGAGCAAGAAGGTGAAATAATACTCATTCACATTGAGTAAGATTTTACTAGGTGCCAAGATTGGGCTTAAATTTATATGTATGATCTTATTTAACCTTCACAATAACCTTATAAGGTAAATATTCTTTTTGTTCCATTTTATAGATAGGTAGGCTGATGCTTAGAGAGGTTAAGAAACCAGCCCAAGGTCATGGAACTAGCATAAGGAAGAGTTTGCCTAGACACTAAATCATATGATTCCAAATCTCAACCTCTTAATTACTATGCTATACCATCATGATGCTGCCAAAAGATACTCTTTGCTCTCCCTGAGGTCACAGAGCACAGTTTGAAAAATATTAAGTGACTGGTTTCCAGAAATATTCCAGGGAAGGTGAAGATAAAAAAAAAGAAAAAAAAAGCCAGCCTGACTGACTGATGAAACCCTTCCACTAAGACATTTGTAATGTGTGCCTTTCAACAAAAGGTCAGCGCCAGTCTATTCTCGTTTCTTCAGCCAAACAAAACAACAAATCTGCTGTATTCAATTTCTGTTTTTAATTAGTGGCCATGTCATTCAGCTGCTGCTGCTATAATTTAATAGAGTTTGCGAATTATGATTGTATCCATCATGCTAATAAACGTGATTTGTAGAACAGGAAGGGATAGAAGGGACTTTTATCAGACTAGTTCAGGAGTCCTTTCCCAGCTGGAGGGAGCTGGGCACAGAAGCTGTTGCTGCAGCCCGCACATCCGAGCTAAGCTACTAGGGTCACCAAAGCAAAATAAATCAGCAAATGAATAAAAATATGAATAAATCTAGATGTTGAGATCTTGCTAATTCCACCTCCCCACTCCTTCCATCATCTTTTTATCAAACTTTTATTTATTTAGTTAGTTGTTTAACACAGGACAAAGCCTTTTGGTGATTTTTTTTTCACAGAATGTTCTTTGTACTGCTCTCTTTATTTTGGGATCTTTTCATTTCATTTACTGTTGCCTTACTCTGAACTGTTTTTTCCATAGGTAACCACTGAAGTAGATCTGTGTTCCTTTTCACTGAACTCCTCATAATCCTAAGGTACCATCCTCTCTAGAAAGCCTCCTTTGGCCATTCCCTGTTCCCCAAGGCTGAATTACACTTCTCTGTGTACTTTCCTCTACTTGTGCTCATTATACTGTGCCACTCATGAGCTCCTGAGGAGAAGGAAATGTGCTCTATTCATTTGTATGTTCCTGGTACCTTGAAGACTGCTGAGTAGAAAGGAAATATTCAATATAGAATAAATGAATGAACAAATTTACCAGTGAACAAATGTATACATGAAAAGAGGGAAGTTTCAGATTTGAAATATGGCTGCTTGTCTTATCTTGAAAAACTACTAGCTCTAAAGACAAATATAATCCCATTTTGACTGTATTCCATCTGCTAGTTAGACACTGAGATTAATAAGCTATTTTCTGATGCATTTCTGAACAAGCCTGGTAAGGTGCTATCTTGCAAAAATGATTCTAAATATGGTGTGGGGTGAAATATTGCAGGGAGCTGTTGGTTATTCATGTAGTATATAGAATAGTACACCAGATGTATTCTAACATAGGATACATAGTTCCTATAATTTTAGTAGCAGAAACTGAGAGGAGACTATGATACACATTTTCTTCTTTGTTTATGCATTTAAAAGGACTTCCTATCTACTTTAAATTCAGACTGACCAGACAATGAAAAATGCATGAGTCTTAGGAAAAATAGAACTGCAGGAAGCTGAGTACCTGTTATAATAGAGCTTGTATTCATAAAAGACTGACATAGCCATTATCATAAGCACTTTGTTCTTGTAAGTTAATATAATTTATAATCTTGTGAATAAACCTGTGTTTACAAGTTATTCAAAATAGTAAGTTTTAAAATAAAACACAAATTGTATCTTGTTTTCTTCTTTTAGTTATAAGAATGCATTCCTTTAAAAAGGTATGAGCCCTGGCTGGTGGCACACTGGATAAATACCAGCCTGTGAACCCAAAGGTCAATGGTTCAATTCCTAGTCAGGGCACATAACCAGGTTGCAAGCCAGGTCTCCAACCATCTCTGTAGCTGGAGCCAGGTGAAAGGCAACCATACATTGATGTCTCTCTCCCTCCCTGCATCTCTCTTCCCCTCTCTCTAAAAATGAGAAATAAAATCTTTAAAAAATAAAAATAAAAAGGTATCAAAAATTTCATCATAGAGTTACACAATCATACTGCTTTGTAATTCCTTAGCATAGGAGTGAAGCCATTGCCATTATGCCATCATCTTGAATCAGAGCACGTCAGCCTTTCTGTAGAGACATCTTCATTTTCATAACTATTCTCTGGCAAGTCATGTCAGATCTGCATCAGAATATGAATTTAATATACATACACAAAGATCACAACCATACAGCCTTGACTAAAAACAATATCCCTGGAACATGAGAGAAACGTATTCTATTACATATTGACAAGATTCCTATTTTCAGAAGTTAGAGCATTGGATTCTTAGAGCTCTTTGCTGGAAGGTTTGTTCACATTAAACTATTAATTAGACTTCTTTGTAAGAAGGTTATTAGGCAAGAAGCAAATACATACCTCCAGAGATTTAACATTAATTCCTTGACTCGGAATATGTGTTCATGAAATTTAATCTGCTCTCTGGTTCTGTGGTACCAGTGTTGTTGTTGCTGCTGCTGTTTTTGTAGAGGAAACCAAGTGACCCACAAGGAAGCCCTCTGAAACAGTATCACTGAATCTACAAGGTTTTAAGTGCAGGAGACACTTGAAATGCTAATGTGAGACAAGTCCCCAATGTGCATGTATACAATATACAACATGGTGCATGTCTAGATAATTTTCACAGAAGAGTGAAAGGGCACCAAATAGGGTATAGAAAGCCTGCCTCTTGAGTTCCACTAATTAAGCTCCAGTCTTGGGCATCTCCCACTTAGTCTTGGATTCCTTCCTATAAAGTAAGGATATTATAATTGGTGAGTATGTAAGACATCTCTTATGCTCCCCTTCAAATCCTCCTGACTTCATCCATCTCTAAGGTCTCTGGTCACTCACTCTAGCTTTAGAGATGGCTGCAATGTCCAATTTTACATGGACTACAACCAACAATATGTGAGCACAGCCCAGTGGCCCCATGCATTATGTCCATGCCTTATATCTACATTCCACACCTTGCACCCTCTACCCTAGGGATTCCAGGTTGATGCTGAGGTTCAGACCTCGGAGGGAATTACTTGGTGCCCATCCATCAGCAACTAGTAAGTGCAAAGGAATTAGTACACTTGACCACTAGAAAACTAATGCAGATAGTTAAATTATTCCTTCTTTCCATTTCCTTCTATTCCACAATTCTGACTTGCTTTTAGAAGATGCTGGTGTGTAATCATCAACTCTTGAAATTGGTATCTTTGACCCCAATGTCTATGTTTTTGTGCTTTTGATTAAACTCTTTCATAGCTGAGTACTAGCAATCTTCATGCGCACACTCTATAGGTTTTGGGATTGGCTATGTCAGTAGCATTTGCCAAGGCCTGCTGAGTGCAGGTAATGAGAAAGAAATGTTTGGCTTCTGCCTCCAAGAAGCGAAAAGGGATATGCAACATAAATAAGTAAAACTGAATAGAGAACATGAAAATACCTATGCACTCAAGTAAGTCTATAGAAGTTATTGGGATAATTTCAGTCTTTAGAAGTTGGGAAAAGCAAATCTGGAAAAGTTTTATGGAGAACATTGTTTTGAGTCTTTTGTTGTTTTAAATAATAGAAGAGATGTAATTTGGTATTGAGAAGTTGGCATGTCATTCTAGGAAAGAAAATGCTGTGCCATCTAGGAAGCAAAGACTGACATTGGAATCCCTAGACTGTCCAGGAGAGATCATAATAACAGGGATGGGTGAAGAGAAGAAGCAAAAGAACTTAAACTATAGGGTAGAGTTTTAATTCAGTAGGAATCATTCTTTAGACTTTCTAAGCAAGGGGAATGAAGTAAACTCCTGCTATAACATCCTCAATTTTCTCTGCTCATTCCTTTAGTTGGGGCCAAATCCTGCTTTTATAATAAGGAAAAGGTTTCAGTGGAAGGATAGATTGAACAACCAAAGCACTCTGTGTAAGTACAGCATCCTGAAACTTCAATACCTTCATAGTACATCCACCTTTGGCTGAGACATGCCAGGTTTACCTGTATTTTCATCTCAACATTGTGAAGCTATAGTCTTCTGATAACTTGCATCTTTACATCTTCAGCATGGCTTTCTATGTATCTTTCGACATTATTAGTCAATAGAAAGATGTGTTTTAGTCTTTTGCCATCTTTACAGTAAAGAATTTCTCCAGTAGCATAAGGATTTTAAACATATGAGGTCTGTCTGAAAAATGTCCAGCTATTGTTAACGCAATGTGAACAGTTTGTGTGATATCAACGTAGCTTGGCGGACAGAGAGAGTAGACTGGAATGCACATGTGTGAACAATGATGACTTCACTGTAGTATTCAGTGTGGATGCAGTAGATGCCACCGTTGAGTGAGCATGTGTACTGTGTGGCCATTGCATTCAAAATGACTGAGTGAACAACTAATAAGCATCAAAATTTGCATTAAGCTTGAACATTCCTTCACAGAAGCTATTTGGGTGATTCAGAAGGCATTCAGGGATAATACGAAGTGATTGGCAACTTCATCATGACAACAAGACCCCTCATGCATCACAACTCATGCAGAGTTCTTTGGCAAAACATCAAATCACCTGGATACTTAGTCATGGGCCCAGCCCAGATTTGGTCTCCTGCTACTTCTGAGTTTTCTCAAAACTAAAATCACCTTTAAAAGGGAAGAGATTTTTGACCATTGATAGGTTCAGTAAAATTCCACAGGCCAGCTGGTGGTGATTCCAACAAAAGGTTTTACAGAGTGTTGTGAACAGTAGGGAAGATGCTGGGAGAACTGTGTGAGGTCCCAGGGTGCCTATTTTGAAGGGGACTGAGGTATCATTGTCCTAGGTACAATGTTTCTTGTATCTTATATCTTCTTCAATATGTGTCTCTATTTTTCACATTACATGGGTGTATACTTTCTGGATAGACCATTGCACATTAATAAGAAATAACAATTGAGGCTAATTACACAGTTTTTATTACATGTGTAATATATATTTTTAAATAATGGGTTATATGACCAACCATAACCCAACTCCCCACCAAACTGCAAAAGGTATGCTATGATTGCTTAGTTTTTTCATTGCTAACATTGTGTCAGGTAATATTTTAAGGTACCCTGTCCACCTAGAGCAAAGTCCATATTTAATAGAAGTGTAAGTTCATATTTAAAACCATTTAATTGACAATTACAAATTTACTTAATATATTTTTATTACATATCATTATATTTCATTGCATTTATTTTACTCTGTAATATGGCTGATGAAATATAAGATTAAAAATACAAGACGTTTCATTTAAGCAATTTTTTAAAATATATGGTTCATTCTTGCATTATCTTTGACTCTCAGCTTTTGTGTAGAAATTATTTTTAAAGCAATAGTCTACCTTGTAAAACTTTATTATTAAGATAGTATAATCACTAAACCCTTTCATCAGACCCATATAAACTAGGTGAAGTCAGGAGGCTACCATGAATATCCTCTGATAGCAGGGCATTTATACCTCTGTCAAAAATCTCATATAACTTAGAAGAGTCATCTAGAGAAGCCAGTCACAAAAGGCTACATGTTACATGACGTGTTCAGAAGAGGCAAACCGGCAGATATAGGAAGTAGGTAAGATAGCTGGTTGTTTAGGACTAGGGGGAAAATAGGAAAGTGATAGCTAAAAAGTATAAGGTTTCTTTTTAAAGTGATAAAATGTTCTAAAATTAATTGTAGTATTACTTGCACATGTCTTTATAATATTTAATACTAATACACTAAAAATCCTACTGAATTGTAGGTTAAGTGGGTGAATTGTATAGTATATGACTTATATCTCAAAGCTATTATTAAAAAGAAAGTAAAAAGAAGATATAAATAGAAAAGAAAAAGATAAAGAATAAAATCACAATTAAAAAATAAAGTTTCAGCCATCTGATCTACAAATTGAGTGACCATCTGATCTATAAATTGAGTGATTGCACCAGGGTCAATTTATATATTAAAAAATTAGTTAATCATGAACATGGACAACAGTGTGGTGATTATGGGAAGGGGGTATGGGTGGAGGTGGAAGAGGATAAAAGGGGGTAAGTAATGGAAAAATTCAATAAAATAGAAAATTAGTCACGCTTAATTACTTTTTTATTATTTTCACATTAGAAAATTTTTTTCTTTTTGATATAAAATAATGATATTTTCTTCCTGGGTCCTAGGAGATCATCTTATATTCTCCCTTAAGACAGCTATTTCCAATCTTTTCATCTCGTGGCACACATAAACTAATTACTAAAATTCTGCATCATGCCAAAAAATATATTTTTTCCAATCTCACAAGAATAAGAATAATTTTGATTGATTTATAAAATATAATAATATTAATTGCCTACTCTCTCTCCCCAAGGTGAATTTTTAAGAAATAAGGTGCCTACACATGTATATATTGATTTCTGTTACCAAAAATTAATCAATCAGATGCAACCTTATTATGCACTGTGACCGATAAGATACAATTCTATTATATATATATAGATATATATATACACACACACACACACACACACACGCACACAATATATATACATATATATATATACATATACATATATATATATGTATATATATATATGGTGTATATATTTATGGTTCAAGACAGGCTCACAGATAGCTATTATGTTGGTTGTTGTCATTTTTTTATTTGACAGTCTAAAGGGAAAAAGTTCAGTACCCTGACTAAATAGTCAATTTTGCATGTTTTAAAATTTCTTGTGGCATACCAGTTTCAAACTGCTGTCTTAAGATGGGTACTCTTACTTTGGAAACAACTGATTTAAATGATAAAATTTTAATCATTATTTTAGAAGGTAAAACCTTTGTCATCTTCCTTTAGAGAATCAATATGATGTGAAAATGAGAATATGTTTTGAAAATGAATTTAGATCTTGGCTCTGCCACTAACTAGTTGAAATTCATTTTCTATAGATCCATCTATGAAATGGGGATAATAATATATATCTCATAGGGCTGTCACAAGGATTAAGTAAGATAGTTTGTATAAACTGCCCACTATAGCATCTAGCTCAGTGATATTGAGAATAATAGCGTTTATTAGTTTTTAGTACACTTGAGCCAGCACTCTTATTATTTAAATCTATTTTGTTTATGATACATTAAAAAAAAAAAACTAGAGAAAATATTATGCATTATACATCCCATGTTTACTTCCTCAAGTTCTGAATAATAAACTTAAACCAGAATTTTAGAAGTTTAAAGGAATCCTACCCATCAGAAATAGGGGAAAGAGAAAAGGAGGGAAGGAGGGGAAGAAAGAGAGAGAAAGTGAGGGAGAGAGAAAGAGAGAGAGAGAGAAAGAGAGAGAGAGAGAAAGAGAGAGAGAGAAAGAGATTTAAAAAATCTTATCTGATATGACTGTTATGAAAGTAACAGATCTTAGTTTTAAATATGAACTTTTGACTTGAGTTCTCATACTTGCTAACATCTTCTTGGAGAATAGGAAAAAACTGAGGATATTTTAAGGTCTACTGTGTTGCTATTTTCTTTCTTTATGCATTTTTAAATGACTGACATTTTTCATTATAAAATGCTTTTAACTTTGCATTTTGAATTACGTTAGTGAACTCTGAGGCCAAGTGGCAAACATTTAACTTTAAAATCTATTGAATAAATAAAAACTTAGAAAGCATGCAAGTGACTGATGATATTAAAATAAAGACCCATGTTGATGAGGCAGATATGGCTCGCCTCTTCACATGGCCACATCAAAACTACAAATACAATATAGAACAACCATCAGCCAGAACCATCGGAAATCGAGTTGAATGGAAGTCTGACAACTACAGAATTAAAGAATCGATCAAGATAGGTAAAGATCTATCTATCTATCTATCTATCTATCTATCTATCTAAAGAGCCAAGATCTAAAGAGTGTAAATGTGGAATGGGCTGGTCCCTCAACCTTGTGTGGTGAATAAAATTTCAAGAGGGATATCTCAGGAGCAAGAAGCCCCAGCCTCACACTAGGCCCCAAGCCCAGCACTCCAGTTCCAGGAAGATAAGTCCCCACAACTGGCTGCAAAAACCAGCAGGGACCGAGTTGGTAGAAGAAATTTCTGGAGTCCCAAGCAGTTCTTTTTAAGAACCCACACACGGACTCACCTACTCAGACTCACTCCCTCTGAGCTCCAGCACCAAGGTAGCAGCTTGAAAGGCACCAGTGGTATACAAGGAGAAATTGAAGTATGTGGCATCAAGGCTAAAGGAAGCCATTGTCTCTTTTCTAAACTCCTACACACACACACACACACACACACACACACACACACAGAGCTGGCAAACTGGTGTCATATCTGAGACTCCATCAACCTGGTTAACACTGTTTGACCTACTTTGGAGATCCGAAGAGACTTCACCCCACCCAATTTATAAGCCAAATCTAGCTGTATTTCCATGTGAATGGCTAGTCTCATACTAAATCTTGTTAAACAAGCAATAGCTGGCCTCAGTGAGCTCCAGGCCCAGTAGTAGCAGCAGGCAACTTAGATTCACAGTCTGGCTTCACTTGGGAATCTCCAAGCCCAGCACAAGTAGCAGCCATTTGAGGTTGCTTTATAGCTCAGGCAGGGTACCCCAGGCAAAACACAGGTCAGGCTGACCTTGGCCTACACCACTCAGGAAACCTGAGGGCCAGTCTACTCATTGGACAGCTACAGATCACGTTGGAACACCACCATCCAGTCCCTACACAGCTGATTCTCCACAGAGGGTTGAGGTTAGTGGTCAGTGGTCAGAGCCAGTCCTTGCAGCTGACTGGCATAGGTAAGTCCCTCTCATTGCTTTTCCAACAGCAACCAAGGCTCAACTGCCAGAGGAGGGTGTGCTCAGCCCACATGAGGTGTATATCTCGAGTATCCAGCTTGGGGGGATAGGGGAGACTGTGCCACTGGACCCTAAAAGAGACCTGCTACATTAAGCCATATTACCAAGGCACAGAGTCAAAGCAGCTCTACATAATACACAGAAACAAACACAGGGAGGCTGCCAAGTTGAAGAGGCAAAGAAATTTGACCTAAATGAAAGAAAAGAACTAAACAAAACAGAGACAGCCCAGCTATCAGATGCAGAGTTCAAAACATTGGTGATCAGGATGCTCAGAGAAATGATGGAATACAGCCACAAAATAAAGGAAGAAGTGAAGGTTACACAAAGTCAAATAAAGAAAAATATACAGGAAGCCAACAGTGATGGTAAGGAAGCCAGGATTCAAATCAATAATGTGGAACAAAAGGAAGAAATAAACATCCGCCCAGAATAGGAAAAAAACAAACAAAAAATAAGAATAGAAAAAAAAAAAATGAGGAGGATTAGGAACCATTGAAACAACTTTAAATATACCAACATCGGAATCATAGGGGTGCCAGAAGAAGAAGAGCAAGAGCAAGAAATTAAAAACTTAGTTGCAAAAATAATGAAGGAAAACTTTCCTGATTTGGCAGAGAATAGACATATAGATCCAGGAAGCACAGAGAGTTCAAAACAATTTGGACCCAAAGAGGACCACACCAAGATACATCATAGTTAAAATGCCAAAGATAAAAAGAGAACCTTAAAAGCAGCAAGAGAAAAGCAGATAGTTTCCTATGATAGTGCTCCCATACTATCAACCGATTTCTCAAAAGAATATTTGCAGGCAAGAAGGACCTGGCAAGAAGTGTTCAAAGTGATGGAAAGCAAGGGCCTACAACCAAGATTACTCTATCCAGCAAAGCTATCATTTAGAATGGAAGGGCAGATACAGTTCTTCCCAGACAATGTAAAGTTAAAGGAGTTCATCATTACCTAGCCATTATTACATAAGATGTTAAAGGAACTTATTTAAGAAGAAAAAGATCAAAACTATGAACATTAAAATGTCAAAGCTCACAATTATCAGTAACTTAATAAAAAAATAAAAACAGAAACAAAGTAAGCAAACAGCCAGAACAGGAACAGAATCATAGGTATGAAGATCATTAGAAGAGCTAGCAGCTGGGAGGGAGAAAGGGGAGAAAGGGGGAAATGACACAGAGATCTAGAATCATAATTGGTAGGAACAAAATAGACAAGGAGATGTTAAGAATAGCATAGGAAAGGGTGAAGCCAAAGAACCTACATACATACGTGAACTGAGGGTGGGGGATTTCAGGAAGGAAGTACTGAGTGGGGAGGACAGAGGGAAAAAATTGGGACAGCTGTAACAGCATAATCAATAAAATATACTTAAAAAATAGAATAAAGACCCATGTCAAATTCTATTATTTTATCTATCACATATATACCAAATTTGTATGCGTAAAGTACAATGTATTTGATGTAGAGCAAATTGGGAAAATTAGATTCCTCTAAGTGCTGAATTTCTCCACACACAATTAAAACCTGCTTGAAAAATTTATAACCAACTGAGATTATCAATTAGGCCTTTTACTTGGAAGAACATGCAGGAGATTTAGGACATCTAAGTAGGGAAGCTATGTCTAATTTTGGAAGACAAATATACCTGGCTTTTGCTTTCAAGTCATAAAAGGATTCTCTAAGTAGAGGCTAGCTGACATTTTTCTTCATTCTTTGTATCAGAAATGACTCCAATTGGCATTACAAGGCTCTGACAGTAAAGGAATAATGTTATCATAGTACCTCTGACAGGCTACCTTGAAAAACAACTTAAAATTCTATTTTTTGCAACATGGACTTTAGGAAATGTATTTTAGAGGGTAAGGTCTGCAAAAATGAAAACTGGATATTTAACATAATTAAATATTACAGTGACTGGGAAGAAGTTTGAGCTGGTGAAATTTCTACTGTAGGAATGCTTGCAATAACAATTATCTATTATGGTCACTCCTGCTTCAGGGTTCAGAGAGGAAAGGGCAAAAAGAAGGAAGGGAAGCCCTTAGCTGAGAAATCCATAGAAGTGCTCAGCTGCTTTTAAGATGGAAAAGGACAGAAGACAGACAGGTGGAAGAGATAGCTCCTGTGGGGAGCAATCTAAGGGACATTTCTAAAGGCTTGAATCAGAAGGGAAAAGAACAAAATCATTAAATTGATGAATTTGTTAAAAGACAACTCAAGTTGGTTCATGAAGTACGAAATGTTCTAACTTTTTAAAAGGTACAAAGACTACGCTTTGTGGTGAAAACATGAGGTCAAACCAACAATATCAGGCAGGTTAGAAATGAACCTTTTCATTAAAATCAGGTCCTAGCCTATTCTTACCATGGATCCTCTCCTAAGGCTATGACTGAAATTTAGTCTCAGACCCTCAAGTTGTGGAAAGTCACTGATACTTTCTTAAGAATAACAGAAAACAAGGAGAGTCCCTTGAGTGGCCTGAATTGTGCTCTCACCATTCTTATACTTGAGTTCCGTGTGAAATCATCTCTTAAAGTAGGGAGGCGTGTTCTGATATACCTGGCTGGGTGAAACCCACTTCCCTGAGTGGGAAGGGGTAGGCAGGTGCCTTCCTTGCCCCAGGGCTTCACTCTGGTCGGCCCTTTCACACGTGGACTGCTGCCTGCAATGGAAACCACTTAAAACCACCTTTCCTTCCCTTTGTCTTCCGTAAGACTTGGGTAAATGCAAGTAATTTCAGATTGCTGGCACTATGCACCCAGCACACCTGTCTCACCTAGTAAATGCTGCAACAATGCTTCCAAATTGTCCAAGGCACAGAGACCATCCAATGACTACAGGGTAAAATACCAAAAAAGAGAGTAAGATTTTTCCTTTCAAGTAAAAAACTGACATGCCTTAAGTTTTTTTGTTTGTTTGTTTGTTTGTTTTAAGATTTTATTTATTATTTTCAGACAGAGAGGAAGAGAGAGAGGCAGAGAGGGAGAGAGACATCAGTGTATGGTTGCCTTTCACTTGCCGCCAGCTACGAACCTGGCTGGGGAGACCTGGCTGGAGATCTGTCTTGCAACCTGGTTATGTGCCCTGGCTGGGGAATTGAACCAGTGACCTTCGGGTTTGCAGGTCAGTGCCTTATCCACTGTGTCACCAGCCAGGGCCTTATTAAGTTTTTAAAAATTCCACTCAAGGGGAAAAATGAAGCAAAACGTCAAGAACTAAAAACCACCAATTCAACTTATTCTAAAAATACATTTTGCTAAGGGTATATTTTCTCCCTTCCTCCCCCAACCAGCATGCCTAAATTCCTGGAACCATCTACAGCTCCTTTGATACAATAGCTGCTATGACGCAGCCTGGTGGCTGAACACAACGCAGAGACAGGCTGACAGCTTCAATGTTCTGGTAAAAGCAAATGGGCAGAGCACTCACCTGCTACTGTGAATGCCTCAGCTATGGGCAATTTGGGATCAAGATAATACAGGGAAAAAGAGAAAAGACACTTGTTATCCCCCTTTGATTCTTGAATCGCAGAAACATACAGCCTGGATGGACTCCTGCTAAACTGATCATGGCCAGCAACAACCCAGATGACAATCCTGTGGTTCTTTTCCTGAAAAATGAACTATTAAGCCCCTATCTTTCCAATGGTGCACAGCACCCACGTGGTGCTAGGTCCCTTAAGACTGTGATGCTAAGACCAACTGTATTCCAGTATAGCATGTCTATTATTCCAGATACAGTAGTTATTCTGAACTATCCCTAAAGAAAAGAGTTACAAACTCCATCCTTGGTTCTCTTGATACTCTGAAGTATCCATAAATGAACACACACACACACACACATTTTCTTTGTCTATTCATATATATATATTCTTTTTATCCATTCATCTATCGAGAGACACTTAGGTTGTTTCCATGTAATGACTATTGTGAAATATCTTTCAATGAAGATGAGAGTATAGATATCTCTTCAAGATACTGATTTTATTTCCTTTGTCTATGTACCCAGAAATGGGATTTCTGGATCTCTTGGTAGCTCTAATATTTTGAGGAACCTCCATACTATTTTCCATAGTGACTGAACCAAGTTACATTCCCACCAGTAGTGTACGAGGATTAGCTTTCTTCCACATTCTTGACAGGACTTATCTCTTGTCTTTTTGATAATAGTTCATAGTGCTTTTGATTTGCATTTCCCTGATGATTAGTGATGTTGAACACCTTTGCATGTGCCTGTTGACTATTTATTTGTATGTCTTCCTTAAAAATGTGTCTATTCAGGTCTTCTGTTCATTTTTTAATTGAATTGATTTTATTGTTGTTGAGTTGTATGAGTTCCTGGTATATTTTGGATATTGGCATCCTTTATCAGATATGCATTTTGCAAACATTTTCTCCCATTCTTCAGGTTGTTTTTTCACTTTGTTGATTGTATCTTTTACTGTGGGGAAGCTTTTTAGTTTGATGTAGCTCCACTTTTTTTATTTTTGCTTTTGTTGCCTGTGCATTTAGATTGACACCTTCAAGCTTTAATAGTGACTATAAAGGTGATTTGAATAGAGTCTGACTATCATTTCTTTTCCTTTATTGATCCATTTATATGTGTGACTGATGGAAAAACAAGGGAGATGCTAAAAAGATGTCCCATTTAAAAGTATAAGTGAGCTGATATCTGAAGTACCTGTCTCACCAGCACACACAATGCCCAAGAGATTAAATTCAAATGAGCTGTGCATGGCATGCGTAATGATGTGCACATTGTGTTTTCTCCAATGGTCCTGAGGACCAGTTAGTTTATACACGAAGGACATTAATTTGTCCAAATAACTCCAGTGCATCTTTTACTTTAAAGTAAAAATAAAATGAATCAAGGTGCAACATGTAATATGATGCATGTATTCTTCTGAATTTCAATGAATTCTAATGAAATTACTTGGAGCAGGATAAATTAGATTATTTCTCAAGCACATTTTAGATAAACCTAATGAAGTTCTATCAATGGAAAAGGCAAAATGGGTTTTGTTTAATGACTTGGCTGCTGATATATTGTCGTAGGATGAATAAGAGGTCAGGCTGACCTTGAATCATTTCTTCCTAAAGTGAAACAGCTACTATATTATCTTCAGAAAGACTAGTTAAAAGGAGACTAGGATTTACTTTATGTTGATAGCTAAATAATTTATTGAAGCATTTAGTTATGTGGTTTTTCCCTTGTATTTTTTCCCCTTAGCTTTGACTTCATGGGCATCAGAACAGTTTTGATTGGGAAGGAAAACAGAAGGTTAAAACAAATGTTCCTTTGTTTCTGATCACATGGAGGGTATTAGATTAGGGGTAGAAAAGGCAGACATCAGCTAGAGGGTGAGGGGCACAGAAGTATCAAGTTGGGAAAAGATGTCCAAAGACTATGGTAGGTTCTATAAGTGAGAAGGACCCAAACCTATCATCTCATGCCACTCTGGGGAGGGGACAGTTGTAGGCATCTAGATGGGTTATCTTGGTAGCCCATATAGGGAAGTTGTACCCTAGATACCAGGGCTGTGAGCCTGTAATGCTTTCTGTGCCCAAGGGTGGCACGGGAACCCACAAAGCTTCTGGATTTTAAGAAACAATGCAAGCCTTGGAAATACCAGACTAGTTGTCTGGTGTTTTTGTTTTTGTTTTTATTTTTAAGTAGTTTACTTTCAATATTATTTTGCATGGATTTCAAATGTACAGTATAGTGGTTAGACAATCATATACTTACAAAGTGTTGCCCCTATATTTCCAGTACCCACCTGGCACATACATAGTTATTTGAATATTATTGACTATATTCCCTATGCTGTGCTTTACAGCCCCATGACTATTTTGTAATGACCAATTTGTACTTCTGTTTTTAAGTCACTTTTTATTTTTCAATTATAGTGACATACAGTCTTACATTAGTTTCAGATGTGTACCCCAGAGATTAGACATTATATTATTTACTAAGCAATCATCCTAATGAACCTCATGCCCATCTGACCCCATACATCGTTATTAGAATATTAATGACTATATTCTTTACGCTGTACTTTATATCCCCATGACTCCTCCATAACCACTAATTTGTACTTCTCAACCCTTTCACCTCTTTCATCCAGCCCCCCAGACCCCCTGCAGCAACAGGCTCTGACAGGCATGAGACCCTGAGCCAACTGGCCTCAAAGGAATGGGTGGGAGCTGGAGGAATGAGATACAGAGGTATGAGGTAGATTGGGAGTGTGGAAAGGGAGCGCCTTTCTCAAATGGCTGAGGGAGAATTTCTTCTTAGTCTAGGGCAAGAAAAGTTGAGGTCGGAATACATTTGTTTTGTGGAACTTTGTAGAACACAAGGTCTCAATTTCTTCCACTTTTGGAAAAGCTTATTTTCACTTTGGTTAACTAAGAAATCATTCCTGAGTAAAACAGCTTGCATCCCTAAAATCCCTTCTTTTCCTAATCCTATGGAAATGCTTGGGATTTTATTTTGGGCAAGGACTACAGTTTCTTTGGCTTTGGAAGGGTGGTGAGTAAAGTCTAGGAGGGTGGGGGAGGGATAAAAGGAAAGGTTTACAAAGTTTAAAAGATGACAAATAATGTGTTGAAGGATAAATGAGGAGCAGATAAGGATTACATGCAATAATATCTTTAAAAAATAGAGCCATGCACATGATAATGATTCACTTTTCTAAAACAACATTTAAAGTCAAATGAGTTTGGGTTAAGGACATGTGAAAGTTACCTCATCGTGAAGGAACTGATATTATCTAATCTATATTCCAGTCCCACAGCCAATCTGAGGAATGTGAGGAGTGAGGCCCTTTGAAGAACAGAACATGATGGCTTCTGTGATACATTTTTCATAAAATGTTTTCTTACGGAGTGTTCTCTTCTGCACATTCCCCATGCTGTCTGGGGACAGGGATGAGAGGTGTCAGTTTTCTTGCTAACGTGCCTCTTCATGTTTGGCACGTAAACTATTGGTTGAGTTGGTAATCCCAGAATATATCTGCAAGCATTTTCCCATTTGATAGTTATGGAAATATTTACCAAAAGTATATGAGTGGAAGTAGGGCAAGGCTTATGAACTGGTTTTGGAGTCTCTAAGAACACAAAGGGGAGGGGTCTAAGTAGATGGGTCAATGAGGGAGAGATGAGGTTCCATCCTCCACTAGTTTAAAAATTTCTTCAAGGTATAAATACCATGATTCAACTATAACTTAATTATAAACTTAAAAAAAATGTTTTATTTCCACCAAGACATGCATGTTAGCATAGGGATCTAAAAATCTCAAATAGAGACATTTATATAAACCAGAGGTTACTTTTTAATAAGCAACATTAAATATTTCAACCCAATGGGTTCTATGCCTACATCTCTTCAAAGACTAAACAGATACAGACAGAATAGTGTGTTCAATGGTGTAGGAACTATAGATTACATGTAAAACAAAGGTAAGGAGACATCTGAATTCTTCCCAAATATTCTAAGGTAAATGTAGAACATTGCTAACACCAGAAGAATCATGAAAAAAAAAATGTTAATTTGTAGTCCAGCGTGACCAGTGCAGAGGAGCTGCAGCAGGTCATCATGGGATGACATCATAGGAGAGACTCTTTCCATGGTGGTATTTGCTGTCAATGCCAAGCCCTGTGGTCAACATAATGTCAATAACCAAAGGGTTTCTGATCCTCTGTGTCCTAAAGTTCAGTGCATGGCATGAGGATCTAGGAAGCTCTGTCTTTTACAGGCTCTCCGCCAAAAGCAGCTGGTTTCTGGGCATGTAAGGAAGATCTCATTGAAGACCCCCAATCGATTAGCCAACCCTGTAAGGCAGGTGTTCAACACCTGGTGCTTTGCCCCTCCACATAAATATTTGGAGGAGAGTTGGTGAGGGAATTATGTTGGAGAGAATGTGAATTTTGAGTGTCAGAAATCACCCAGCTGTACTATTTAAGCTCCAGCTTCCCTTTACTTCATGAGCTGCAGAGGTCTTCAGCATGTTTAGAAATCAGATGGCTTTGAATCTCTGCCTGCAGAGGCAGATGCTGAAATCCAGCTGGACAGTGGAGCCAGTGAACAGATCCAAGCCAAATGAAGAGCCCCACCAACCAGCCATGCAGATGGCTAGGACCTCCCGCTAAAGGCTTCCAAAGGTGGGGACCTCAAAAGGCTTCAACCCTGCCCTTCATTTCATATGCATCTTTTTGTTAAAGAACATGAACAATGTTTCTCCTGTAGAAACCTAATACAAAGCTCAAAGAGCACTGGAATTTTTCAAATGATATTTTAGAGAGAACGCTGTGATTGACAAGGAGTTGATAACCTGAAGAACAATTTTGAAGGGTGAAAGGATCATTAATGTGCCAGTTTATTAGCATGTTAGTAATTAGGAGTCATACTTGAAAACTGGCTATTTTGAGTTTTAATGACTCTCTGGTAAACATATCTTAAGCATGTTTGTGGATTAAAGATGGCGGTGAGTGGCAGAGTGCTTTTCAAGTGCTAGCATAATCCATAGCTATTTTAGAAATGTGTCTCATAATAAAGTGGAGAATGGTTTACTCATAAGCCCATAGAAAGGTGGCATTTCTGTCTTTACTCCTTACTACTTGACCTTCTTCATCTACTGATTTAGCCTTTGTAAAACCACTATTAAAAAATAAACTCTCCAACTCTGTCACACACTTTGACAGAACAGGAAGTCCTGTTCAAATTTCGTTCCTGGTTGGACAATAGAAAGACAAAAGTTGAAGAAGAAAAAGGAGGAGGAGGAAGAGGAGGAGGAAAGGGAGGGAGAAAGAGGAAGCAGCACAGATCCTGACATTCACTGTTAACTTCTGGTGCTTCATAGGGGGAGCTGGCTGCAGGTCTCTAAAACTGTAGAGTGCATTTCTGAGCCACAATCCAGGTGCCTGAATCTTGGAGAGTTTTTCTTTTAAGTGTCATTAGATTCTCCTAGTCCTTAGCTCCACACCCCAGGGCGGGGACCTGCCTCACAGGGTCATACTCAGAAAGCAGAGACAAACACAGAGCAGGTTCCTGCATGGTACTGCCCATACCAAGTCCCCTTGATCTAAGTCCTACCTCAAACCCACCTTGGGACTGTATTTATTAAACTCTACCCCCATGCTGTGTCATTCTGGGGCTCAGGACTGTATATGCTAACCACCCATCTTCATCAGCCACCTGCGAGCAGTTCGTTTGTGGACCAACACATTTCTTCTAGATCTCAAGCCCTTCCTGCCCCAGTGCTGAACATAGCCAGCAATATTTCTAATTCCCTGTCTCCAGCTGTACTTGACAGATAATAAAACAAGGAGAATTTCATAGTAAGTAATGAGATAAATGACTGTAACATGTAGTCAAACTACTTTTCCTTTTGAAACAAGGCCTTGACCTCATCTCACATAGTGTTCTTCTCTAAGGCCCAACACCCACCTTGAACAGTTTATCTTTGAACATGTTATCAAGATCTGTCCTGCACAGGTGCTCTCTTCTTTTTCTGGGGATGCTGCAATCTAATCATCTTACTGCTACATCTTCATTAACTTCAGATTTCATAAGGATTGGAACTTTCAGAAGTGAGTTGTGTTTTGTCTTCTAGAAAGGAGTTAGAGAGCTGGACACACTTAAACACACACCACTCAAGAAAGAAAAGTATAAAGACACAAAGGAGGGAGGGATCAGTGTTAACCAAGAAGTCCCTCAGTGGAGAGAAAGGCCAATGCTTCCAAGAAGCAGGACACTACATTACTCACCATGACCATTTCATGCAGCCACTGGGCATCCAATGAGTGCCTGTTACAAGGTCCTAGATACAGAGGCTGTGACAAGGGAGGCTAGAGCAGATGTTAATGGTCAACTCTAGGAATTAGGTGGTCCATCAGTAAATCAAAGAATCCATGATTTTTGACATTTGAAAATCTATAAGCAACAACAACAAAATAGTGTCTTGAAGCTCTGCATAATAAGGAAAAGAGAAAAAAAAATCAAAAGCATTTTTCCTTGAAAGTTGAAGGCTGTTTTCTGTACATTTAACTTCAAAATGAAAATCAAGAGAAAATGTTCTTCCCTCTGGTAATTCTGCACATTGAAATACTTCTTTGCAGTGAAAATTGGCCTGCTTCATCCTATCAATATGATTAACCTTTCTTTAAACTTGTTCTAGGAGGAAATTCTTTTTTTTTTTTCCTAGCCAGAAATGTTGCTATTTATGCATCTAAAAACTAGTTTTAGCAGAAAGAAATGACATTTTTTAGAAACTAAAAATAGTTCTGCCACTTAATTCTGAAAAACCCTTCTAAGTCAAGGCAACATTTTCCTGCTTATTCACAGCACTAGGAATGTGTACTTCTGCAGCTGAGTGTCATTTTTTATTCTTTTCTTTCTTTTGCCCTTTTTCTTTGCCATCAGCAAGACCCTGCCTGCAGAGCTCTATGGACCAGATCTTCCCCTTCAAATCCAGGGGAAAATCACAGATTACTGATTCTAGGAAAACATCATCTCAAGTGTAATACAGATACCTCTTGCTCAGGTAAACCACATCACTACTGGATCTGTCCTTTCCGGAGAACCAGGCCCACTGCAGTCACATCACATACCCAGATGCAACATTAAGGAAGGCATACGGAGCCACGGGTCAACCTCTCTTCTCCTTACAATGGAGAAGCCACCTTCAGCCTCATGTCCCCCATTCAGCCTTTCCTTTTCCACCTCCATGCATTCCTCTGGAAGCAGTATGGGCTCCTGTGTTGCAATGACCACTCAAAAAATCCTGATAACCCTACTGATCCCAAGAAGATGGTGAAGTACCAGGCCACCTCTTCTACATTTCAGAGACAGTAAAGGAAACAGGGGAAACTCAGTGAAAAGAAAGGGGTATAATAGTGAAACTTGACAAGCTCATAGAGGACATATTTGAGGACAGAATCTCCCTGTGGACAAATATCTTGAGGTAGCTAAGAAAATATACTACAAAAATGAAAGAAAATAAAATGTCTCTACTCAATATTTCTTTACTGAGAGAAATAAGTCATTTTAGAGATTCCAGTTCTTATTACATAGTAATAATAATAGTAGTGGTATTAGTAGGTGCTTACTATGTGCCAGACACTCTAAAGTCTTTATATGTATTTATCCTACAACAACCCCAAGTAGGTATTTTCATTATCTGCATTTTACAGATGAAGAAGTGAAGGCACCAAGCAGTTAAGTAGCTTGCTCAGGATCACACAGATAGCTAGTGATAGAAATGCAATCCAAATTCAGTTAAATTCCAGTGCCCTTAATCACAAACTATATGGTCATACACAGATGACCACAGAAGGTACACACAACACATTCATGCACCATTTTACTTGCATCATTACTTTCATTTTATATCATTATTCTTCTTTCTTACATATTTTGCCCCTGTCAAGTCTTCACTGTTACAATTTTTACATCACTTGGATCTGAAAGCTATAAAAAGATGTGACAGGGAATAGGAGGGATGGGTGCTAGGGAAAAAGAAAGGAGATGTGGCCCATGAAAGACCTGAATCTATCTGCTTGTATTCCTTAAAATAACAGCTTTGTAAGAGCTAGTCTTGCCCTTTGAATTATTTACTAAATGTATGTATCTATTCACTGAGGTCCTTACAAAAATAAGAGTGTAAAAGATGAAACAGTATATCTGACACTTAGTGAGTTTATAGTTTTTTAACAAACATTTAACTATGTTCATGTAGTGTTACATATTTTAGAAAAGCCTATAAAAGAAAACCAGTCACTTATCTTCTAATAAGAATATGAAATAATTCATTAGTAAGGTGATATACATTACTTATATCAGCATATACTATTTATATGTGTGAATATTATAACATATTGTTTCTTTTTTTAATAACATTATTTCTATTCTACTCTATTCTATTCTATATATTATGTAGATTGACCTGTTTGGAGCACCAGAATGAAAAACTTAGAGTTACTACATCAGTATGAAAACTTTCAACTAATACTCATGAAAGTAAAAACAGTGAAAGTACCATGTTTAAAAGAGGAAGAAGGACATCCCTGAATTATTTTTTTAAAGATTTTATTTATTATTTCCAGAGAGAGAGGAGGGGAGAAAGGAAGAGAGGGAGAGAAACATCAATGTATGGTTGCCTTTTACCTGCCTCCAGCCACAGACCTGGCTGGAGACCCGGTTTGCAACCTGGTTATGTGCCCCGGCTGGGAAATCGAACCAGCTACCTTTGGGTTCACAGGCTGGCGCCTTATCCACTGTGCTACCAGCCAGGGCCATCCCTGCATTATTGACAACAGTGTATACTGAGATAAAATAATACTCATATTCTTTGATACTTCCAGTAATCCAGCTAAGAATTTATTAAAAAGAAGTCATCCAAAAGATGAAAAAATCTAGACTTGCATCATGATTACTGCTCATAATGGCAAAAAATTGGAAATGGCCTAAATGTTATTATAACTTAATGGTTCATTAAGTTACAGTGCATCAACTTGATTGAAGAGTAGGCAGCAATTTCATATCATTGCCAGAAGATTGTAGGGGTATAAAAATGCATAAAATATAATGCCTAGTGAAAAACACAATAATAAAAATTGTTTCTGTGCTTTGAGTACAATTATATAAAATGATTTTATGCATATTGACAGATTTATTTTTTCTTTCAGTGTATGTTACAACGTTAATAGATCGATAAAAATTCTTATGTTTGAATCTAGTCTCTTCTATTAAATTGATTGTGTTGTAACTTAAAATTGCAGGAAATAATGTTATTAATTTAAAAATGTATGTGTGTTGGGAGAAAGCATAATATTGGCCCCAACAGTATATCTGCTGACCATGTCCAATGACATTCACATTCATGGTGTGAGGGTGGTATTTGCTACATTTCCATGCCGCATAGTTTATAAAGATTAATCATAAGATTATAAGGTAATATAAAATAATTGCATGAAAAATCCCGAGTTATAGAAAACATTAAATATTTATAAAATCTTTACATAGTTTTCTCTTTCTTTTATTGGCTGAGGTTCTGTTACTTTTATTTAAATAATTTATGGTCTCTGAGCCCTGTATTGTAATCTACTTCAAATCCTTTCTGAATATAGCACAGGATAAATAGGGAAGAAATAATAATAGTGCTTCATGCATACAAAGCAGTAGCCATTCTCTGCATACAAAACTGATGATAAAATTGGAGAAAAATGATTGCCTTAAGGGATATATTTTTCCACATTTCTGAATATTTGGCATTGTGTAATATGACTGGCTAAGTGGTAAGCATTTGGTGTCACCTACCCCCCAAAACTAGATTCCTTGTTTTTAAAAGTTAGCTCCCTTAGAAAAAAACACAGCTTTCTATAGTAAACCAAACTCCCACTGGTTTCTGAGAAGGGAGCCATCTTTATTTTGCAGATGAAGAAACTAAAGCACATATACCCTAAGGAGCTTGCCTTCACTAACAATTAGAGCTAAAATTTACTGAAATTATACTATGTCACAGTCATTGCATAGCACTTGACAGGAACTAAGTGATTTTATCGTTACAACAAAGCACTTCAGAAGGTACTACTGTCAAATTCCAGTTTACAGGTAAAGAACCACTTAAGAGATGTTAATACTTTGCCCAGGTTTCAGGGTAGGAAGACAAATATCTCAAGTTGCTTGTAACATAATGCCTAAAATGTTTTAGAGTTATAAAGAGTTTTGTAAATATCATGTAGTTTAGAAACCATAACCTACAGTATACGGAAAAGTGATGGTGATACAGCTGAGGCAACAGGCAACCTTAGCAGAGACAAATGTATGAAACTTAACCCAAAGCCATTATATTACATGCAATAATTCCTAAAACATCAAAACATTTTTCCTTTTTGGAAAAGTTCTGTGTCCTGTATTTAGCTTCAGTGTATGTAAATCGTCTCTTGAATATGTAATGATTATTTCTGCAGCATCATTGACTTAGCACTCATCATATTTATCAGCAACAATAGGGACATTTCATTTCACAGCCCATTCTTCCCTAGCTCTCATATCCCAGGCCCAGTCTCTGCGCAAGACCTGTTGATGTGATTTCCAAAACACCTGTGAAATCCATGCCTCATTCCCACAACTGTTAGCATCCTAGTGTAAACCACCATCCTGGCTCTTTAGGTGACTGCTCCTGCTCTCCCTGTTTCCATATTTGGCCCTGGTGGCCCCCATTCTCTACAATGCAGCTAAAGGAATATTTAGGAAATGCAAATCACTGCAGTAACTCCTTAGTTTAAAAAGCCTTTGGTTCTCTGATTTCCTCCTCGTTTCCCACTCTGCTCAGGCCATCCTGCTCCTGGATGATGCCTTCTGCTGCTGGTCTTTCGTGCCTTCTTCCCAATTTCCACTGCCCAGGATGCTCTCACCTCCGTACCCCAGCCCAGGTGGCTCCTCCTCAGAGAAATCACTTCTTATCTCCCCACCAAACTTAGGGCCCTGCTGTTACTATTCACCACCACTTCCATTAATTTCCTCTAAAGTACTAGTCACAACCTATAATTATTTGATTTATTTGCTTGCTTACTTATCTATCTTGTCTCTTTTCAGCTAGACTCTCAGCTCTGTGAGAAAGGGCTGGCATCTCCTGCGCATTATTGTATCTTGTCTGACAAGTACCTTGCCTCTCGCCTGGGAGGCACTCAGTAAATAGTCGGTGAACGGATCAATAATAATCCAGTAAAATATTAGAAAAGAAGGAACAAATGTGTCAAGCAGGTATTGTTTTAGCATTTATTTTCATGAACTGCCCAGAGTGACATTCAAAGATTAAAAAAAAAAAAAAATTAGCCTAATGCAGCACTTATGCGGAAGGTTCATTTCTAAATGTTTTACATGGATTAATGCATCGGATCTAACAAGACTCCATGGAGAGTACTATTTGTAATCTTTTTTTTTACATATACAACACCAGGCCCATAGTAAGTCAGCAGTCACTTGTTAGTTAGTGAGGGCAATGTCAAAGCGCCATCTTTGAAGACTTACCTACTAACTACTCTGTTTTTCAAGGTAAAACTCTGATTGTATATGTTCTGAATTTGTTTTATGAAACTGTTCTGGTATAATTTATAATTCAGTCAGTGTTTGCACAGCCAGATGCTAACTGAGATGTCTGTTTCACTAGAAGTTAAGCCAAGAAAGCTGGAAAAAAAGAATAGAGATTACCACAGGCAGTAAGTAGCCCGGCAACCACAAGCAGCCAGCCATCCTCCATTACGGGTGGCTGGCTGTGAGCAGAGGTAACAATGTTAACGAGGTAGCATATTAAATATGCCCTTTCTCCAAAATTCTCATCAAAATCACAGGTGTCACGTGGCTTGGCTTGCTTCATCTCTGGTGTGCTGGAAAATCCTTCATCTTAGAAACATGAAAAAGTAGATCCAGCTTGGGGTTCTAGTTATGGGGTTGCCTGCCCACTGTGTATCCGAACGATTCCTCACATTTATGAAAGCTAATGTAGGGAAGAAACTCTGGCAGAACAAGGCCACGGACTTAAGTTGCACTGAACAAGTGAGTCCATAAACACTCAGGATATGCTCACAAGTAAATAAGGTTAACCTGAGTCTAGTTCTTGCTCCACTTAACTGAACAATTAAACTTGGAGTAGACATATTAAAAAAGAAGAACTTTCTCAATAGCAAAATTTGCCCATTTTAATCTTTATAAAAATGTCAATGAATAACTATATAATCTCTAAACAAACATCTACGGTGTATGACAAACATAAATGAGTGAAAAAGAGGTGTTCCAATTTTATGTATGTATATTATATATATATAATTAATATCTTTTCCCAATTACGTAAAGTTATGATAGCACAAAGGGAAAGGTGACACATTACTTCCTATAACAATTGATTTTAGAAAGTAGTGTTCGATCAGAAACTGGAAACAAAACCCAAGTGCCTAATTCTGAAAATAACATTTTCTTCTTTTTTTCTGTAAATAAATGTTTTTTATTTCCTCTTACACACACACACACACACACCTCTGCAAGCACCTACTCATATACCTATTTATCTGAAGACACATAAATTTGTGCAAATAGTTGCTTATGCAATCGAGCTGCTGAATGTGGGAGTAAATAGGAGTTGAGCTGCATGATATCCTGTTCTCTTTTGTCCATGGTTCCTGGTTGATGGAGTTTTGCTTCATTATAATTTACTACTCATTCATCCCGCTATCATCTATTTTTCACATTGTGAAAAATACTAAGTAGGAGAAAGAAATAGCTCAGATAACCCCAAAATAGCATTTATAATTGTACCTGTCAGTCATTTTTATAGTTTAGGTTTTTAGATATCTTGAGACTACATGGAATTTGTTAAGGTATTCCTGACACTAGATTTGAACATATGCATGTGGATTCTACCCAATAGGAAGGGAGGGAAGTGTGTGTGTAAATAAGGACGGGGTTTTCATAAGGCTTAGAACCTCATGACAGGTGACCATGGAAAATCGCCAAAGCAAGTCAAGTCAGCGTGGACCTAGCTCAGTAACAACACAGAGGCGTGAGACCTCAATGAGGGGGAAGCCAGGGTAGGTTCTCTCTTTCCTTCCCCATGTGGTATGGGTTGTTAGTATTTTATTTATCTCCTCTCTAAGGAGAGAGAGGGATGTGTAAGTACAATACCATAGAGAGTACTTTCACTCCCAGCCCAGAGAGCACAGTTCAGAGAAGGAGGAGGATTTGCTCAGAGCTTTCACAATTTTATCTTTTAAGTCAAATCTATCAGATTTAACAGCCCTTGCCTTTGAGACCAAAGGGTACTTGTATACTAAAGTGTGCTTACATACTAATTCAAGATCATGAGATTTCAAGAGATTAAGTGACCTGAAGAATCATACAGTCTACCCTTTTGATTTTAAGACTTGAGGGAAATCCATCTCAGAGTAGCAAACTGAATAATCCAAAGTCACAACTTGCTAATGACAAAATCAATACTAGAGTCCAGATACCCTTCTTAGTACAGGTGTCATCTCTCTCTGTCTCCCAGAGTTCTTGGTCCTTGAAAAAAAAAAAAAAGAAAAGAAATACCCTGAGACTATCAATCCCTCACGAGTCAAATTCCACTCAACATGTAGCTTTACTCAAGTCTGTGACTTGGATTTCTGCTCAACATGCATTTGCAGAGGCCAGTTTGCTATGCATAGGATGACTACTTGCTGATCATTCCACTTCCAAAAGACAGCAGCAGGCCTGGTTAATATTGCTTAACCTGAGTTGACTAAACAGAACCCTAAAATTCTTGTTACAAGGGGTTCCATAGTCCATTTAGAAGTAAATGCTACCAAAATAGTTGTTTCCATCCAGAGTGTCCAGGAAATCTCACCTAGGAGATAAAGGTAAAAGTTCCTGAATGGCAGGATGTTTTGACAATGACGGGAGCTCATGGCAGTCTGCAAGATGGCAACTCAGAAACATTTTCCATTCGAAGCCTGGGAGCCAGTCATTCTTTCCAGGGAAAATCAAGGGTTTCAGAGATCCGTCGAGTCCTAAATGGGTATTTTCCAAAGCATTTATATCATATAGAACAGCGAGGTACAGAGAGAAGTCACATATTTAAAGAGTACATAGGCAATTTCTTTCCTTACCATTTATTAAATATCTTACCTGTTTGTGTAGTACCCATCTCCATGGCAACTGAAAAATACCTGTCATTTGGTATTGAATTTCTAAGAATGGTCTTATACCACCTACCAAATATTTACCTTTATAGTCAATTCTACCCAACAATAGTTAGATGCTAGAATTAAAGCAAAGTGTAAGCTTTGGGTTAAATTTGCCTTTTTTGTTCAGGCAAAAGATATTCTTTTCCTTTAAATCTTCTGGGTAATGGTTTTAGCCCTCCACTTTAATTGAGCCTAGAGACATAGCCAGAGAAGTGTTTCTCCAGGGTTTTTTCCTTTAGTTTAGAGATAGATGTTTATTATATAGCAAAAATGGAACATAAAACAAGCTAAAAAAAAAAAAAAAAAAAAAAAACCTCTTGAGAATAAGTCCTATTCAAACTCCAATTACCTGCCTTCTCATCACTTAAAGTGAAAGCTGATCTTTTTCCCTGCTGTTAGATGAATTTGCTGCTGCCAGCTAGCTGTCTCATTTCCTCTCTTCTGTTGGGGGTCTTTGCTTCTACCTAACTTACTGCTTTTAGCCCATAGTCTTGCAATCCTGCTACTTGATAAATGTTCAAAAATGTTCAATGCTCTTTCCTGTGCCCTATTCATTGCTGAGCTTCTATGAGGTGTTGGGTATTTTACTTTAAAGCCAGCTCTTAATTATCTGGACTCCAATTAGCCAAGGTCTGGAATGAACTTGACTCTGCTTTTTCTCTCTATTTCTTTTCTGCTGCCTGCCTTGTGGCCACAGCATAGCTCGTTAGTCCCTTCATGAGGGAAAGAGGGGCAGGAGTGAGTAGGGATAAAAGCCTGGAGACCCAAATAAGCTCATTTTGTTATTCCTTGGCAGCTCTGGTTAAAAGTTTGGCAAAGAACTGTATTAAAAGCACACTTCCTTTATCACGTACATTTAATTTATCCAAGCTCTCTCAGATTCCCATTGCTGGGGTTAAATTGGAAGCTGACAGAATTGCACTTAGGACCTTATTTTATGGCAGGAAAAATAAAGTTTCTCTGACTGGGCGTAAGCTTGTTTAATGAGCAGCTTAGCTTGGTACTGAATCTTCTCAGATCAGCAAGTTCAGGGCAATCAGCCACTGGAAATTAAGCCACCACATTGTTGTAAGTTCGCCACAGCTGAGCTGCAATAACAATGGAATTAATGTTTTTGTTACATTTTAATTTTTATTAATAAAAGAAAAAAGAAGAGATATGAAGGAATTGGAGTAAACATGCTCTTATATTGGACAGTGGACATGAAAAAATTCCATGCTAAATTCTTCAATTACAAAAATCATTATATCATTTTTTTGGTCTCAATTGTGATACAAAAATAAAATACCACTGGGCACTGAATTGCATTCTAATAATCAAGATGGAGCTCATTTTTATGAGCTTCCCGTTTTCTAAGGGTAGTTTTGATTATAGAGATAATACAACCTTGAAATGGAGAACTCTTATAAGATTCTGAAAGACTAGGACAGCTATTCAAACACAAAGCATTTGAGGAACTTATTCTGAAATCCCCAAACATATTGTTATTAAATCTAGCAGATTTTATTTTATTGGTATCTTAAAGATCTGAGAATTGTATTTTCCTTTATGTATGTCATAGTGTGTCAATGTGTCTGAGTGTCTTCACTCCACTGAGGAAAAGACAAATGAGAAAAATGTAGATTATCTAAAATATAAATTTAAATACAAAGAGGAATTTCATACCTTTGAGAGGAATGTTAAACATCCAAATGTATCTATAAAGACATGATAGTGCTGTCCTTGAAGATAAAATAATTTCTCATTTACATGGATAACTTACATGTGATTCTGTGAGATGATAGTGAAATCGGCTGAAATGATCCTTAAGAGGCAGCATTCATACGGTAGAGAAGAATATGGTCAGGCAGCACTGGGTTCAAATTCTGCAACTTACAAGTAATGCCTCGGTGAGCAACAGCTCATAATATTCACAGGTTTCAATTTTCTCAGTCATCAAATGATCATAAGAACCCAATCGTTTTTGAAAAGTAGATTAGATCAGTAGAGACCAATGTTACCATGGTGGCTGTATCATAAGGGGTTTTCAGAAAGTAACAGTTACCTTTATTCAAGTTCCTTCTAACTTTCTGAAAATAAAATATTGGTACAAATTCTAATTTATATCTTTGAATAGCTCCTCTGGAATGCCTCATAAAATAAATAATGAGCATTTCTATACTAATGCCTATCGTGATAAATCAGGGGTAGACATAAGAAACAGGTGCTAAAACAAGTCAGTTGCCTAATTCTTGGCTTTTTGATAGATTATAATGTTAAACTTCTTTTCATTGTTATTATTTTGATCTACATTTAAATTTTCCCCTATCTACTTTTAAAAAACCTTAAAATCACTTAAAATAAAACTAAACAAACTATATTATATATTATAAATGTTCTGAACATTCACATTAAAAAGAGTTTAAAGGATAACAGTTAAGGCAGGAAGGAAAGAAAAGAAAGGAAAGAAAGAAGGAAGGAAGGAAGGAAGGAAGGAAGAAAATTATGCCAGGAATTACGTATAATTACTGAGTTACTATGGTTGAGATTTAAACTTGATATTGAGAGTCCTGGCAGCCAAGGCAGAGGGTTTCTTTTATTATTAAATTTTTAGAACCTTAATAATACTCTTTCTGTGCAGTATTGTAGAAAAGGCTGGTTGCTCCTTTCATGGTGTTTCAACTCACCTATCACCCTTCATCATCAACATTTCTCCATTCATTCTTAATGTACAATAAATTAAGGGTTTGAACCCTTGTTCGTTATTCTGAATTGTTTCGAGAAAATGGGGAAATTACTTGTAAGCATAAAACACAATCCAATAAACTCATTTTCACAACATCTGAGCTATGTGAAAAAAGTTTGGTAAACTATAAGAATAATAAAGCCAAATCTTTCCCTTCTAAGTTTATGTCTATAGATATAAAGAAAACTCCCTACTTTTGAGGGTATTATAAGCATCAATATTCATCTTTAAGGTAACAGTGGGGTTATCTTTAATACAGAATAAGTTCTCAATTATTGTCCAAATGAGTTAAATTTGATTTTCTGTGACCAGTGGGTGATTGGCTGAAGTGACTCTTAAAAGTGATATTTGTACTGAAGCAAGTAGGTTTTCAGGAATTATCCAGATACATCAGGCCTCATTAGCCGGATCTCAGCTAACTCTATTCGCAGTGTCATTGCTTGTCACCAGATATAAATACTTTTAAATAAAAGTTTGAATATAAATATTTGGATTCTTGAGAATTTCCAAGTACCAACTGCCTATTCCATGCCAGGCACTATGCACCATGGGAAATCATTTGTATATTCATTATCAGTGTCAAATTAGTCTAGAAAAAATTAGGAGATGCTCTTGAATTGTGGGGCTCAGATGATCCAACCTGGGCCTAGAAAGTGGAGTAGTCAGCCTTTCAAGGTGCTATAGTTGGAAGCTGCAATATATATATATATATATATATATATATATATATATATATATACACACACACACGCACACACACACACACACACACACACATATATATATATATATACACACACACACACACACTTTATTGCCAGTTATCTTTCTGCTTTCCATTTCAAAGATTATCCTTTTCACTATGTAACTTTTTTTAAAAAAGACTTGCATCATGTCTGACTTTCTAATTCATTTGATCTGTTGTCTCTCCACTTGTTGTACACTCAATTTATTGTTTGTAGTCTAAAATGTAAGTTACCTACGTGATGCAAATTGGATCCCTATAAAAGATAAGCCACAGTGGTTGAAATGTCCTTCAAAAATGTATGTCTATTATTTTATTCTGCAAAAACAAGAATAATATATGTTTCCTATACATTAATATATAATTTCCAGGGTTATTGAGATTATGTTGTGGAATTCTCATGGGTGCCTCTCACAATATACACAATGATGTTACATAAATACTAGGCGGTAATGGTTTATTAGTATGAAGTTATTGTTCATTAAACAGTGCCATTATAGATTAGCCAATGTTATGTAAATCTTTTTTCACTAAAATAAGAAAATTTGTTAAGGCTGGATTATTTTATACCATTTTGTATACAAGCATCCTATTTCAAACCTCTAAAAAGAAAATATGTGCTACATTTCTTTTCTTCTAACATAAAATTTAATGACCATTTAGATATATTTACCTTATTTTAAATCCTTTGTGCTTTGAGATTTATCCCATATACCTTTGTCAACATCTACACCAATATTTCTGATAGGCACCTTTTGCTATTTTAGAGGGACTCTGTCTTTTAAAAAATGGTTTATTATCTCTTAGCTCAAGAAGAATCCATATCTGGACCCTGTAGTAAAAAAAAAAAAAAAAAGGCATATCTATCTCTAGAAGCTGCCATTTGCCATTTTCATCTCAGGATCTTTCATTTGCATCTTTACCACAGTATCAATAAATCACTAGTGCATGGCACACAGTAGTGCACCATTCAGCCATACTGGGAAGATGCTTATTAGCTCCCAGCTCTGTTCCTTCCTGAAATGAATTCTGCTCTGTTTACTACCAAATTGGTTACTTCCTCTACAAAAGAAGGCATTCATGAGAACTCAGAGACTCTTGTATTCTTTCAAATATCTGTTTTGAAGACAAAAAACCCAATGTAAAAATAGACAAAAATTTGAACAGATACCTCACAAAGGATATGAATGGCCAAGAGTATGAAAAGATGTTCTGCATCAATGGTCATCAGAGATATGCAAATTGTCAAGTTCTTTACTTTGCTTACTCTATGAGTTTTAGGTGGTAGTAAATATGGCTTGAATTAAATTAGGTATAAGCATTATATTCCATCGGTATGTGTTTAATGCCCTCAGAAGGACTTTATTTCTTTAAGATTTTCATTAACTGCAAAGTTGCAAAATGTTGACCACACCTGTATTAATTTTATAATCCAATGGCGTTCACACTAGCTTAGTGTACCCTCAGAAACTTTTCAAAGATTTGCAGGCATCTTGGAAGACTATCAATGTGCAGATCATCAGTTTCCCTAAGCATGCTTTCCTAAATGGATCTGCCTGAGAACCTATGGGTGGCTATGTCAGAGCTACTTTCTCATCTCTTTCACACTCTCTTTTTCCCCCATTTACAAAAGAAATGCATACCATTCAGCCAGGCTGCATTTCAGTATGGCAGGGAGAGAGCCATGGGGTATAAAGAGTGCTTGGAAACAGCACACAAAAGGACAGTTTGAAATCCTGTTTCCCAAGCCTTCTTTTATCAAGTCTTTCAGTTGTGTTAGGGTAGATAGAGAGTAAACCAAGGCAGGGAGGGAGAGGAAGACACCTCTCTCCCACTAACCCAGCAGTCCTGAGCCTGGTCTAATAAGATTGCCAGGTATTTCAACATCACAAGAAATATTATGATAGTATAGGAGTTCGAGGGGTGGGAGGGGCCCCCCAGTGCTCAAAGAAAAAGCCCATAAATAACTTTGGGTGACCGCGTCAATTTTAATTAACTGTCTTCTGTCTCATGTTTGTTTTACAACAAGATGAACAAATGTGAGCTGGAGGAAAATAAGAATTCTAGAAAACAGACCCCAATGCATACCTACATTTAGGTGGTCATGTTCTTCCAGGGGAAGATGATACAACCTTTACCCACCTATCAATCAATATCTAACTCCCTCACCCCATCCCTCAACTATGTAAGTCCTCAGAACAAAGAATCTAATGCCTTGCCTCACCTTGCCTTTTAACCATGCCTTTCTCCCTTTACTGAGAAGAACTGAGTTTCTCACAACAGTTGCACATTTGAATTATTTCAAAGAGGAAGTAAAATTTTCCATGTTTATTTCCAACAGTTCAACATAAATTTAAATAAAGAGGCTGCAGCCAAGATGGAGGCGTAGGTAGACATACTGCATCTCCCTCGCAGCTAAAGAATTTACATCTACTTCAAAACTAAATACAAACAATGCAGGCATTTCAGAAAATCAAACTACATGGAAATGCAACAAACAAAGAAATAAAGAGATACTCAGCCAGACAGGTAGGAGGGGCAGAGTTGGGCTAGTAACCCCAGCAGTGGTATAGGAACTAAGGCCCCAGGGAAGAGCTCAGTCATACTTTTAACCTGGGAAGTGATTTTGGCCCCAGACCAAACTGCACAGCCCAAGGTTCCAGTGCCAGAAAAAAAAAAAAGAGTCAGCAGCTGAGGTGGCAGCGGCAAAGGGGCTGAAGCCATGGTAAGAGGCGCAGTCTTACATTTAAACCTGGGAACCGATCTCGGCACCCCAGACTTGATTACACAGTGCACAGTACTAGCATGGGGGGGAAATGAGCCAGCAGCAAGCTGCAGCAAAAAGCATGGTCACACATTTGTAATGGGGAAGTGATCCCAGCCCTAGACCACAGGGCCAAGCAGCTCATAGTTCTCGCACCAAAGTGAAGCCTCATTGTTTCTGACTGTGAATTCATACAGCTCCACCCCTTATAACTTATTAGGTGTGACAGCTCTACCTAAGACACATAGAAAGCTGTCAAGCTAAGAAGACAGAGAAATATGTTCCAAAAGAGGGAACAGATCAAGGTTCCAGTGGAAGAATTGAGTGATGAAGAGATACCAAACTTCCAGATGAAGAGATGGTCAACCAAACAGATGCAGAATTCAAAACCCTGGTGATTAAGATGCTCACAGACTTGACAGATATATGTACAGCAAATGCAGAAGGAAGGAAGTGAAGGCTACACTACAGGAAACAAAAGGGAAACCATACAAAACCAATGGTGAAAAAAGGAAACCAGGATTCAAATTAATTATTTGAAACATAAAGAAGAAATAAACAATCAACCAGTACCGAATGAAGAAATAAGAAATGAAAAGCTGAGGAAAGGCTTAGGAAGCTCTGGGACAACTTTAAGCATGCCAATATCTGAATCATAGGTATGCTAGAAGAAGAACAAGAGCAAGAAAATGAAAACTTCTGTGAAAAAAATAATAAAGTAAAACTTCCTTAATCTGGTGAAGGAAATAGGCAAACAAGTCCAGCAAGTGCAGAGAGTCTCAAACAAGGTAGGCCCAGGGAGGACCACACCAAGACACATCATAATTAAAATACCAAAGATTAAAGATAAAGAGAATCTTAAAAGCAGCAAGAAAGAAAAAGAGTTACCTACAAAGGGATACCTATAAGACTATCAGCTGGTTCCTCAAAAGAAACTTTGCAGGCAAGAAGGGCCTGGTAAGAAGTATTCATGCGGCGAAAAAAAATAAAAAGAAAGAAAAAAAAAAGAAGTATTCAAAGTGATGAAAAGCGAAGTCCTACAACCAAGACTACTCTATCCAGCAAAGCTATCATTCAGAATGAAAGGGCAGATACAGTGCTTTCCAGAAAAGGTAAAGCTAAAGGAGTTCACCATCACCAAGAATTATTATACGAAATGTTAAAGGAACATGTTTAGGAAAAAGAAGATCAAAACTATGAACAATAAAATGACAACAAACTCACAACTATCAACAGAATCTTAAAAGTAAAAATTAAAAAAACAAAACAAAACTAAGGAGACAACCAGAAAGGGAACAGAATTATAGGCATGGGGAACATTTGGAGGAATGTCAAGAGGGGGCAGGGGGAGAACATGAGAAAGTCAGGGATTAAGAAGCATAGTAGGTGGATACAGAATAGACAGGAAGGTGTTATGAATAGTACAGGAAAAGATAAAGCCAAAGAGCTCATATGCATGACCCATGGACATGAACTAAGGAGGTTGGGATTGCTGGAGGGAGGGGGTTGTTCTGGGCAGAGGGGAGCAAAGGGAAAAGAAATTGGAACTGTAATAGCATAATCAATATAAATAAATAAAATTTTAAATTTTTAAATAAAGATTGAAGGTAAATTGATAGTTTATATTAATTTACTCAGAGTTGAATAAGAAACATTTTACTAACTTTCAAGCATTTTTAATATTAACACTTATTAACCTTAGCCAAATATTTATTGGAAATGATAAATTTGCAGTTATTTTCTATACTTTGGGTATAAGTACTTTTTTCAACCAATTCATTGGTCACTTAGTCATTCTTATTATCCACGAGACTTATATTAAGCTAACAAAGTTATGTTATGGTTGTGGGAAAGTGTGAAAAGAAAATTGCAGAGGTAAGACCAAGAACTACCTGAACCTCCTCTGATTCAGAGCAACACCTGGTGTGGTGAAGTTTTCACCCTGCTGGCTTGTTTCAGTGTCTGTATAATGCACCATCCACCTTAGGGTCTGGCGATGAAACCCCTCAAAACAACCAACGTTCAATGTTCTGGGTAAAATACTATGAATACAAGTATTCATATGAATACAAGTATTTTTATTTAATTTTTAAATATTTTCTTTTTTAAGATTTTATTCATTATTTTCAGAGAAAAGGGCAGGGAGGGAGGAAGAAAGGGAGAGAAACATCAATGTATGGTTGCCTTTCACCTGCCTGCAGCTGGGGACCTAGCTGAAGACCTGGCTTGCAACCTGGTTATGTGCCCTGACTGGGAATCGAACCAGCAACCTTTGGGTTCTCAGGCTGTCACCTATCCACTGAACCACCAGCCAAGGCTTCAAGTGTTTTTATTCTACAGTAAATAGAAGAGAATAAGGTTTAATCCTTAGAATTATCACCGTGTTCTTGATTCCTTTTCTCACCTTCTTTCCTTCTTGGTACTGTTGTTTTCCTTCTAATTACATTCATCAAGCAACAGGGGCTCACTGCACACCTGCTGCCTAGTCAGTGCACCTTCCTCCTTTCCAGCAATTTAAGGCCATCCTCAAATCTTCCCTTTCCCTCCCTATCCTGCCTATAGATGATGGCTAGCTTTGACACACTAAGCAGAAATAATTTTTCCTGGGGCAGTGACAAACAAGCTCATCAATGTGGAATTATGAATAAAGTTTCACCTGAAAGACTCAGCTGGAAGAGCCACAGGATTTAAAACAAAGATGTATCTCTAAACACAATAGATAATGACCATTCCAGAGATGCTTAATGTGAAGGTTAACTTTTTTAATTGTGCATACACTGCAACTCTATTTCACAAAAGTAATGATATCCTACATGCTAGTTGTTGCTTCCCTGCAGTCATTTTATCCTTTTGTGGTTAGAAATGTAATTCCTTATAATGGCACCCACAGTGTGCTGCAATTATACAGGAGTGAACTTCTGTTAGAGCCTATCACTTGATTAGAAGACATCAGCAAAGCACCTGCCAGAAAAAAAGTAACACACTGTAGATACTGTTAGTTCCTGTTGTATATGGATGCAGAACTGTGCTGGTGACAAAATCTGCTGACTGGTGCTCAGCATTATCTAAACCAAGAGTTGCTAGAGTTTCTAAAAGAGAACTGTAAGTTTAAAAGTCAATGATTAATGCATCTATTGGGGAAAAACAGTCAGGACATCAAATGAGAAGCATTGAAACACCTTCTGTGCCAAGTGGCTTCCACATAGTCCCCCGTATTAGATTGGCATGGCTGTTATGTACCCCAAATTAGATGTCTCTTAAAATACTCTACTTTTTAAAATGTCAATTATTTGTTTGCATTTAATGAGACACCAAATATACTCGTATTGTAAATAAACTGTCTCCCCTTATTGCTCATGATTCCAATTTGAAAGAATAGGATGGCCCTTCCGAAACCTAAATCACATGAGATGTGGATGAAAGTGAAAGGCTGTAAGATAATGGCTTTTCAACTGGTTGGTGTAGTAGAAGGAATGAACCACTAGAAGGAAATTTGGGAGGCTAACCATCTTTGAGGTGAAGCTGAAAAACACAAAGACAATAAATAAGAAATATAAGTAACCAAGAGAAAATACAAATAAAAATTCACTTGGAGGCTAAAGGATTCCAAGAATAGGGACTACATGCTGGAAGCAAACTGAAACGTTATTTTGATGAACTATAGTCCTGATGAAGGAAGAAGGTAAGGTGTAGTGGTGAAGTATCTGGACCCTGGAGTTCAACATAGCCAGCTTCATGCCTCAACTCTGCCACTTAGCAGCTGGGCTAAGTTCTGCAGCAGCCTCTCTGAGGATTGATTTCCCCATCAGTACAATGGTCTTTTTACCTCATGTGATTTATTCTTACTGTAAGACAAGGTAGCCTAGAATAACTCCTCTTCCTGGCACATGCTTCTTCCAAAATATTTAGGGCAAATTTAGGTTTTGCACCCGATCCTACCCACCCAATGGAAAAGGTTCCTGTGTCCATCCAAGTTCTTACATTCTAAATGCTAGATACTGAAACTCAAATAAGATTTTTGTATCCAACTGAAACTTGAGCCTGAGCATTTTTTACTTTGAATAGAGTGCTTTGTTTTTTAGGTAGTGAGCCAAGAAGGTTTATGCATGAGTCTTCAACAGAGGGCTGTTGTACCTATGGTATTGGAAAGAATAAAGATGAGATTTATTCATGAGAAACCCCTAAAGGTATCAGTCAATGTTTCTGGAATTCTGAGAGCTGGCATTCTCTCTCCATCCCTAACCACCTTGATTGTGGTCAATGACCTGGCACATTCACAAACATTGGGACCTCCAAAATTCCCCATGTGCTCCACATCTGTTTACATCACCCATTTCTGCTTTGAGTAGGTGCTACCTCTCATATCCAATTACTTCAGTCACATTTTCTCTTAAGACTTGGCCTTACCCTGGCTGGTGAGGCTCAGTGGATTGGCACTGGCCTGCGAAACCAAAGGTCACTGGTTTGATTCGCAGCCAGGGCACATAACCAGATTGCAAGCCAGGTCTCCAGCCAGGTCCGTAGCTGGAGGCAGGTGAAAGGCAACCATACAGGGATGTTTCTCTTCCTCTCTGCCTCTCTCCCTTCCCCTCTCTAAAATTAATAAAACAAAATCTTTAAAAAAAAAAAAAAAAAAAAGACTTGGCTTTAAATTTATTCTTATCCAGTTGTCATTTTTCCTCTGAAATCTCCTCTGAATCTTATCTTTACTAAGATGCCCAGTAATAAGAAAGTAGTTCCTACATAGGAAGTTCCATTTTTAATTAATCTGTTCCTTTGACACTCTTCATTAACTTTCACTATGTTTTCTTGATTTCTTTGGCTTGCAGCTGTTATAATTTACCCAGCAGAAATGCCTTCAAAGGCACACAGACACAGAGGACTTGAGAATGGCTCAAAACAAAGGAAAGCAATAAGTATGGCAATTTAATCTTATGAGAAGTTTAATTTTCCCAGTGTGAAAGAATAATATGCCCATAAAATGTCACTGTAACATAAGAAGCTAAACTCATTTCCATCTATTGTTTGATAAAAAATAAATAAATAATGAACAGGGGCTGAAAGTTTTCAGCACGGGGAAAACACAGTATAAACGGGCTTCAAAACAATTCCTCCACCCACACTTTAGTAATAACTTGGTGCAACAAAAGGCAAGCCATTTTAGGGAAACAACTGTTCTTGAGAAAAGATTTTCAAGTGATTTCCTGTCTTTTAATCATAGATTCAAGGTATTACATTTAAAAGTGTCTGAAAATAAGTTCTCCTAGCACTTTTAACAATTTTGAGGGCCCTCTACTTCATAAAGCTGTCTGACTTCTCCCACCTCAGGAGACTATGGATTTAGAAGTAGATTGTCCCAAGGCCCAAAATAGTGATAAGTCACCATTTACAAAGTCCACAGTGACTCCTTGGGATTCTTAAGAAAATTTACATGCAAGTAGTTTAGGCATGGGCAGCAATTATGATGATTGGCAAATAGTCCTGGTCATGATAAAAGCTCATTATGAACTTAAACTATAGGAGAACTGTGGAACTAGTTTTTAACTGCTATAGTTAAAGATCAAGTTCCAAAGAAATGTGGAACTGACCTGGCAAAACAAGAAATTCTGTGTTACTTGGCAACAGCATTTTTTTTTTAATTGAATGAATCAAATATTTGAGAGATATGGAATTACAATGTACATGAAACACAGAGGATCGATCTCCAAATAATTAGGTGGATTGTACACCAAAATTTTACACTGATCTTTCTTTCTGGAATGATTCAGAAAGTATGTTTACCTATCATAGCACCTGGAGATAGGATCTGATGTGCTCACTATGCCAGGCTGAGTAATGAGCTGGGATCTAATGAAGGTCTGCTCCAGGTAAAACTTCAGGTAAGGCAGACTTTGCTGTAATTCAAGGGTATGCTTACAGGTTTGCGTGACCCTCAAAGCATCTATAATTTTTCCCTGGTCCCAAAGACCATTCATAGTGCCATCCATTGACCAATACTAACAACTCTGACCACACACACACACACACACCTTGCAGTGTAGATGTGTAAGCCTAACTTACAAGTTCAAAAGTATCCAAGATTTTTTATATACATAAAAATAAGTCTAATCACTAGTCTAGTCTTAGTAAATCTAGGATCCATCTAAAATATTGACCCAGGGGAAAAGACAGAATCTAACATTGACAAGCTATCTGTTCACTTTTCTTGCTTTGTTGGGCAGTGAAGAAAATGTTTCTGATATATGGTCTATTGCGGAAATTTGTCAGCATTCCATTTGGGAGTCAAATAGTTGAAGGAAAAAAATGTACATGTATTTTTCAATTCTCTCGCAAGGTGGTACTGGGTACAAATGACAATGGGAGGAAAGGATTTAGAAGCTGAGAGTGCAGAATATAAAGCAGGGAAGAGAAAATCGATCAGTAACTTATGGGAGTTGTTAGAAGAAGGCAGAGAGGTTTCAGCTTGTTTGTTTTTGTTTTGTTTTTGCTTCGAGAAGGCACAAAGTTAAGCAGCTTTAAATATTTATAGAAAGGATCCATTTATTTTCCCATCCCTTCTTTCATTTAACAAATATTCCTTGAGCATCTACTATATATCAGACATTGTTCTAAGCACCACAGAATAGAAACAAACAAGAAGGCTAGATCACCGTTCCTATGGAGCTTGCCATCTACTTGGGGAAAACAGAGATAATCAATAAGCAAATAACATACTCTTATTGATGAAAAATGATGTGAAGAAAATGATTCAAAGTGATGTTAGGGTGTGGAGTGTTGCTTACATAGAAGGTTTAAAAGGGCCTCTGTGGGGAGGTGACATTTCAGTTAAGACTCAAATGCTGAGAAGGAGTATACAAAGCAGAGGGAACTCTGACCCAACAGTATATAACTTGGTGTGTCCAAAGGCTGAAAGATATGAAGGGGAGTAGCAGTAAATAAAATCTCACAGGTTAGCTCATCAGCCACAGAAAGGATTTTGAATTTTATTCAATTTACAATAGGAATATATTATGATCTTATTTATACTTTTAAAACAATCAGTCTCCCTATTGATGGATTATAAGAAATCAAAAGAAACAGCAACAACAACAAAAAGAGCTACAACAGTAGTATATGCAAGGGAGAGGTACAGTGAAATAGTGAGGAGTGACCAGACTTAGCTTAAGAGTAGATGTAAAGTAAACAGGACTTGCTGATGGATTGCATGGCTGTGAAAGAGAAAGAACAAGGATGTTTGAGGATTTTTCCATGAGAAACTGAGTGGATAGTGGTGCCATTAGGAAAATGCAAGATCATTGCTGGCTTGGTATAGGAGAGGAATCAAGGATTCTGTTACAACTTACGAGTTCAGATTAAAAGAATGATATTGACTATCATGAGAAAGAAAAAAAAAATGATAGTTTAAGTTTCTAGAGAAAATAGAGGAATAGTATACAAATCTTAGGTGGAGGGGTCAGTTTTAAGGAGGGCCTGCTCTTCTGTTCTACAGGAGGTGGATAGGAGAGGATAGGCAGTGAGTCATTGGTTTTCAGGCCTAATAACAGTATTATCAGCTCTTAGTTGCAGACTTTCTATTGAATTCTAATGGCTACTAATCTGTCTATGAAATACAAGGAGGAAAGGGACCAAGGGGTGATTGAGATTCAAGGAGACTGGAGGCAATATGAAATATTTGTTGTGAAGTTTGGGAGAATGAGCCAAATAGAAAAAGCAAAAGGTTTGCCAGGTAGTGCTGAGGGTCTCTTCGAGATGAGTGACTGTAAATAGGTAGCCATATTATCCACTCTGGTGATTTTCCTTTGTCAGCATTCCACTGGTCAGGAGCAGGAACAAATTAAGCTTAAAAGCGTGTTCCTCTAGAATTCATATTTTATCTGAAGCATGTGATGAAACTACAAAGAAGAAATTAAGTCAGGGGTATTGGCAAGAATCCTATTAGAAAACAGACCTTGGAATCTAAGACAGATCAGGGAGCTATTAAAGATGCTTGGACAATGAGTAAAGAGGTCAATGAATTAGGGGAAATCATAAGGTAGAAAGAATGGTCACACTGTGAGTAGGGGAACAAGCAAAGTGGGAGAAGAGAAGATTTCAGACAATGTACAATGTTTGAATTATTTATTTTGTAGATGATTATGACAGATACAGAGGTAGACATGAAGTGTGCTTCTGAGATGGAGTATAGAAGGTCAAGGAAACAGGCATAAACAGGAAAAGGAACTGAGACTAGGATGTAGAATTATGTAGACACTGAAACCATCCATTTAGACCTTACTGGAGATGGAGACTGTGAGGCGAATTGCCAAGTTTTTGATGCATAAGCAGTATTGGAGCGTAGACAATAGCAAGGAGGGAAAAGGTAGTAACAGTTAATAGCATGTTCACAAAAGAAGGGGGTGGGTCATAATTGGATGCAATAAAGCAAACAGCAACAGATCTACTGCCTCACTTTGCAGAACCACAGATGCAAAATAATCCTCAGCTACTCTCTGAGAACACTGGTGTCCATAGGAGAAAGCCAGGTGAAATACAGGTAAGGCTTTGACAAGTTGTGGAAACAAAGAAGTAAAGGAGCAGCTCCGGGGGACATGATGGAAGAAGTCAAGATGAGGAGGAGCAAGGAAGCCCATGTCTAGGACAAGGGTGCTAAGAACATCATGGCTAGAGTAGACAGCAGAAGGCCTAGACTTGGAGGGGTGGAGTTATCCTATGTGCTTTAGGCAGAGAAGAGAGAACAGGTAGATTCAGCTTTAAGGATCTTTGTAACTTGTGCCCTTGCCAGTATGGATTAGTTCGTTGGAGTGATGTCCTGTAACCAAAAGGTTTGAGGGTTCAATTCCTGGTCAGAGCACACTTAGGTTGCAGGTTTGAATCCCAGCTTGGGCACATACAATTCCCAATATGATCCCTAGTCTGGATGCATGCAATCCCAGGTACAGGTGTATATGTGAGGGAACCAATCCATGCTTCTCTTTCAGCATTGATGTTTCTCTCTCCCTTCCTCTCCTTTTACTTTATTTTATTTTATTGTTGTTGTATTACATTCATCCCATTTTTCTCCCCCTGCTCTCCCCTTCCTCACCCTCCTCCTCCCCCTTTCCACAGTCAATCCCACCTGTTATCCATTTCCATGCGTCATTTATGCTAGTTCCTTGACTAAACTGTTCCCCTTCTTGCTTCTTTATCCCCCTCCCCCATCCCTTCTGCACTCTGACAGTCTGCTCCTTGTTTCCATGACCCTGGTTCTATTTTGCTTGTTTGTTTGTTTTGTTCATTAGTCTCCTGTACTGGGTGAGATCATATGGTATGGGTAGCTACTTTCTTTATTTACTATGGAGAGTGTATGCTTCTCTTGCTAATCTGCATTTGGAAAGGAAGAGACTTATCACCTTAGCTCAACCAGACCCTGCAGAAAAGAAGGAGAAACACCAGACATGATTCTGAAGTGTACACCACATGACTAGACCTGTGATGAAATATGCAGTATTTCAGTGTGGTTACCTTCCAGTGTAACCTGCTGATAAACCATAGTAATCTACTTCAAACTCTGAGGCTTTTTTTTTTAGGTGGCATTATTGGTTAAAAATAACTGTTGGCAAAACTGAATATTGGAAAACAAAATGTTAAATCAAAAACCACTTCAAGGTTGTCAGCACAGTAGTCTGAGTTCAGACAAGCTACACTCATAAACAAAGCAAGCTCAGATCCATTAAACCACAACCTACTCCTTCAAAGGCCTGCTCTCTCCTACAAAGGGACAGGAAAGGGTAGAGAAGGTCATTCATAGCTCCGGACAAGCCACCTCCTGTCGCAAAACGGCTGGCATTTTCATAGGTCAGCAATCATACACTTGGGTTCATTCAGCACCATGTGGCTGTCCCCCTGCCATTTCTGGAGCAGAGTGGTCAGCAGGTGCATCAAATGTGCCCTGTTAGCTTTCCCAGGCCTGGGCACAGAGGGCAGTGGCCTGGGTGGGCACAACCATGGGGTGCTGCTAGTCCACCCACAACACACACCCACAGCATTGGCCTCAGTGTTGGCAGGCATCAGGGCAGGACAGACAGACAAATGGCACTCTGCATAAATAGATGAATGTTCTCAGCTGGGCCTTTTGATCTCTGAAACAGCAGGTCACTAAGCAGCTCAGAAGGTAAAGTAGGTATTGTAACTGTGTGTGTTATAATAAGAAATGTATGTATATTTGTTTTCACCTGTGGTTCCCAGCACATGGCTCCCAAAACCTCTTTAAATTCCCTAAGTGATTAGAGCTATAGAGGCAGCTTTTGTTCCCAGCTCATGAAATCCAGATCAATAAAGGTGAACTGAGTGCTGTTTGTTATTCATAACTAGCCCCTTCCACACACACCTGAGTGTATGGTAATGAGATGACTACTGAAAAGCCCCTAAGGATGGGGACTGGTTGCCAGGGGGATCAGTCACTGGATCAGAGGGTTGGAACTTTCAGTCCCCACCCACAGATGCGTGGGAGATGCCTGGAATGCTGAAATGTGACCAGGAATGTAGACAGACATTTGCTTCTCTGAAGAACTTACGGTGAAGACACTCTCTCAGGACGAGTGCCTCCTGGGACTCCACCATGGTCCAGTGCCACAGGGCCATGTTTTCCTGGACTACTATATGGAGGCTGAGCATGTATCCCAGATCCTGAAGAGGATGGCAACTCTGAAACCCATGAGTGTGCCTTTCAGAGGGGGTGGAGAACTGTTTGTGTGGCTGACTTAAGACCAGATAAGGAATGGGGGAACTTCTGGGCATGGTTTTGGTTTATAGCCTGGTGGGGAGCAAGGGCAGTGCTGGGTCTCATGGGAGAACAGAGCTGTGAGCAGAAGTGCTCCCAGCTCCCTAAGGCTGGAATCCTATATGTAAAAATCTGTTTCCTTTCACACTAATTTTTGGGTCACGCATCAAGGTGACACAGATTGGGCCCTGGTTTGCTCAGTTACATATCCTTTATCATATCTTCTTATAATAAACTAGTAATTGTAAGTAAGTATTCCCTGAGTTCTGTGAGCCATTCTAGCAAATCATAAAATAGAAGAAGGAGGTTGTGAAAACCCTGATGATTTATAGCCAGTGATGGATAAGAAGAAGTATAGGTGACAACCTTGAACTTGAGATTGGCATCCGAAGTGACACCTCTTGTGGGGCTTAGCCCTGACTTACTGGATCGGTTGATAACTGTAGCTAGACAGTGTCAGAACTGCATTGAATTCTAGGATATTCATCTGTCACCAAGTATCACAGAAGTGCTTGATGTATGGAAAACCTTTCCAGACATGAGATATTAGAGTGTGATAGTAGTGTGTGAGTAACAGAAAACACAGGAGTGTTTTTCCAAGACAAGTATCAGTGATTAAATCTATGATAAGTATTTGCATGATTTGATTTTGCATTAGAACTCTACCTGGTGTTCAACATATTCTTGGGAGGGGGGTACTTACTGTTATTCAAGAACTACAGGTATGTTTACTTAGTTAATCCTCATACGACCTTAGAGGATAGATCTAATAATCTTCCCAATTTTACAAATGGGTAAGTGGAGGCTCAGAGAGAAGAAATAACTTGCCCCGCACTATTACTCACAAAGCAAGGGTACAAATTAGGTCTGGGCAGATGTAAAAGTGCATTTTTCTTCCACCCCCTGGCACCTGGCATCATATTTGGGTTTGTTAAAAGGCAGCTTCCTTTAGAGTTTTCCTTCTTGACTGAGACCCATACGTCCCAAAGAAACACCTTCCTTCCTGCTAACCACTGGTTTTGTCTTTGGCCAATGGGGACAGACCTACGAAAGGAGAGCTTAGACAAGAAGAGTTAAGCCCTAATTCCCACAGATGAACCTTGGGGACAGAGCAGTGGCTGTTCTCCAGGGCCTGAAGAAACTCATTTCAGAGCAAAAGCTGCGGTACCATGACATGAAAGTGTCAGTCAGCATCCATGGACATTTTTAATTCTTCACCACCCAGGGCTGTCACAATACAAATACAGACAGTTGTTGCATCTGAATATTAATCCTTTTTTCTTTTTCCTTAAAAAAAGGAGGGAGTCCTTGTTATAAATTATTATTGTATACCAGTTTATGTCGCTTAAACCAGCAGCACTGAACCTAAAGGGTGGAGCTCAACAGTCTAATATCTGCCTCAGTGATCACAAGACCCTGTCTCTCTCAGACTCCTAGTTAGTGAGGACGGGTAAAGGGAGCAACACCAGTGAGGAAGCAAAACCAATTAATCTGGCAAACAGGGTGCTCAGATGCACAAGGTCAGGCCAAATTAGCCATGATTTCACCTCTTCCTCCTGCCTACCAAAAATCCTGACTTTATTCATCATATTTGAGGGGCTTCAATTTCAGAGAAAAGAGACCTTGAACGTAATAGGTAATCTCAGGTTTTGAGTGAGTTATAAAGTGGGTAATGTGCATATTTTAGCAGCCAGCTCTGAAAAATAACACAGCCAGCCTTGAAAAACAAAAGGCTCTATTCAGCCATCACTCACTTCCCTCCAGAGCTCACACCAGCCTTTGTTTATACTTTCTTGCCATTGTCTCATTTGCTTGCTCTGATTTGGAAAGACAAACATTAATGGCATACAGGCAGATTTTCATGGAAGATTGCTTCTTCTGATGTCTTCTACCCTCCACCAGCCACCCCTCATTATTTTTCATTCTAGCAGTCTCTTGGAATTAGAACAGCTCTCTCCTTCACTATTATGTGCAAGTACCTCAGTACAGTCTTTAGTTCCTAGATACCAATTCTTTTCAAAGGCAGCTTTGGTGAACTCAAGCATCTTCTCATTTACATGTGGACTAACACCAATTCACCAGCACATGTAATTTACATGCTGGGTGTATAAAAGCTTCACAACTGCAGAGTTCAGTGGCCCTAGGTCCACTCCCAGGATCCTCACTCCCTTGTTAGGGAATTTGGGCTGGAGTTTTCTGCAAGTGAGTTCATTGGAAACTGCTCTGCTTTGCTCGCTAGCAACGTCCATCACTTAGGGCTCTCTAGCTTTTCCCTAACTTAGACACTCTCTCCGCATTACCTCTTCTGACTTAGTGCTTAATTATTTGCAGAAATGCCGGGAGAAAATGCTTCCCTCTTATGTAATAGTGAGACTACTGTCTGTAGCATAAGTAGTGCTGCTGACCGAAAAGGTATCATAACATTGACCTTTGAGCAGGCTTCTCTGTTCACCACCTTCCAGTGTTTTATTTACTGGAGAATTTAGCTGGCCTTAGTCCCTGGTTCCTGAGAGGTACCCTTTAAACCCTTTGAATTTACCAAGTAAATGAGCCTCTTTGTCATGCAGGGGGGATCCCTGGACCACACCTAATAAGTTTACATTAATGACTGATTCAGGCAAGGTGCTGATTCAGGCAAGGTGCTGGCCACATCAGAAAGACCAACCCTGTGATCAGAGGATTTAGACCTTAAGCCACAATATCAGCTTCCAGGAAAGGGAAGAGGACTGGAGGCTGAGTTCAACCACTTTATCAATGATTTGATCCATCAAGCCTATATAAAGAAACACCAATTAAAAACTCTGGACACCAACACCTGGGTGAACTGCCCTGTTGGCATACTCTAGGTATTTTCATGCTTTGACATGGAGAGGTTAACACATCCCTGAGAACGATAGACACTTTATATTTGAAACCATCCTAGACTTGTTCCTGTGTACCTCTTCCTTTTGGCTAATTCCAATTTGCCTGCTCTTGCTATAATAAAACTGTGATAATTAAGTAGAGCACTTTCTTGAGTTTCTGTGAGTTATTTTAGTGAATTATGAAACCCGAGGGAGTCTATAGGGACCCCCAGATTTGTAGTCAACTAGTTTGAAGTAAGTGTGGTCCTGGGAACTGCCCCTCAACTGGTCTAGGCTGAAGTAAGAGCAGTCTCGTGGGGGACTGTGCCTTTGTCCATATGTCTGGCTAACTCTGGGTAACTTTCTCAATGGCCTGTTTGGCTCAAAACTTAGGGACCATTTTGTTAAGGTCCATGAAAGGGCCCTACTTAGGTGATAAACACAAAACTAATAAAATAGTTAAAAACAAATCCAAGCTTTGGTATCTGACAGCCTTGTTCCAAATCCTGCCACTGTTACTTATAGCTTGTATTACCCTGGGAAAGTTATTTAAACTATCTGTGCCTCAGAGTGTTCATCTATAAAAAGAGTACAATAAGAATAATACCTATCTACTAGGTTGTTTGGAGGATAGATATGTTATACATACAAAATGATCTCAAGTTTTGTTATACACAAACTGATCATTCTTTTGTTGTTTAAAACTAAACAAGAAACAAGTAGTATCAATGTATTTTATCTTATTTGCTGTATTATCAAATCACAGCTTTTAGGCATTTAACCAAAAGCTGTTTCATTGCTTATTACAATATAAGGATGAATACCTCTTCAACTACAGCCACTCACAGAGCATCCTGTCCCAATGCAGGCTGTACAAGGAGGAAATCTACAGGTGCAGGTGGCACTAACCATCTCAGGTGTGCCCTTGACCACTGGGCCATTTTCAGCTCCTTTAGCCCCTTGGCAGTCAACTCCATTTACATGAGAGACTGCATAACTGAGAATTTCAGGTTCTGAGACTCAGCTATAACCATCAAGTCCTGGGATTCTGGTGGGGAGGTCAGGGAAGAGAAACAGAGAAGGACAGGGAGAGGGAGAGAGAGAGAGAAATGCATATTAGTTATATTCAATCCCTATTTGACAATTGTAGCCTCCAAATCAGTTCTCAAAGCAAATTCCCTCAACTAATAGCATCAGATCTACTGAATCGGAAACTCTGGGGGTGGAGTCCAATAATCTATTTTTAACAAGCTAAGCTTTCCTAGTGATTCTGTTACTCAAGTTTGAGAACCACTGCTCTAAATGATTTTGTCATAACATGTGGGGTTGTCCCAGATCAGAACATCTTGGCCTGTCCTTGTGACACTGGTTCCCTCGCCACTATTCTGCTGAAGTCGCTTCTCTAACCACTAGGAGAAATAGTTCTGTTCCTTATATCACATGCACAATTCCCTCTGGACTCTCTCACTATCCTGGTGGCTATATGTTTCCTGTTGCTATTTTCTCCCTTAGATCCATGGCCCATCTCACTCATTCACCAGAGGCTGCACAAAACAGGAACCCTATAAAATAAGCCAAAATCAGTGGCGAGAAAAAGAGGGAACTAGAAAGGAACACATGAACAGGGACAAGAAACTGTCCCCTCCTTCTACCGTTCACATGTGATATTAATAAAATAAAATATAAAAATAAATGTTATCTTATTCTATTTCTCCTGTATCAACAGCACTCTTGTCCTGAGTAGTACAAATAAAATTCAACTTCTAGTCATTCTGAAGCAGAGTGAGAGGTCCCAGTTACAGGTATTCCTTGCAGCCCATGGTTTAAGATATTTTTCATAACAATGACAAGGTGATAGCCATGCCTTTCCTGAAGGGAAGCTGTGCTGCAACTCAAGTAAAAAGTCTACATGTTTTCAGTATATATAGTGCCAGCAGGAGGTCATGCAGGAAGCTTGGAACCAGCATTGAAAAATTAGGCACAGCCATGAAGAAGGAGAGCCATGAAGGAGGGAGCCAAGTGGTTTGAATGGACATAGAAAGGCCCCCTGCCCCTGCACGCCATGAGGACTGGTGTGAAAGGAGTAAGAAAGTGCCAAGCAGTTTTGGATTAAGAACTGAAGTAAGAAAGCAGGCACACTGTTTCTTTTTTTGTGCTCACTCTAGCTGACTCTGAAGCCACCAATGACTCTCTGCTTTGCAGGCCTGGACTCTAAGTGGACACTTGGAACTTGGGACATATGGAGAGGACACTCTCTTAGGACTTGTGCCTTCCCAGAACTTCACGATAATCTAGTATAACACAGCACATACTTTTCTGGACTATTACATGGAGGTTGAAAACAATGTACCCCATATCCTGAAAGAGAGATTTGGCAGATAAGAGGTGGGAAATCTCATTTTAGGGAGCAAGGGAAGTGCTGGGTCTCATGGGAGAACAAGGCTCTAAGCTGAAGTGCTCCCAGCCCCCCAAGGTTGGAATATTGTCAGTTTTACCCAAGGGCCTATTATTAGATACATTCATTTAGTCATCAAATAGGGAACATATTGGAGAGGATACATGCAATGGGAACTTCCATCTTGGAATCGAAAGCTGCTCAAGAATGTTGTCTGAATGCAGAGAAGGAAATGTAGAAAAAGACACAGGGCAAGAGTCAATGAAAGAAATGAAAAGTCATCAAAGATAGAAAAATAAAGGTGCTTTGGCCATCTTCACTCCCAGTGCATAATGCATGAGGTTTACTGGCTCAAGAAGCTAGATTGCCACAGAAAACAAAATGGGATGGCGAAAAAGCACATTGGCATTAGTATCAGGTGGCCTTGATTCTGATCTAAGATCTACCACTTACTGTTTAAGTCATCAAGATATTCTGAACTGAAGTTCTCTTAATTCAGGAGAAGGATAATAGCTACATCTATCCAATAAGATTATTTTGCAGATCAAAATAGGCATGTACAATTGTGAAGTGACAACATAAGGCCCGTGAGCATGGCAATTTTTGGCTGATTTGTTTGTTGTGTCTTCAAACAAATATTTATTGTATCCATGTAGAACTATGCTTACATGTAATAGATACTCAATAGATATTCAATGAATGAACCAGAGTACCCCTGTCACTATTTAAGACTATTAGTGTCTTTTAATTTGGTATTCATGCTGAGTCAGTGCACAATGCATGGATCTATATAGCCATAATTGTCTTATTTTTAGTTAAGAGACACCTGGTACTTAGAAATAAACCTATTTATAAATAGGTGGGAGAAGATTAAGGAATACCTAAACCACACCTACACATTTAGCAAGACTGAAGACTTCATCTAGAATAATTACTAGGTAACTGGCAATTGTCTTGGATGATTTGTAAAGATTTAAACCCATTTGATATTTTTAATGGATTAGTGTCCTTTGTTTTACTGGTACAAAGAATGACTACTGCAGCATTATCATTAGCTGTTGGCTGGCTGTTGGTAGCTAAATTACTCTCTAAATGAGACCTGTGATTTGAGTACACTCTCCTGTATAAAGCAATCCTCGGCAGAAAAATATCACTGAGTCGCTCCAGCTGTGGACGCAAACATCCCACTCACAGCTGACATTTAGATCAAAAGGCTTCCACCGCCCTTTGGGTCTAACAGGAAAAGAGACAGAGATACATGCACGCCCCCAAGACATAACTGATTGGAAATCAAAAAGAAATAAATACAAAGCTGTTAATGCTCTGGCTCAGGGGCTGCATTGTTTTAAAAGGAAGAGGCAAACTCCTCCCCTTAGAAGTGACTCTTCCTTCTTTCCTTTCACAACACTTAGGAAACTGTGCTGAAGGTACTATGGTGTGGTCAGGACATAGAATAAGAGGGAGGTGGAAAGGTGTGAGGTCAGAAAGGGATGTGAGGCGCCAATGAGAGTCTATTCTGGAACGACTGGAAAAAGTTGTGTGCATTTCAAAGAGGGGAGGCATAGCTTTAACTTTTAGAAATAACACCCAGGCTGCAATCAGAAAATATTGAAAGAAAATTAAGGAGTGGAAAAGATACCGGTAAGAATCAAGAGTGAGATTTCTGAGATCCTAAACTGAGGTAGGAAGATACTGAAGAGGGGACAGATCCAACAAATGCTAGAGCTAGAACTGACAGAATTTCTTGGCCTATATGGTGTAGAGAATAAAGGGGAGAAGAGTATTCTGCTTGAGCCAAGGCAGGGAATATGTGGAAAAGCAGGAGATTTGGAGAAGAGAGTGATGCCATAAATAATATGCTTCCCATCATCGTTCTGCACTTTCTAGTAATGTTACCTCATGTCCATGTAGTTAGTCATTGAATGAATTAATGCTTGAGGAAGAGGGTGAGTGATATATCTTCCATAGCTCATTGGAAGTTTTTTAATACAAAAGTCCTAGAATAAAGAGAACAAGAGATGAAGTGTGATTCTTGACAGTCAACCCTTGGGGTTTTGAAAAATAATGAAGGTGCATGCATCTATTGTGCATTTAAAGGAGGTTTTACAGTGCCTGAGTGACCAGGACTGCTCGGTGTGTAGCTATTCAAAACTGAATGCCCAATCACCTTGGAAATTCAGCCAAGAGAACTATGATTATTTATTTATAGCTCAGTTAAAAAAAAAAAAAGAATTAAGGTAGTTAAAAGAGAAAGCATGTCTATAAAGATTTGTGTCACAAGAGGTTTTATTCTTTTCAACTCATAGTCTTGCCTTCTACTTTGCCTTAACTAAAGGAACCAGGAGTATTCAGTCATGGGGTGTAAGTTTTTAAGCCAAGTTTGCCAAGGCTTCCCTGAATATATCTGTGTCCACATGCCTCATACCTGTGAGTGTTTTGTTATTATTATTTATTTGATATTTTTCAACCATGAAATTAGCAACTTGCTTGGTTGAAGGAAGTTGAGGTTGGAATAGGGAAAATTCAAAGAAACAGAATTTAATAGTAATACTCTGATTTTATAATTCAATTCCTGTCTTTTCTCTACTTCTGAGAGCATACAGAGACACTCAAGACCATGCCTCTCACATGCCCCACATTCTCCACTTCTTTCGTCAAAGCACAATTTATAAATTGGCAATCCAGGTCTAGGGTCTGGCACTCAATTGGTAATGATGAGGCTGAGCCAAAGGAACCATCCCAATCCTAAACAGAAACCATGAACAAACAATGTACATAGACCTCCTTGTGGTCTGCAAAGTCATCCTACTGCTCCTAGCCTTTCTGCCCCTTTTCTGCTTCCACTTTCTCCTCTCCTTCTTAGTTGCTGTTATCTAACTCCACTCCATCTGTACACCATCTCAGCCCTTTATCAGGTCCACTTGTTCTTGAGCCCTTGAGTACCTTACTGCTTATGTGAAATTTGATCAAAGATACCCATGATCTTCCTTTCCCACATATATCAGAGGTTCAGAGCTCACTTTAGGCGACATCTCCATATTAATCACAGATTCCCACAGATGTTTACCCAATGACAAACACACTGGAGAAGAGTAATGGCAAGTTTATAATTATAAAGCAATAAAATTCATCAAATAGGTTATCTAATTCGATGTGCATAATCACCCTGTTGTTAGAAACCACCATCTCCATTTTAGATAAGGATACAAGACTGAAAATTTAATAATGTGCCCAAAGTTATGCACCTAATCCAAACCTCCCCAGCTTATTATGACCTGTGCCCAACATCATATCCTCTTTTCACTGAGATACTCAATGCTGACACCTATTTTGAGAAAGAGTATAACTCAAACTAATAATCACACATGTCTTAAAAGCATTAAGTACCCAATAATCCCCAATAATTTTACCCTATTCCCCTGGAAATTTTGCTTACTCTCTCTCTCCCGCCTTTTCCTTAAACTTTTGAAACACCATTTTCTTTATCTTCCTCATTCTTAGATGATCTTTGTTTCATATTTCACTGAAAGAAAAATGAGAGCAATTTTGGAATATTAATACCATTTACTTATCACAGACTTTATACACCTGTTTTATCTGTATACTCTGTCTTCCCTACTCTTTCAATGGAAGGACATTCCATGCTCTGATCAATGGCCATCCTTTTTTTTTTTTTTTTTTTTTTAAGGTTTTTATTATTTTTCAGAGAGAGGAGAAGGAAGAGAGACATCACTGTATGGTTGCCTTTCACCTGCCTCCAGCTACGGACCTGGCTGGAGACCTGGCTTGCAACCTGGTTATGTGCCCTGGCTGAGGAATCGAACCAGCAACCTTTGGGTTCATGGACCAGCACCTTATTCACTGTGCCACCAGCCAGGGCTAATGGCCATTCCTTTTATTTGTGCCCTGGGCACCATCTTCTCTCATTCACTAAAGTATTTTGCTCTTGAAAATATCTCTGCTCTCCTTCTCTCTCTTTTTTTTAATCTCAATTTTCCCTCTTGACTATTTTTAACAGCATAGAATCATGCTATAACTGCTATCTTTAAACAAAAGAGCAACAGAAGGACACTAAATCACCTAAATTCCCTCAAGTCCTTTACAGGAAAGCCTCAAAGACTTGTCTATCCTCCAAGCATCCATTTCAGGCTTTTGTGGGTCTTTTTCAGGCTCTCCAATGAAAGTGCTATTAAGTATAGCTATGACCTTTAATCTTTCCAAATATAATAGTCAATTATCATTCTTTTAATATTCCTTTCCTCTGGCTTCCAGAATGCTACATTCTCCTGGTTTTCTTCTACTTTACTGGAAGCTCTTCTTGTGCACTCACTAAAGGTTAAAGGACCTTACAATTTGGTCCTTAGATTTATCCCATGTCTATTACATTCCTCTGCAACTCATCCTGTGGTCTCTAACAACCCAACAGATATAGTCACTTAGATGTTTAATAGTCCTCTTACATGAACAAGCCCACATTTATTCTGGATTCCTTCTCTACTTCCATCCAAACCTTTCCCTTATTTAAGACCCATTTGATTCTTCTGGCTAAGACTAGTTCACTCAATTGCACAAGGCAAAAACTTAAGTGTCATCCTATCATCTTCTATTTCTTTCTCTTTTTCTCATCTCCCAAATCCAATCCACCAGTAAGTTTTATCATATCAACCTTCAAACTCTATCCATTTCTACCCACTATGACCAGCACTTCCGCCTCTACCCAAATTCCAAGCCAACCATCCCCTGTTGCTTGGACAACTGCAATAGACTTCTGTTTAGCTTTTCTCCTATTTATGCTCCCTATAGCCCAGTCTTCACACAGCAGTTAGAGGGATCCCTTATAAATATTAATTCAGTCAATCTTATTCTTATTTAAGCTCTCTTTAAAGCCATCCGTTGGCTTTCCATAGAATTGAGCCCAATTCCTAATAACCTAGAAAGCAACAGTTGATCTGGATTTTGCCAACTTTTCTTACCTTATTTCCTACTATTCCTCTCCTCACTCACCAGACTCCAGCTCTATCTGTCTTCATACTATTCTTCAACTATGCCTGGCCCACTCTCACCTCAAGGCTTTACAGGTGCTGTTTCCTCAGCAAACACAGACTCCCCACAGGTGTTTATATTGTTGGTTCCTTTGTTCTCATCATTGATGTCTCAGCTCAAATATCACCTCTTTGGATAGAGTTTTTCTAATATTTCCTTTTAAAGTAGCATTTCACCATTTCAGCTTTACTTCCAGCATAGCTATTATTACTATTTGAATTTATATATGCTCTTTATTTACTAAGTAATTGTCTGTTTTCTTCCACCATGACATAAGCTCAATTAGGTCAGGAGCTCTGTCTCCTTCACTGCTGCATTCCCATGACAGACACATCATAGGCAATCGATCAAAATCAATTTGCTGTGAGTAAATAATGAGAAGATTTGACTTGGAGCACCCTGGCCAGTTAAACAAGGGTTGCCATCACTTTTCATAATGATAATGCTCCAAAATTTATACTCCACTTTACAGTTACAAAATGCTAGCAGTTGCCTTAAAGAGATGCAGTCCCTGCCAGGATTTTAATAATTATCTTAATATCTTTGGGGTCTAAACACTAACTCCTTCTTATTTGATAAGGTCATATTGCAGGCTGATGGTTACCTTGGAAAGAGCTGTTAGCAGAACTCTATGTAAACCACAGATGCCCCAGGATCTAAATCCATGCTAAAAGAGGGACCTTCTACTGGCAATACCTGTAAAATAGATCCACAAATCCTTCAAGTGTCCATCTCTGAGCCAGCACTATTGTAAAATGTTAGGGAGCAGCTTGTGGCCTCTTGTGTATGTTAGTGATTTTGCTTTTTTATCTTGGAGAAATCTCCATTACTTTACTATTAGTCATCAATGCCACCATCTCTTCCTGAGTTGTGCATTCTGCACAGAGAATATCACAAAAATGAGCAAAAGAGAATAGAAGTTAATGGTAGTGTTTACGGCAGGAAAGCACTTTAAAAGTAATGAGTACATAAGTCCTTTGGCAAATGAGCTAATTGATATTGAATGACCTACCTAAACTCCCAGCCCAAGTTCTTCTGTTTCTCTTAGACTTTGGGCACACAGAAGAATGAGCCTTCTCTTGGCTGCTGTATGGGGCTCCAAAGATGTATAAAGTAGATAATCCTAAGGTAGCACCTACTGAGGCCCCTTATAACAGAACTATTACATTTCTCTCTGTCATTCTGGACCTCACCTCCCCACCTTTGTAAATGGCAAGACTGGAGTTCAAGGATCCCCTCTCATTCCCTCCTCTCTTTCTCACATCCTTTGCGTCCATTCTCTCAGCAAGCCCATCAGATCTATTTCCACCACCTTTACCTGTCTTAGACAACACCATTTCTTTCCTGGGTTTCTGTAGTAGCTCATTAAATAAATGATTTCCTGCTTTCACTATGGCCCTCCAACTGTGTAAGATGTGGCAGGTCCATCTCTTTCTAATCCTAGAGCTGCTGATATTCCACAAGATATTTTAGGTAAATTTAAAAGCAGGTATTGCTGCTGGGTGGCAACCCTAAGGACACAGAACTTGATGACTATATAGTAGTTTTATGCCAATTAGAAAAAATCCTTGCTTTTCCCCTTCCTCTGGGCTAATACATCTGTGTGCCAGGGTACAGGACTTGATTAGGCTTGATCAGACTGGTTCTAGCCCCATCACCTGCTTTGGCTAACAGCGTACAGTCAACACAATGAAACATGGGACCTCTGCTTGTCCCCCTCCCCAACATTATTCTTTTTCAAGATGTTCTATTTATTTCCAAGAAAAAAAGATTTATTAGAAGTGGTGCTCATTAAATGTTCTAATATGAAAAAAATGAACAGATGAATGTTCAATATCCAATCTGTGGGTGAGGCCCACTGGGAAAAATAAAAGGCTGATAGGAAAGCTGCTGAGTTGCTGAAATCAACATTCCTTTCAAGAAACTACTTTTGTGGCCACAAGAAGCTGGCACAGCTCAGGAGAATAACCCTGTGCCCTGCCTTGCATTATCTACAGTTTACCACACAGGTGTCAGGGATGGAAACATTTACAAGCCACTATCCTTGTTTACTGAGGGACTACATTTTAATGTAAGGGACAGGAAAAAGGAATAAAAGGATGCTCCAGCATAAATAATAAATGTGAAATTGATGCTAGAAGCAAACAGTGCTTTGGGAGTTCAGAAGGCAAGATCACCATGAAAAATTTATGAAAAGATACACACCTTAAATAGGCTAAAATACTTCAAGTAACCATTAAAGTAACTATTGAAATAATCCAATGATTATATTTTCCATATCAACGATGTGTCACGTAGTACTTGTAAGAATATGTGTAACAATAAAATGCAATTTAAATTTCTTTAAATGGTGTTCTAAATCTATGATTAAGATTTAAGCCAATTTAATATTTATTGAGTGGTTGATGGGCACAAACCAAGTGATTGGTGCTTTAGAATGAATTAAAAATAAACATGATAAAAAGTTCCTACAAGGTGCTCACTATTGTTTGTCCAAGAAGAGCTAAATGCAAATAACATTAATACAATAGAAATAATAAATAATTATACATGTCACCATACATACAAAGAACTATGGCAGCACAGATCAGGAAAACAGTGGGTGATATCTGAGTTGAGCTTAATGGATGGTAGAATTTTGATAAAAGGAATTGGGCAAAGGCATAGAGCTCATGTATTCATGTAGAAAGGCATCTGCTTTCTACAGAGGTAGGAAGAGAAGAGTCAAGTAAATTCAGTCCTGGGACACTGTGCTGAGCCTGTCCAAGAGCAGATCAGCAAGAATAATCTTGACTGCTTGCTGACACTGCATCTCTAAAACGTAAAAGGAGAGGCAAAAACACCACCATTACCAGCAACTCACAGACTCTTACTATAGCTCTAATTCTAACCTTTTGATAAACCAGCTACTGAAGTGAAAAGGGGTCTGCATTGTTATGGACTGCATTGTTTTCCCATCCTCAAATTAATACATCACTTACTACATTGCAATCCTAACCCCCAGTACTTCAGAACATGGCTGTGTTTGAAAACAGGGTCTATAGAGAGGGAAAATGAAGTCATAAGGATGGGAGCAACTCCAACCTGATGCGTACTCATAAGATGAGGAAATTTAGATGCCTATATTAACAAAGGGAAGACCATATGGAGATACAGAGAGAAGATGGTCATCTACAAGCCAAGGAGAGAGGCCTCAGAAGAAACCCACTCTTCTGACACCTTGATTGCAAACTTCTAGCCTTCCGAACAGTAAGAAAGTAAATTCCTATTTTTTAAGCCACCCAGTTTGTGGAACCTTGTAATGGCAGCTTGAACAGACTAATACAGGTCCCAGCCCCTCAGAGCTCTTGGGATGTGGGGAGAAGGGAGACTGTAGTCAGGCACGTAGACTAGGCTTTACAGATAGGCTTTTACACTTAGCACAAAGTTCAGAGTAGAGGCAGGCATGACTTACATCCCAAGACCATATAATTTTAGTGAGCCTGATGAGGAAGAAGGGATGGAGAAAGCAAAGGAGCTGCATAGGCAGGGTTTCTGATGAGCTTATTTAAAAAGCCATGCACAAACCATGGAGAGAAAGATATACAATCAAGAAAAGTATCTGACAGACACAAACTAGTCAGAAACCTCCAGAAGATTAAAGGCCATGGTTAACTGAGGCTTCTAAAGTTTGAGTAGGTCAGCAATAACAGGTTCCTGAATGAAAACTGATGCCCAGCCCAGGGGAGGCTGCAGCCTGTGCTGGGCAGATGCTCTAATGTCCTCCCCCACAAAAAGCAATAAGCAAAATCTTCCATTCTTTGTTGTGTTGACTTTTTTGTTTTTTTAAATAAATATATTGGGGTGACATTGGTTAATAAAATTGCATAGGTTTCAAGTGTGCAATTTTATAATACATCATCTGTGTATTGTATTGTGTGATTATCACCCAAGGTAAAATTTCCTTCTGTCACTGTATATTTGACCTGTTTTACATTTTACTACTTCCCCACTATCCCTCTTTCCCTCTGGTAATCACCATACTGATGTCTGTGACTATGAGTTTTTTGGACAAAGATGTGATACATATATACAGTGGAGTACTACTCAACCATAAGAAAAGATGAAATACTGCCATTTGCAACTTGAATAGAATATCATGCTAGGTGAAAAAAGTCAAGAACCATGTGATTTCACTCATATGTGCTATATAAAACTAAAAATAGCAAACAAGGCAAACAAAGAACCTTCTTTTGTCAGTGAGAAGGAGATTCCAAGTGAAGAGAAAAGAATGTGCCTTGGTAAGAGGAAACTGACAAGAAAGGGGGCTGAAGGATGATAAAACAGTGCATGGTGAGTGAGTTCAAGGATCATGACCTTGATCAATTATTTCTCAAGGTAACTGCAGAACTTGCAAATGAGCAGCAGAATTGCCAACACTGATATCCAAGAGAGCATAGAAAATGGAAGACGTAGACAAACAGGAGATGGGCATGTGCTGGACTGGTTTTCACCAAAAGGAAGAAAGAGAATTCTACAAATTATAAAACAGACAGTTTGACAGCAATCTCAGGGGAAAAAAATATCTCAAATGGATGAATTACAAATTTAAGGGATGGAATTTGATTATGAGAAGTCAACATTGATACACATTAATGGACAAAATAAAGAATTGTGGAATTTCAGGATTGGAAGGTTCCTTCTGATAACTCAGCCCCAAAATCCATCACATGCTTTATTTTCCACAAGTTTGTGACCCAGCTTATATTTGAACACTTTTAGTGGTTAGAAACTCATTAGCTTTTCATAAGGAAACTCATTCACATAATCATATTGGACATAATCATGTTAACTTTAGGGCAAGTTATAAGATCAGTGTATTAGTATTCAGCATGGTATTATCTTGAAGATAAGCTAGATAAACATAGTCTGGATGATTGCATACTTAGCTAAATTTGTTACTAGTTGAAATAGCCTTTATATAAAGAACATTAACTCATGGGTTATTTTGGAAGGATGTTTTTATTTTAATTTGCACCATGAAGATCCCAAGGAATTTGGTCCAAACTGGAACAGGTTGGCTCTAAATATGTCAGAACCAGTTGGCAGCCCTGAAAGTGGCCATTTTAGCAAATGCTTCATAAAGGACCCTCCTAGACCATAGGAGATTTCTTCCAAGAGGGAACAAATTTCTCAGGACCTCTCAGATGTGGATCCAACTTCTAAGAACACATTGGGGGCTCCTGGATAGAAAAGTCAGCAGGGAGTGATGGCAGTGAGGAGTTTCTTACTTGAGTTTTGACTGCTCACCCAGCCTCTCCTCTTATACTTGGACCTCATCTCTCAATCTCAGGCTGCCCACAATTGGAAGAGGGGTTGATTGAACAAATCAAAGAATGCTTAATTAATGGCCCCTAGCTAATGTCAGGCAAAGGCATAAACCATTAGAAAGAAAATTTTTACTTGTTTTCCCAGTACTAAAATTTCAATTTATGTTTTCTTTTTATGATTTTCTTATTACCACTTCTTCACATACCACCAGGGGTGGGAATGATGTTCCATGAAATATTATGAAAAAGAAGATATGGGATATGAAAATTAGACATAGATAACCATAATGTCAGGGACAGAGGTGATGAGACCTTGAAGCTCCTGAAAAAGAGGCTGCTGAGTTCCCTGGGCCCATGGGATCATCTCAGGGAAAAGAGTGGCAGCTGCAGGAGTTGCCCCATTTCTCCCAGTACCCTGTCCATCTCCAGCCCCTGCCTTAAATCTGTGTTTGGGAAATCTCCCAGTGCTTTCTTTTCTTTTTAAGATTTTATTTCTTATTTTTAGAGAAAAGGGAAGGGAGGGAGGCAGATAAGGAGAGGAACATCAATATATAGTTGCCTTTGACCTGGCTCCAGCTACAGACCTGGCTTGCAACCTGGCTTGCAACCTCGTTATGTGCCCTGGCTGGGAATCAAACCAGAGACCTTTGAGTTCTTAGGTTGGTGCCTATCCACTGAGTTCCAGCGTTTTCAGTGACTTCTGCATTTGGTCTTCCTCAGCATTGGAGACAGAAGCAGGATCACCTATGCTGTGGGCCCATATTTTTGCATAGGCACTACTGCTTGAATGTCACTTAAAACACAACACATGCTGCACTTTTTAAGTGGCTTATTTTTTGTTTTTCGTTTTTTTCTATCTACTTCATCTATTCTATCTTTTAAAGTTTCTATTACAGCCCAATATCAAAAACAGTTAGATATGGAGCATATACATAATTTATGTAGCTGGACTCCTTCACTTAATTTGAGAAATTTAAATTTCTTCTTTTTCTCCTCAATAAAGTCATGGATTAGAGAGAAGAAGATAGGGAAGAGCCTGGGCTCAAGAATTTGTCTTTGGAGACGGAGAAAAACTGGACTGGAATCCTGGAAAACCAGAACTTACTAGCTTTGTGATCCTGGGCAAGTTAACTTAAACTCTCTACAACTCAGCTTCTTCATGTACAAAATGAAGAAATAAAAGGATTTCTCTCATCTGGCTATTATGAAAAAACTACACATACAAAGTTATAAAAGGCTTAAGATAGTATCTTAACATAGCTTCTGCTCAAAAGTTTTATCTGTAAGTGTCCATGTGTGGAAAGCCAGCAGGCCCAAGGCTTGGAATTCCATTCAAATAACCTCAATGTAAATGGTGAACTGTTGAGAATAACCAAGAAAGTTTGCATTCATGAAGCTGAGAAAAATGTCATTCATTACTTCAGGTGGCATTAATGACTACCCTTAAATGATGCCAATTACTAATAGAAAAATTGCAAGTTATTATTTGCCTGTAGTTAGAAACCAAATATCAACAGCCAAGTACCAATCAAGATCAACCACAAAACATTTTTAAAGGGCATATCATACAACAGTGAACCAAATACTAAATTAGTTTTGACCTTGACTTCATAACAGTAACATGAGAGCACCACTGGATTTAGTGAAGAGTATTCTCTTCATTATCTTCCTTTAATATCTGAAGGGAAATACCTTAGGGATAATTTTAATAATTTTTTAAATGATTTTTGAATTACATATTTTGTACTTGAACATTTCATCATTATTTCTTTCTTATAAGCATCACTAACAGGATCTTGAAAGCTGTGGGCCACTCAAGTTCAAGGTCATATTCTCAGTATATGAACACATAAGCACACAAATATACTGGGATAATAAAATCTTTATTACTGTACCACTAAGGTCAGCTCATCAGCCCATTTATCTTGAAAAGGTTTATAAAATGTTTTTTGAGTATCGGTTCATACACTTCTTTACTTCTTCAATTAATATACACAGCCAGAGAAGAAATTAATCTCTTTGCCCTAGAAGTTTCTGATGTGTGACTCCCCACAGACTACAAAGTTTAAAAAATACTCCTCCCCCAGGTCATTGTGACATATTCAGGGATGGGAAGGTGATTCAGCAAAGCCAGTCAGAGCCTCCCTTGAGATCTGGACCATGAATGGTTTTACAGGAGAGAGACACTTCCTTTTGGATTGCTTAAAGGAACAGGTGTGGGGCTGCCAATGCCCTTTTTACCTGACATTTGGAAAGTATTTGGTTGAGAATGAAGCTAACACAGAGAAAAAATCAAAGCTGAAAGAGACAGGGCTTTACCATTTCTTGAATTTCTGGATTCAGCAGTACCCAAAGTCCCAATTTTTGGTCTCTCCTTTATGTATGACAAACAAAACAAATAAAGAAATAAAGAAACAAAACCACCTTTTTTTTTTTTAAAGTTGAGTTTCTGTTACTTGTAACTAAAAAGGCCAAATCACAATTGTCTAAGAACAGGGCAGACAATTGAGTTTTATCTTCAGATTTCTTTAATTTTCTTCTAACAGGAATAATTCCTAGGTCCTGTTTATTCCTATTCCTTTCTTAAATTTGTTCCCCAAACCCTTCGGATTTCAGTTACATCTGTCACTAGCTTTCAGCATCATATAATAAAGCCATACATATAGTTTAAATCAAGACATCTCCTTTAGGCATCTTTGAAACCAGGCTTTGTTCTTATCTGTATAGGATGGTTTAGATTAGCAAGTCTCACCTGGTATTGGGATGTGAACTAGTATTATCACCTCTTTGGTTTTTAAGAAAATTACAATTGCCCAAGACTTCAGTCTCAATGGACTGTCTAATTCTCAGAGGCTGAGGCCCTGAAATGTATTTTTAAAAGCTTTGCATTTTATATACATACAAGGTTTAGAAATCAGCTGTGACTATTTTAAGCAGGTACTTTCTTTATAGAAACAGAACGAACTAAGTCAGAGGATCCTTAAATCTGGTTAATCATCAAGATCACAGAAGGCTCTTTAAAAACATAGATTCATAGTCCTGACTTGTGGCACAGTGGATAAGGTACCAGTCTGCAAACCCAAAGGTCGCTGGTTCAATACCCAGTCAGAGCACATAACCAGGTTGCAAGCCAGGTCTCCAGCCAGGTCCATAGCTGGAGGCAGGTGAAAGGCAACCATACATTGAATCTCTGTCTCTGCTTCTCTCCCTTCCCCTCTCTCTAAAAATAATAAATAAAATCTTTTTTAAATAATAATAAAAACAAAAATTATTGAGAAACATTCATGGAGGTTCTGATTTAACAGGGTCTTTTAGAAACTTTCACAGTTCCCCAAATGATTCCTATGACCATTCAAGTGTAAGAATTATTGGATTAGTGATGGGCCAAGATACCCTCACAGAATATATATTATGGGCCATTTTGCAGATATAGAGCAAAGAGCTTTTGAAGGGATAAACAAGGACTGAGAATTCAAGAGACTTGGAAGGCTTTGTACCAGCCAGCATTTCTTTGCACAATGACATGGACTAAATATAAACAAACGTGGCTGAAAGAATGGGCCAGGTCACGTCATCCAGAAAACAAAAACAGACCAGGTTTCAAAGAAAACATAAACTGAAAGCCAGTAAAAATTCACAACTCTAGTGTCATCATTTTGTCCTTTTCTCTGTGTGCATTCTTGTGTGTGCATGTTAACTCCTACATCTCACCAGGTTTGTCTTTAATATAAAATGCTATTTAACTGAGGGATTTGTCTTTCTGTCACTGCAAATGTCAGTGAGTACCCTCTAGACCAAGTGGAAGTAGAACAGAATAAAGGAAAAAAGAGGAAAAAGAGGAGATTCCACCTGAAGCTCTTTGCTTCTGAAATGAGCCACAACGAAGATATGGAGCAGAGGTCCTTAGCTAACCAACTTCTCAAGTTTAGACATAGGTTCTGCTCTGAAAATAAACCAACATATATAATAAAGGGGTAAAAGGGATGAGGAGTTAGTAGTCCCAGGCAGACACTGGCAAAGTAAGTAGAATGGCACTGATGAGCTATTAGGAACACTGCTGATTTCTTCATTAGCTTTTTCTCTCCTTGCTGACTGTTTACAGCTTTTCCTGCCTTACCCGCCAGACTGAAGACAGTGGAAATGCTGCTCAGGATGGATTATTGTGTCCCTGCAAGGTTATGATGCGTTTTTAGTTCTATAGTCACTAGGAACCAAAGCACTTCTAAGGACTCCCACATCTTCCCAATCACTACTGAAGCCAAACTAGAAGAGTTCCTGCATATGGCACAAGCACTTTCATTTTATTTCAAACCTGGCTTAGCCTCTAATAGCTCAATTAAAGTCATAGCAAAGTGATTAGAAATCAGTCATCGCACAAAATCATAGCCTGAATATCTGTAGTTCTTTGTACCGCACAGCAGCCAATTTATCATTCTGTAAGACATGTGTTTTAAATTTTTAGCTAGGATGTGTTCTGATCTGATGATACAATATGTGAAAACAGGCCCTATATGCATATGCTAATTAGAAAATATTTTAAGTCTCCTCCCAGAACTCATTAAGTCAAATGGCCCCAAATGGCAGTGTGGCATCACCAAATTAGAGCTGAGCTTGTACATATAAGAGCAAAGCAGAGAGAAACTGGCCAGAAAATAGCCAAATAAATGGTGTTGCTTATGGTGATAGTAGTTTTGCTACATTTCACTGATGTATTTTTTCCTATACTGCCACTCTCTGATTTATTGATTTGATGACACTTATTACTCCAGGATTTGGTGGATAATATCTAAAAAAAAAAAAGCGTAGCTTTGACTTTCAATCTAAGTGTTTTAATATTCAAAGTGAGATAACAGTTTTGAAAGCCTGGCTTTGTTAAAATTAAGAAGCTTTCTAAATTCTAAAAAAAGTTGATTTACTTATTAAAAAGCAAATTTTGGAGATGGGCATGGCCTTAACTTGGAAAGCAAGAGGATGTAGTGCAGGAAAAATTCTTGACAACAAAAAGTGGAAATAGAAGAAACAGAAGGTCCTTCTGTTACTGGTGCATAAGATAAAGGACAGAGTATAGAAGGTCAAGTGATTAGATGTGAGTGTCTTGGCCACTGTCTCTAGGAGCTGAAACCTCAAAACAGATAGGTGGCAGGAAACCACAAAGCAGAATAAATTGTTCCTTTGTATAGTGTATGAGGAAGGACCTTACCCCTGCCCCCCCAAAAAACCCAGAATTACCTTTTGGAGGGTGGGGCCTTTGTAATACAGGCTATCCTCACTAGGAACCCGTCTGCATCAGTGCACCAGCTGGCATTGTTGTGAGAGGCTGCATTCAGCTCCAGTGAATTTTTTTTGAAGTCTTTCAATATGTTTGCCAGTTTCATGATGGGTGATCTATGAGTGAGCCTGCCCACGCCATGCTTACTCAGCAGCTTTTGATGAAAAACAACATGATAGCCATGCTCCACTGTCCCTATTCACCTGATCTCACTCTGAGCAACTTTTTTTGTTTGTTTGTTTCCTTGGATGAAAAAAAGTCCTCAAAGAGAAACATCTTGCCAAGGTGGAAGAGGTGAAAATATGTCAGAAGCACTAAAAAGCATCAAAATGAACAAGTTCAAAAACTGTTTTGAGCAGTGGGTAAAAAAATGACTTAAAAGATGTATTGCATCAAACGGAGAGTACTTAAGACTAAATACACATTTTTAAATAAATAAATTCCAGTGTTTTGGGGGGTCCCCCCTCATATAACTCAGCAACATTTAAGACTCTACATTCAGCCAGCACCAGAATAGTACATGAGAGGGCAGTCCAACAAAGACTGAGAAACATGTCTAGGAAGACAGACTTCAGGACAGCTTCATGATGCCCTGCCCACCTCTGTGAAATATGGAGTAAGCAAGCCAGAAGTTCTCAGATCTCCAAAGGTACAAAAAATTTGCTAAGGTAAAAAGTAAACCACTCTCCAACAATCCCACGCTGAGATATATACCCAAAAGAATGGATAGTGGGAACTCAGATATTTGTACAACCATGTTCATGCAGCATTATTTAAAACAGCTAAAAGGTAGAAACACCCTAAGTAACCATCAACAGATGAATGAATACATTAAATATGATATATACATGCAATAAAATAATATTCAGTCATAAAAAAGAATGTAATTCTGACATGCTACAATTCAGATGAACCATAAAGACATGCTAAGTGAAATAAGCTAGACGCAAAAGGACAAATATTGTATCATCTCATTTATATAAGGTACTCAGAAAGGGCAAATTCATATAGGCAGAAAGTAGAATAAAGGTTATTTTGGGTTGGTGGGGACAAAAGAATAGGAGTTACCATTTAATGTGAGCATGGAATTTATGTTTAGGATGATGATAAAATCTTGGAAATGAATAGTAGTGATAGTTGTACAACATTCTGAATGTACTCAATGCCACTGAATTACACACTGAAAATGTAAATTTTATGTTATGTATATTCTACCACAATAATTTTTTTAAGTGGATGCTTGGGACCAGGAAGCCGCTGAGTGTTCAAAAGCCATGGCAAGAACAATGGACATCAGCAGTGGATGACCATGCACAAGACATGCCAAAAATCTAGCCCCAAAGAGCTGTGGCTCTGGGTGCCTGTGTTGAGGCCGGCTGAGGAACATTTCCAGAGGCCAGCAAAGACTCTAAAGACAGCATTGGGGCCAGAGGAGCACTGGGTGTGTTCCCACCAAGCTGCACTGAAGCTGAAAGAATGCACAAGCTCCTTTTCGCACCTTGACACCATTCAGGGTTGGAGAAGTGATAGAGGGGGCCCTGAGAGACTAAACTCTGTATTTATTAATTACTCCCAAGTGACAGAGTTTTAACTGGGGTTGTATAAATCATAATAATCTAAGTGCAATCCAAAGTGGAAATAAAGGTTCCAGGGGACAGAATAAGATCAATTGTGTACCTTTTAAACTATATTTGTTTATTATTTTATGCTATCTCCAATATCCTATAGAACCTGACATGTGAGGAGAAGACTAGAAAGGCTATTGATCCTCAGTCTGACAAAATGACTAAGTTATTATATAGCTATTCTTTTTCTCATTGTTTTCAATGCATGTATTCTTTTAAAGATTTTTCACATTAAACAATAAAACCAAAAGAAGTGAATTTGCTCTGTTTCTGAATTCTTGTCCCCAAATTCCACTCCTTCTTTTTATTAGTGGCCTACACATTTTCCATCTCTTTGCTGTTTCACTGCATTCAACATGTGCTACCTCTGTGTGGGGACATACATAGGTTCTTTCTATAAACTTTGAATAGAAATATAGAAAGAATGAACTTAAATTAAAAAAATAATTTAAAAAATACTCTACCACCTCTGGATGGTGTGGCTCAGTGGGTTGAGTGCTGGCCTTCAATCCAAAAGGTCTCTGGTTCAATTCCTGGCCAGGACTCATGCCTGAGTTGTGGGCCAGGCCCTCAGTTGGGGGCATGTGAGAGGCAACCAATTGATGTTGCTCTCACACATGTATGTTTCTCTCCCACTCTTTCACCCTTCTTTCCCCTCTAAACATAGAAATAAAACCTTAAAAAAAACACTCCACCAACTATGCCATCATCCTTTGAGGTGACATCAGTGAAATGAAGAGCCATTAAACACACACACAATTTCCATCACTTTAGTCTTTGAAGGACATCAATTAAACACTCGCCTTCTGACTTTTCTCTTTTAATCCCAAGAGGCAGAACTGAAATTGACTACCAATGGCATACTTAACCCACTGAGAAAAACTTAGTGAGCTAGAAAATTAAAACACAGCCAGACTAGGTGAAAAATCATTTACATAATACATTTATGATCAGATGTGAAGGTCTTTAAACTGTGCTTTCTTGTTGTTTCAGTTTTCTGGGCATTCTCTCCCTCTAGTACTAAATACAGTTAGTTTATTTCTCAGTCTGTGCATCCTGCTCATCACAGAAGTCTCCAGGGAAGCTCTACAGTGTGCATTGCCTTCCATATACTGACAGAGTTTCAGTATAAAACTGTCTTAAACTGCCCTGGCTGGTAGCACAGTGGATAGGTGCCGGCCTGTGAACCCAAAGGTTGCTGGTTCAATTCCCCAGCCAGGGCAACATAACCAAGTTGCAAGCCAGGTCTCCAGCCAGATCTGTGGCTAGAGGCAGGTGAAAAGCAACCATACATTGATGTCTTTCTTCCTCTCTCCCTTCCCCTCTGTCTGGAAATAATAAATAAAATCTTTTTTTAAAAAACTGTCTTAAACCCTAAATCTGCTGTCCAACATTTAGCTTACCTATTGCTTTGTTGAAATTGAACACTTTCACTTTTCATGTTTATTACACATAAAACTAAAATTCCCAATGGTCTTATAAAGTCAATTGGAAAAAATATGGCTTTCTAAACAAACATCTGATAAAATTTTATCTGTCTCATTTCCAGCAGTGACCCTAATAAACTTCTGACTTAGGTTCTCAAAGGACATCTCCGTGTTATGTATGTTTCTGTAGTTAACAAGGTAAAGTATTGAAAGGCTATGACATGGCAACAGAACTGGAAAGTTCCACACAGATCTTCTACTGCTTGTGTGTGTTCCCAGCCACCGCCAGCCTTGGCCCACTCTCAATTGCCCTGCAGGACCTGCCCTGAGCATCCTTGCATGGCTGGTCTCTATCTTGCACCTGCATACTGCACAGCATGCTTCTCAATGTTCATATATATATATATATTTTTAAAGATTCTTATTCATTATCTTTTAGAGAGAGAAGGGAGGGAGGGAGGAAGAAAGGGAGAGAAACATCAATGTATGGTTGTCTTTCACCTGACTCCAGCTATGGACCTGGCTGGACACCTGCCTTGCAACCTGGTTATGTGTCCTGACTGGGAATCAAACCAGCGACCTTTGGGTTCACAGGCGGTTGCCTTATCCACTGTGCCACCAGCCAGGCTTAGTGTTCATCATGTTGATATTGTTGTGTGCTTACAGTGATGAACATGTCAACCCTTTATTTGCAAACACTCAAAAGTGAAAGCTGTCAGTTCTCCAAAGATTAATTGTCAGTTCATAAAATTTCAATTTTGATTGAAGAGATATTTAGAATTTGGGAATAGCAGTATAGCTGAAAGAGGGCTAAGGGGCTTGAAAACTCATTGCAAAGTAAATTAAAAAATAATTGCACAAATACAGACACGAAGTTTTTAAGAAAAGAAAAAGAAGAGCTGGTCCTGTGTGTAAAGAGAGGATAAGGTTTATAAGCTTATAATAACTAAAACAGTGCAATGGAGTAGAAGGATCAATGCTACATATGGGAAGAAGATAAATAATTGTATATAGTAACAGTATATAACAAAGACATTACTTTAAATTTATGGTGAGAATCTGAATCATTTAGTAAACAATGTTGGAAATAATTGGGTGATATTCCTACCTCATTCTTTAAGGTATATTCTTAATATATTAAATATTGCAATGTAAATATTTAGCATAAAATGCCATAAAAAGATACTTCTATAATTTGGGGTAGAAAAAGTTTTCTAAGCATAACACAAAAATCCAATTCTATAAAGTGGAAATCATCAACTCAAATAAATACCAGGTAACATTAAAAAAATAGATAACATTAAAAAAAACTTATTAGACTAGATCAAAGAATTATGGTTTTATTGTTTTTTTTCCAAGAAGAATCATATTAAGCTTTTGATAGTGAGGCTGACACTTCACCTTGGTGAAGAGATAATAGGGAAGGATGGGCACAGTGTCAACCTGGCAACCTGTGCTTCATGCACAGGGACAGCTGTGCATGCAGAGCTTGGGGTCATAAGATCTTTCACATAGTTAAGAAAAGTAAGATTTAATTGTTTGCTTAAATTTTAAATACCTATCGTGTGAGGCAAAGAAATACATTCGATTCAACTCATGAGCTACTAATTTGCCATGAAGGAAAATACTAATCAACTTGACAATCAAAATTTTATTTGCCCTTGCACACAAGAAACCATAAGCATATATGTATAAACATATAAAGTCTATGGACATTAAAAACTGCAACCAGATTGTTTCCAAAAATAAAGTGATGATACACCAAAAAGATTGCATTTGTATAACTCAGACTAATATGCAAACAAATGCAGTTTTTAGTACTATGTTAGGGCTTTACTAGCATTTGTGACTATGACGATATTTGCATTAGGCTTCCCTTGCACTCTGTTTTGCAGTTATGAAATATTTCTAGAAGATAAAAAAGTGGATGTGTGACCACAAAATTTGATGAACTATTTAGTAATGCTGACAAGATGCCAATATAAAATTAATAACAGGCTCTTTAGGAAATAGCACTAGTTTCCATTTATCATGAAGGTTTTAGCTCTTATTGCACTGCTATTAATACACTATGACAACTAATGCAAAACCACTGAAGAAACTAAAAATCCTCTAAAGTATAATTAGGAGTGAAAAATGTTCTGAGTCTCAAGGTTCTATGTTTTGATCATTTATATTCCAACCACTTAGAAGGAAGGACGGTCCTGACTGCGCCTTCTCAGAAGTCAACTGATTCATTTGAGCAAATGCTTTGGAAGATCCCAAGTTCTCACCAGAAATGCACCGTGTTCTAAAACAGAACTTGGCTTCATTGCCATTCACTCAGATGGCGCCCCATAGAGAGAGAGCTGTGTGAACAGCACCTTGGAAAGTAAAGCTTTGACACTAAGGTAGCCAAGTTGAAGTCTATAGCCGCCTAATATCTACCTCTTAAAATCAATGTCTCCAAATAACTGGATAGTTACCAAATCACTCTGTACCATGCTGAACCAGCAGAATCTCAAATTTATATCAATCCTGAGGAAGAGGCTGAATTGAGGATAAGAGAATGCATTACACTGCACAATCCAAATTGGCCTGCTGCTTTCCTACAGGTAGGAAGAGGTCTTTGCAAACTTAAGAAAATTGTTGTAAATTTAAAGGAAGCATTGCTGCCTTGCATTTACATAGGGCTGCACACATTTCAGGGAGCAGAAGGGTTTACTTATATGCTACCACTTGAGGGGGTGAGGGTGGAAAATACAAGTCACTACAGTGCAATGAGAATAACATGGCAACAGATTTCTTAACAACTACAGATACCTTTTAAAAATGGAGAATCCCTTTAAATGTTATTAAAAATTATTCTTGTCCTGGTTGGATAACTCAGTTGTTTGGGGCACCAACCCGTACACCAGAAAAACTGCAGGTTCTATTCCCAGTCAGGGCACATGCCTGGATTGCGGGTTTGATCGAGGCAGGGAGAGCAGACCAGAGGGAACCAATCAATATTTCTTTCTCACATCGATGTCCCTCCCTTCCCCACCCCTGGCCATCCTCTTTTTCTAAAATCAATAAGTATATATCCTTATGTGAAGATTTTTCTAAAAAAGATAAATAAGTGAGTAAAAATGATTCTTACCAGGTAACACTATATAGGGCCAAACTCATCAATTAGAGTGTCAAACAAGAGATTTATTTCACAGAAGGAACCCTAGAAATTCAGCTCCTTTCTGAAGGTTGCCCCAGAAAAATAGAAGAGAGTAAAACAGACGGAGAAGAGAAAGACGTAAATAAGATCCAGACATTCTGGACGCAACTCGGAAATCCGGGAGGTGGTGAGAGGTTGCTGCGCAGGAAGACGCTGTGTAGCCACTGGGAGAACAGCTCTGACTGACGGTGAAAGATGGCAGGATCCAGAGAACAACAAAGGGCTCTTGATAGAGTATCTAATATGATGAAGTTTTTGAGAAAATGATAAAGATACAATAATGGAAAAATAGGGCAAGGAGTAATGGAGAGTAATTAGAAACTTCAGGAAAAGAAAAGGCTGTCCAGAAAAGAAAGCGTTATTACAGTACACTACCATGTGAACAACGTTTCTACACTGTGAACAATAGCAACAGTGTAAGCAGTAGTGATCAATGCAAAAATAGATCAATATCACTGTATTGGGAGGCTGGGAGGTAGAAGATGAGCTAGTATGGAAAATCTAAGTCTTCATCCATCATAACAAGAAGTTAGGAAATGATGTCTACAACGTTAAAAAAAAGAAAAGAAAAGAAAAGAAAATAGCAGAAAAGGCATATAGAGAAACAGGTAACTACTGGAAGAAACAGTTACAATTGTTTAAAATAATTCCTTGGGAGGGTGTTGGTGGGATGAGATAGATACTATTCAATTTTTACAATATGCACATGTAGATGTTTAGGTGTGTATGCATACTTTTTATGGGACTTTGGTCATGGTTGTGGTGTTTAATTCCTAAGAGTGTACAACTGATTGTCATTGTTTAGACTTCAGCTTCATCCTTTTTTTCTTGTAAAGATTTTTATTCATTATTTTTAGAGAGAAGGGCAGGGAGGGAGGAGGAAAGGGGAGAGAAACATCAGTGTATGGTTGCCTTTCACCTGCCTCCAGCTACAGACCTGGCTGGAGACCTGGCTTGCAACCTCATTATGTGCCCTGACTGGGAATCGAACCAGCCACCTTTGGATTCACAGGCTGGTGCCAATCCACTGAGCCATACCAGCCAGGGTTAGACTTCAGCTTCTTGATGCCAGATTTGTGTTCTCACACCTATTGTGCCACAGAAGAAACATAGAGTACATGCCAGTTGAAAATAAAACTTTCTTTCCCTGATTGGTGTGGTTCAGTGGGTTGGGCACACTCACACAAACCTAAAGGTTACCAGTTCAAATCCTGATCAGGCCACATGCCTGGGTTGCAGGCTGGCTCCAGGTAGGGGTGTGCAAGGGCTGACCAATCTATGTTTCTCTCATGCATCAATGCTTCTCTCCCTCTCTCCCTTCCTTCTTCTCTCTTTAAAAATAAATAAAAATTATTAAAAAGAAAAACTTTCTTGAAAATTTAGTGCAGGTTGCTGTTTCTCTAAAATTTAAGTCCTCTATCTGAAGAGATAAGCAGTTTGCTTTTTTACCCTACCTTATATTTTCTTAGCTTTCACTGAATAACATATTATGCATCAATTAGTTATCTTAAGTTAAATGAACACTCTTACACAAAAGATATCATTTTGATTACATAGTTTAGTGCTAGGAATCTCTGTTCCTTGAAACTCAGAAGGGACAGAGTTCATTTTGAAGTGCTTTGCACTACTAAACTGTACTTCCTCAATTGTTCAGAACTGGTAAATAAGTATAATTATTCTTGCCACAAATAGCTAGAGAAGCCAACAATGGGGCTTGCTAATCATTGCTATGACAATCTTCTGCTTTATTTTTATACATTTCTCATAAAACTGTCAAAGTTGAATGGCAAGCTAGAGCTTTGGGAAAATAAGTCTTACTAGACTGGGAGATTTTAGTAGAAATGAAATTTCAATAGAAAACATTTTATCTCTTTGAGCCTAGGTATTCCATGGGGAAGGAGGTTGGCAAAAAATATATATTAAATAAGATATCTAATCTCTCTCTCACACACACACACATACACACACAAACACACTAGAAAAATACTGGTATGATGACAAGAGACAAGAAATGTCCTTGATGTCAATAGAAACCATTTTATCTCTTTGAGCCTGATCCTAGATATTCCATGGGGAAGGAGGTTGACAAAAATATATATTAAATAAGATGTCTAATCTCTCTCTCTCTCACACACACACACACACTAAGAAAATACTAGTATGACGACAAGAGACAAGAAATGTCCTTGATGTCCTTGGTCATACTTAAGATACACAATAAAGACAATGTGAAGATTCTAGATATAATCTGTCCTGCAATGAATTTAATATTGTTACCTTGACATGATGGGCAAATTGTCAGAAATAAAATGAATGGGGTCAAAGGAAGATTTGTGTATTATGCAGGTTAGGTGGTTAATGTACTGAAGTAATAAATGGTCTTAAGTACATATGATAAATGGCCAGAAGCAAATATGTGCTTAATATTTGTGTACTGAAATCATGACAAACAGCCCTGTTAGCAGGAAACCATTTTATATCATGTTTTTATCCTCTTAACTATCTCAATTCAACATAGAGAATCAAAACTGTTTCTTGAATACTTATCAAACTTCAGTTATTCCAGCCACACTTATGATTTTCGCCATATACATGTCTACATGGTAACTGGATTTTTTCTTTTAATACATTGATTTTCTTTTAAATGTAAATATTCACTTGAGGTTTTGTCCTAAGAGCAAAGTAATAGAATTGGTTTTCTATTAGTGATATTTGTATCACTCCTTGGTAAACTCCATAGTATAGTGAAAAAGTGACCTTCACACTTCAGGGAAGGCTGCACCTGAGTTTAATCCCAAGCGTTGGAGCTCACTGACAAGGTAACATAAGTCAAGTCAGTTAGCTTTTCTGAACCTTAGCTTTCAATGTGTACACAAAGAATGAATACATTTTCCTCACAAGATAGGTACAAGCTTTGAACAAGATATTGAATCAAGAATGCCTAATACTTGACAGGTGTTTAGTAACAACAGGTGATTTTTAATGATGCACTTCTCTTTGTGAATGGTTTTTTCCAATTATCTTAAAGGAGAAAATCAAAAGAAAGTTTTCCTGAATTCATTTTGTCTCCCTCACCTTTCCTGCTTCTAAGGAGCAACAACTGCACTGCCAGACTCACAAAAAATGTGATCTTTCAACTTGCAAGTTGGAAAAGGCTTTAAATGAAGAAGCATTTGCCTCTCGCCAGCTGGGGCTGTGAAGGCAGGAGAGAGCTGATTCAGACCTCTATTAGCCCCTTCCTCTTAATTTCTTCTTTGAAGTCCCTGAGACAGAAGGAGAAAGAATTGTATTCTTTTTACACATGTCTAATCTTAACAAAAACTGGCTTGTGTAGCTGCTTTATCTCTATTTTCCTACAGAAAAAATTTTAAAAGGCAGAACCTGAAAAAAAATCTTCATTTAAAAAAATCACAAGGCCTTGGATGGTGTGGCTCAGTGGATTCAACGCTGACCTGTGAACCCAAGGGTCATAGGTTCGATTCCCAGTCAGGGCACATGCCCTGCTTGCAAGCCAGGTCTCCAGCCAGGCCCCCAGCTGGAGGCAGGTGAAAGGCACCCACACATTGATGTTTCTCTTTCTTCCACCCTCCCTTCTCCACTCTCTAAAAAAATAAATAATGAATAAAAATCTTTTAAAAAAATAATGACTAACCATCCTCATCACTATTTAAATTCTTTGATTCTCATTTCATCCTCCCCTCTCTCTCTCTCTCTCTCTCTCAAGCAGATGGTCTGTAAGCTCACAGCATCACTCAGAGCCTTCTTCCACTTTGAACTCAGGAGTCATCCAGACCTTAAGCCCCCTTTCTAAAGTATGGGGATATGTATCTTGGTCCTTGCTAACAAAGAGGAGCTATTTCTAACTTTTCTGTAGTCTTGCTCATTTTGCCAGCAGTGACAGTTGGCACCGACCACTTCACATTCACTTTTCCTGTCTCTCCCGTGACATATTATGGGACCTGAGTATTTAGGTCAAAGTTGGAGTCTCTGACTATAAGCTAGATTTTTCTTCATGGAATCATTAACTTTCTTCCAAGGATTAAAACTGAACACTGTCCTCTCTGGTACTAAGTTAGAACAAGTAAGCTGAGACAGGTGCTGCTGATGGCCATGCAGCCTTCACTGCCCCTTCTTGCTAAGAGCAACTTGACATTGTTCAAACCTGTGCCAGCCAAGTTCTCAGTGACCTATCCAACCCCGTGGTCTCAAAATGATCTTCAGCCTCTATTGGGAACTTGTGAGAAATGCAAGTTATCCCACCCCCAATCAGAAACTGAGAGTAGGGCCTAGAAAGCAGTTCTTTAACAAGCACTGAGAACTGCTAGTAATTCAAAATGTTTCAATACTGGAGATGCATTAGAATCACTTAAAGAGCTTTTGAAAAATGCCAGTGCTTGAGGTCCACCCCCAAAGATTCTGATTCAATTGGTCTGAGATGATATCTAGATATGGAATTTTCTATAAAGCAAATCCAAGGGCAAGAATCACTGGTCTAACCCAAGAGATGTGGATTCCATTCTTGCCGGGGAAGGGTTCAGGCTTAGGATGTACCCCTGGCAAAGCTGTCAGAGGGTATGGAAGGGGAGCAACAGTTTTTCCTTCATTAGAAAAGGATCTTAAAACAGTGAACTCCTCCTTCTACTTTTGGGTTTCTTTGACATGTTTGCAGTTGGGAAAGCTACAAGGAGGGCCCTGATCTCATTGTCCTGCTGAAACTGACAACCTCAAGTCTTTATTGGGGCATAATAAATGTTCTTATAGCTTATACCACTTTGTTGGGTATACCATAGTCCCTCCGTATCTGCAATTTTGTTTTCTTCAGTTTCAATGACCTTCAGTCAACTATGGTCCAAAAAATATTAAATGGAAAATTCCAGAAATAAAAAATTAAGTGTGGTGATTGCTGGGAGAAGAGGAGGACATGAAGAGGCTAAATGGTAATGGAAAAAAAAAACACAATAAAGATTTTTTTAAAGGTGTAAAAAATTCATGTTTTATATTGCATACTGTTGTTTTAGTTTATTTAATATATTTTATTCATTTTACTATTATGGTGGTCCCAATTTTACCCCCTTTTGCCCACCTCCTCCCAGTACCCCCATTCCCTACAGCAATGCCCCCCCTTGGTTTCTGTCCATGTGTCATACATGCAAGTTCCTTGGCTTCTCCATTTCCTTTTTTGTTCTTTTTTATTTTTTCAAATATTTTATTCACCATCTTCAGAGAGAAGGGCAGGAAGGGAGGAAGATAGGGAGAGAAGCATCAATGTATGGTTGCCTTTCACCTGCCTCGAGCTAAGGACCTGGCTAGAGACCTGGCTTGCAACCTGGTTATGTGCCCTGACTAGGAATTGAACCAGCGACCCTTGGGTTTGCAGGCCGGCACCAATCTAGTGAGCCACACCAGTCAGGGCTGTCCTTTATTCTTCTTAACATCCCTCTGTCTATTCTGTAACCACCAATATATACTTCTTTTATTTTTTCACATCTAGACAATTCACCATTTAATTACTGCCTTCTGTCAGCCTCTCAAATCATATTAATACAAAGTTTTTGTTATTTCAAAATGCTTATATTAATTAATTTGTTTAAAGAAATACTTCTAAAAATAATATCAATGACAATATTACCAAACATACACACAAATACATTTACACACATACATTTTTTACACATATTTAAAGTACATACTGGATTTTAAAGAGTTAATACAAAAAGTTTAAATATGCCAATAGCTTATGTTAAATGATAGTATTTGCACACTATTTTAAGTAGTATCTCATGCCATTCTGTCCAGAACATGAATCATCCGCTTGTCCATGCTCTATAGGATAGCCATCTATCAGTCACTAAGTAGCCATTTCAGTTATCACACTGGTTATCAGAGGCAGTGAGAAAGAGACAACATCCACATAACTTTTATTATAGTATACTGGTATAATTGTTCTATTTTATTATTACTTATTGTTGGTAATTTCTTATTGTGCTAACTTATAAATTAGACTTCATCATAGGTATGTATGTATAGGAAAAACAATGACTGCCTGGAAAAAGTCCAGTCATTGTTAATATAATAAGAACAGTTTGTGCAACATTGATATAACCTGGCAGCCAAGGAGAATGGACTGGAATGTGCATGTGTGAGCAATGATAATTTCACTGTACTAGTCAGTGGGGGTGGTAGACACCATTGAGTAAGCATGTGTACTGTGTGGCTGTCACATTCAAAATGACCAAGTGAGTAGAGTAACAAATCTACATCGAATTTTGCATAAGCTTTAACATTTCTCCATGGAAGGTATTCAGATGATCCAGAAGGCTTTTGAGGATAATGCAATGACTGCAGTGCAAATAAAAGTGTGACACATTCCTGGTTGGTAGCACAGTGGATAAGGCGCCGCCTGCGAACCCAAAGGTCGCAGGTTCAATTCCCCAGCCAGGGCACATAACCAGGTTGCAAACCAGGTCTCCAGTCAGGTCTGTGACTGGAGGCAGGTGAAACGCAACCATACATTGATGTCTCTCTCCCTCTGCCTCTCTCCCTTCCCCTCTTTCTAAAAATAATGAAATAAAATCTTTAAAAAAAGAAAAAGTGTGACACAAACACTTCAAAAATGGTTGAAAATCTGTTGAAAGTGATCCACATTCTGGAAGGCCCACAACAAGCAAAACTCCTGATAATGTTGAACATATACAGGCTGCAATCAACAGAAATTAGCAACTGACAGTGTGGAAAATGAGAAACTCATCTGGGGATTTCAAAAATAACAGTATTTTTTTTTTTTTTTTTTTTGACGCAGGATCTTGGTATGAAGCGTATCATGGCAAAATTTGTTCCATGGCTTCTGCTACCAGAGCAGAAAGAACATCATGTTGCAGCTGCTAATGACTTGATTCAAACTGCTACCAGTGAACCACATTTCCTCAAGAAGGCTATAACCAGAGATGAATAGTGGGTCTATAGCTATGACCTGGAATTGAAGGTCCAGTTGTCCCAATGGAAGTCACCTGGTTCTCCACATCCAAAGAAGGTGTGGCAAAGTTGCAGAAAGCTCAAGACAATGTTAATGATGTTTTTGGGTTGGGAAGGTGTTGTCCATCATGAGTACACCCTTCAGGGCAAACAATGAATAATGAGCACTACAGTGTTCTTCATTGGTTGAAAGCTGCAGTGCGGCGTAAATGGCGGCAGCTATGCGCAATTGGAGATTGGCAGCTTCATTATGACAACATACCCACTCATCATGCATCATGTCTAGAGCAAGGGTTTTTTGGCAAAACATCAAATCACCCAGTGACTCAGCCACCCCACAGCCCAGATTTGGCACCCTGTGACTTCCGGCTTTTCCCAAAACTAAAATCACCTTTGAAAGGGAAGAGATTTCAGACCATTGAGATTCAGAAAAAATATAATGCAGCAGAAAAACATTACCCAGAAATTCCACTTCTGGATATTTATTCAAAGAAAACAAAAACACTAATTTAAAAGATATATGCACCCTTATGTTCATTACAGAATTATTACTATAGCCATATATGGAAGCAGTCTAGGGGTCCATCAATAAATGAATGGATAAAGAAGATGTGTGATATATTAATACATATATACACATATATAATACATAATAGAATATTATTCATTCCTAAAAAAGAAATCTTGCCATTTGCAACAACATAGGTAGATGTAGAGAATATGATGCTACATTAAGTCAAAGAAAAAATACTGTATGAATTTTACTTATATGTGGAATCTAAAACCACAAAACAAACAAACAAATAATACAAAACATAAATAGATTTATAGCTCCAAAGAACAAACTGGTTGCCAGAAAGGAGGGGGTAGGGGAGTGAGTGAAAGGATGAAAGGAAACAGCAAGTACAAACCTCCAGTTATTAAAAAAAAAAAAGAGCATGGCAATGTAATGCACAGCATAAGGAAAATAGTATTATCATAATAACTTTGCATGGTAACAGATGGTTACTAGACTTATTATGGTGATCACGTTGTAAGAAATATAAATGTTGAAATAGTATGCCACACACCTGAACCTACTATAATATTGTATGTCAACTATAATAGGAAGGAAGGAAGGAAGGAAGGAGGGAAGGAAGGAAGGAAGGAAGGAAAGAAAGAAAGAAAAAGAAAGTAAGTATTGGCCAAGCTGAGTTCTCACTGGAGGCTCAACTAGAGCAGAATCTATTTCCAAGCTCATTTAGGCTGTTGGCAGAATTCATTTCTTTGTATGACCGAGGACACTGGTTTCTTATCCACTAGGCCGAAGCTTTCCTGCAGGTTCTAAAGGCTACCTACAGTTAGTTCCCTGCCACTTGGTTTTCAAGGTATTATAAAAGAGGAAATGTTATCTTTTTTTCCTTAAATGTTCTATCAACCAAATATTATTGAAGGAAAAATGTTTACAAAATTATATTTATTAAATATTGATCTCACTCTATCTTTGAGTATTTCTTAGCTTTCACAGAAGGCAAATTACAGATTATTAGAACATGAGTTCATGTTTTTAGTTTACTATCCTGCACTAAAATATCCAAAAGCAGGATTCTTTTCTGCCCTGTCTGCCTGGAAAGTTCTATATATTTGCATTTAGTGAATGTAACACTAACCTAAAAGCTGGAAGCATAAATTTGACTCCTATTTCTTTGCAGCCAATCCATTATCAACCTCCAGTGGAGTATCTCGCAATAATTTAGGATTCTTTCCACAGTAAACCCAATTAATTCAGATAATTTTGTAACCTTCCTCACCACCCCCATCCCAAATTATCTAGATTAGCTATATGATTGTTCCTTAATACATCTATTGGAAGAATAACCTTTCATCGATTTCCTATGCTTTGAGTAATGCAATTCAGCACATCTATCTCAGGTAGCCAATAAAGTACAAGACACTGAGGTATATATATATATATATATATATACATATATATATATATATATGTATATATATATATATATATATCAGCAGCCCTTAGCAGACAGAAAGAGAGAAATGTATGATAACGGACAGCCATATACATGTAGTATAACGTAGAGAGTGATAAATTCCTCAGGGCTATTACAAAGTTCAGAATATAAATTCAGAATTTTGGCTTTTTGTTTATTATTCATATTATTATTATGAGGCCTGAAATGTTTAGGTACCATATGTGTCTAGTGAAATCCAAGGAGACCTGTACTCCTTAACAGGAGCATTGACTATGGATGGATTCATTGGGGTGCCAAAGACCAGTTTGAGTCACTTACATTTGACTTTGTTGTCCTGTCACCTGCATAAATAGCCTAGTGTTCTTCATTCAGCACCCAGTTACCCAAATACATGGGGACCCTTGGATATTCTAAGGGGTATTGCAAAGTGTGGTGGCTACTGTAGGTGTGCTGTGGTTCTGAAAATTGGATCTATGATCTATGGTAGACTAGGATACAAAAGTAATTCCCAATTTTGCAAGGTCCATTACATTAAAATTATCAAAATTTGCAAAGAAGCTAATGAGTTTGTTTTCTCCAGTCTAGAGAGACACTTTCTTTACATGATTCAATTATGTCATGCCTGTGTATTATTACACCTTCAGTGAAACTTAGAAAGAAGGAGAAGGAGGAGGAAGAAGAGGAGGAGGAGAAGAAGGAGAAGTTGACACAAAGTTTTCAATAATTCCCAAACCATCTCATGTTTCTTTTTAGGCATTTGTTTAAAAAACATCATCAGGCTGATTCTTTGGAGTAAAACCAGTCACACTGGAAGTCCCACACCACAGTTCCTTCCCCAGGACGAAAATTCAAGCTCATGGTTATGCACATCAGTTACTCAAGAAGGTGGATCCTCAGTGATTACAGAAAAGGAAGAATGACTTCACTGCATGAGAATGTGACAGCAGTTTACAAAGCTTTAATATGAAGATGGGGTGGGGATAGTGGGGGATGGCTTTTGACCCATTTCTGAATTTCAGAAACAATCAGCCTTTTACCCAGTGAATAATTGAACATTTAGTTAATAAAAATACAGAAAAAGATATGCATACTTATTACATAATTTTCTTTGGAGGTATTTTGCCTATTAGTTGGGTTCTGGGTCCTTAACCTTTAGAATATTCCCAGGGAGAAGTCTTAACAGACATAGGAATTGGTAGGGACAGTAGCATATATAAAAAGAAAAATATAAAATCTTTGTACTAATTATGATTTTTTTCTCTATTGTCTTCAAACAATTTTTTGTAATGGAGTATTTAATCTTATTCCATTTGAAACTTACAGTGAAAAAAATTAGAATATTTCTGTGGACATCTGATGATAAATTAAATATGAAGATTTATTTTAAGATGAAGAAAAATAATAATTTATAAAAACTTTCACCTAAAGTAGATTTTGCTTCCTTTTCCCAATTATGAACTGTAGTTCTCCAAATTTCTTGTGACTACATGATGGAATGACATTAAAATGTAGTTATCTTTTGTTCTATAATATAAACATGAGCTATATAAGAATTATATGACATGTCACACCCTTGCAAATTCATGCATCAGGAGACAAAGAAAATGCCCTTAGAAATAAATACTTCCAAATACTTCCCAACCCCTAAAAATAATTACATCTTATTTAATTCTTTTTTTTTTTTTTTATTAAGGAGCATCTCAAATACTATTTATTTAGTAAAACTTTAGGAGTTGCTGGTTCTCTTTTGTCACTTATTATTCAATTATTTGAACATCATGAGCAACCTGTTTCTTCCTTAATTGTAATCTTTTATGTGACTTTTTGTTTCCCAATGTCTTCCAAAATAATTTCACTTATAGCTACTATTCCATTTAAAATCATATGTTTATGTTTAAAAATTGTATATATTTCATTTAAAGAAAAAACTTATTATTTTCTTCCTTAAGAAATCAATAACTCGTCCTGGTTGGTTGTACAGTGGATAGGTGCTGGCCTATGAACCTAAAGGTCACTGGTTTGATTCTCAGCCAGGGCACATAACCAGGTTGCAAGCCAGGTCTCCAGCCAGGTCCATAGCTGGAGGCAAGTGAAGGGCAACCATACATTGATGTTTCTCTCCCTCTCTGCCTCTCTCCCTACTCCTCTCTCTAAAAGTAATAAATAAAATCTTTTTTAAAAAAGAGAGAGAGATCAATAACTCTATTACCATCATTTTTAAAGACAACATTTTGCTCAGCTTAGTACAGTCACTGTAGTCTTTTGTTAGGGAAGTGACTTGAAATAGATGCTCATCATTGGCATCTTTCAATTCCATTTAAATTTGTCTCTTTTTATTGATTGTTTTGAGAATGTGACCTCAGAAAATAGTAGCCAATCAGTCCTCTGTTAACACTAACAAGAGATTTGCTTTCTTATATCTTTTTTTTATTTTAATTTTTTAAAATAGTGAACATAGGGGTGCACAGATTCTTTTGAATTGATGTTTCAGGTTACTTTGGGTATAATCCCAGCAGTGGAATCACTGGGTCAAAAGGCAGTTCCATTTCTAGTATGTTGAAGAAATTCCCTACTGTTTTCCACAGTGGCTGCATTAATCTATATTCCCACCAACAGTGCCCCAGGGTTCCCTTTTCTCCACATCCTTACCAGCACTTGTTGTTTGTTGATTTGCTAATGATGGCCATTCTAGCAGGTGTGAGGTGATACCTCATTGTGGTTTTAATTTGCATCTCTGATGGCTAGTGATGTTGAGCATCTCTCATAAGTCTATGGGCCTCTGTATGTCCTCCTTGGAGAAGTGTCTGTACAGGTCCTTTGCCCATTTTTTAATTGGATTGTTTGTCTTCCTGGTGTTGAGTTGTATTAGTTCTTAATATATTTTGGAGATTAAACCCTTGTCTGAAGTATCATTGGTAAATAGGTTTTCTATATGTTTGGTTCCCTTTACATTTTGCTGATGTTTTCTTTAGCCATGCACCAGTTTTTTAACTTGATATAGCCCCATTTATTTATTCTTTCTTTTATTTCCCTTGCCTTAGAAGATAATATTGTTGAAAATATTAAACTATATTACATGGTCACTGCAATCAAAACAGTCTGGTATGGGCATAAAAACAGACACATAGATCAATGAAATAGAATAGAGAGCCCAGAAATCATACCATGTCTCTGTGGTCAACTCGTGTTTGACAAAGAGGGCAGGAACATAAAATGGAGTAAAAATAGCCTCTTCAATAAATGGTGTTGGAAGATCTGAACAGGTATATCCAAAAAAATGAAACTAGACCACCAACATATACCATACCATACACCAGAATAAACTCAAAATGGATAAAAGACTTAAATATCAGTTGTGACACCACAAAAGTCCTAGAAGAACACAGAGGCAATAAAAGTTTCAGATATCCTAAAGTGAGATTCTATACCCATTTAATCATTGGTCGGAAACGTACCCATGAAAAAACACTGAGTTGTATATATGGATTTGATACTTATAGTTGCTTTGTCTGAAAATATTTTTTAAATTAAATGGAAATTAATGGAATTTGGTGGAAAATGGGTAAAACTATAGTTCAACTATGGTTTAAGCTATGGAGAGAAGTCCCATGTCAAACATACAATTACATAACAACATGTATATAATCTCTCTATTTTTATTTTAATATCTACTTGTATATATGTATAATATATCTTATGAGCATCCTGTATCCAGTTATTTAAATGACAGCATTTATTCAAAGTCATCTAGTAAAACTATCGTTAGAAGTTCAGTGTCAATTTTGAATCAGAAAAAGAAGCAAAATACATCAAGAAAAAGCAATTTTAGATGAATAGGAATTGGAGCCAAGCAGGTTGTACTATTTCCTCTAAAAATAACCAGCAGAAGGTCTGGCAACCCCTCTTAGTTATCAGCGGCTTCCCTTCATTAAATCTAATTGCTATGCAGAGGCCATTTCAATTGATGCATGTAAGAAGCAATTTCAAGTCCATGGTGGTGGCCTCCAGCCTCTCTGGGGAGTAGGTAGTCCATTCTGTGGCCTTTTGTGTTCTCCTTGGAATGGGAAGACAGTCAAGATACTAAACACTGCCCATTGTGCAACTCACTTGGCCTGAATACATTGATAAGCTTATCGAGATAATTTATAGTATATTTCAAATCATAAGATGCAAATGATTTTACTAGAGAAATAGAGATGAACGAACAAGCAAATGAGTAAGAGAGCTGTGGTGACTGAGTTCAGGCATTTCCCAGTGCTCAAGTTTTCATTCTCTGGGCAACTATGGGCAAGCCTCTAGTGTCCATGCATGTAGGCAGAAAAGAGCAGCACCTGTCTTGCTGTGACAATTAAATGCATGTTCGCTGTTGTTTGCTTTACTAAATAGCTTCAATCCAAGCTGGCAAAATGACATAGAATTATGTCCTATTTCACAGAAATTGAGTCTTTCGGAGATTTATTCATTTATTCATCCATTCCATATTGTCTGATTTTATAACTTTTAAGCCTCTTTTGCTTATGAAAGTAGCCAAATCTTATCAAGCGAGTCAAGTGCTTGAGGTTTATAAAGGTTTTAGGGCAAATAAAAATGATAGCACCAACCAGTGCAAAATAACAGTCACAATGACAATGCGCAATGGGCAATTTTACAGGGACAATTTTTAAAGTATTTAAAAAAATAAATTATTATTGAATTTATGGGTTTTAAAAAAGCAGACATTAGATGTAGGCTTTGACTTATATTTACCAAAAATGAAAATTCATCATATTAATCAAACTCATTTAGTAAATGTTTGTCTACATAAACTGTGTTGAAGAATAATACTCTGTAGATTAAAGTATTGTAATAATAATTGTCATTGCTCAATTGACTACTATGTAGTAGGTACTTAAAATTTGCCATCTTGTTAATCTTCATAATAACCTAATGGTACAGATATTATTCCCTGCTGACAGACATGAAGATATCAAATTATATAGCTACTAAGGAGAAGGGAGCATGTGTAAACTCAAGTGCAGTGTTTTTTCTTTGTTATGTGGCTTTTATCCTTATAATTTATGATATTTCCCTCTAACCAGATATCATTATATAGTCTAATATACCCTTATTTCCCCTTTCAGAGTTTAAAATATTTGAGGATATAAACAGTGTTTATTTTTAATAGGCAGGGCTAAAACATATTTTATAGGCCTTATGAGTACACAATATAGTGGTTTTTCTTCCATCTCCCTAAACATGGTGCCATTAAATTGCTAATACATATTTCGCTAAGTGGCCCTCTGTGATAGCCGTTAGGGTTGTTTCCAAAAGATGTTCTATGCTCTGCTTACTCAGAAGCAGTATGACCCAAAGTCCCAAAGTGGAAAGGACAAGTTTCTCTTCCAGCAGAAGCTTCCAGAACCATACATCATTCTTCACATTCCTTTTTCTCTGTCTCAGCGATTGTAAAATCATGGGTGTAAAATCACATCCAAGGCTTCTGACATTGTATGCTGACATACAATGGACATGCAAAGTGAGCAAGATAGGAACATCGTTATTATGTCATTGAGGTTTGGGGCTGGGTTGGCTGGTTGTTTCTACAACACCGCCTGGTTTGCACTGAATGGAGCTGATACAGTGTGTCAGAATCTAACAAGGCATTTACCTTAAGGTCCCAATTTAACAGTATAAAGATCAGCTTCTAGAAGAGAATAAAGAAAATAAAACTGTATAGCTTTTTATAACAATTTACAGGGTGCTAGCCTGCAGAATTAGACTTCATCCTCCTTCAATTGTATTCTCTCTCCATTTTCCACTTTGTGTTACCTATGCATGTACTGAGTAAGTGTGGGAAGCTGCAGTTGACATAATACAGAAGTCATTCTACTAAGTGGACTCAGTGTACTAAGTAATACGCTTTGATATTTATTTTTTGTTGTAAATGAATTCAAAGCTGACCAAAGTACCAGCTAAAGCATGGTCTCTGTTCTGTTGCAGTGAATATATATTGTGATGTATTTCTTCTCCTATTTTGAATAACTAATTAAATTGTTCTTATAATGATGAATTGCAATAAACTTGTCTCATTGAGGTTAACTTTGTAACATCTTTTATTATCAGAAGAATATTTTAATTTATATCTATTTAATTTTATTTTTTTTAAGATTTCATTTATTATTCCCATAGAGAGGGGAAGGAAGAGAGGCAGGGAGGGAGAGAGACATCAGTGTAAGGTTGCCTTTCACCTGCCCCCAGCTACAGACCTGGCTGGAGACCTGGCTTGCAACCTGCTTATGTGCCCTGACTGGGGAATCGAACCAGAGGCCTTTGGACTTGCAGGCCAGCGCCTTATCCACTGACCCAACAGCCAGGGCTCAGAAGAATATTTTTAAAGCCCCACAAATAATTCCAGTAAAAAACAGTTAGTTATATCTTGGAAAAGTGATGAATAGCTTTGGCACAGACAGCAAACTTCTCCAGATCCTATATTCTAAAGTTGAAATTTTCATTATGTTTTCATTGCACTGAAACTAACTTAAAGCTAACTTTATTATAGAAAAAAATTGAATTGTATTTTAAAAATTATTCTCACCATTGCAACTAATTATAATATCAGAGGCCAATAAAAAACACCAAAGTAAAGACTTATTAGAAAAAAATATAATTAGCAAAAATAAAAAGCATTTTTTAAAAGTTGACAGTTTCAAGCTATTTAAGATCTCCCACAATAGAAATATCCACTTTCCAATTGGTGTTTTGCTTTGGAAAGTCATATAGCTTGGTGAATAATATATTCCATAAGTATTTTCAACTATATTCATATATTCCCCACTATGTTCCATAAAAATCTCAAGGAGGTCTGCAGGAATGCATACAGAGCAATGGAAATGGGGCCTAGAAAAGCAAATATCTCAAAATAAGACAGGGATCAGATTAGTTCATAAATTGGTGAGCAGACCCTATATAATGGGAGAAAACAAAGACAAAAACAGAACCAGCTCCTTGTGTCTCTTTGGAGAGGCCAGGCTGAGTTACTGGAAGGAAAGGGGCCTAATTTTAGAATTCCAAACTTTGTAGATTTTTTTACCACATTAATTTTTTAAAAATCATCCAAGTGGACCCTCAAGTACATTTGTGTATCTATATGCATTATGTGTATAAATCTGTGCCAATATATTATATACATTAAAAATATATGAAAAAATATATAAAATAAGGAAAGTTTGTAGTATTTTCTTCCTATGGCACAGGGAATCATTTCCTCATCCCACCTCCATCAGGTACAATAGGAAAGTGGACAGATGTTCCTCACCCCCATGGAGACTGATGGAGAGTTACTTCCCCACCTTCCTAACATCCTTGCCTGCTTCTGACCTGATGGCTACCACATGCTCTGCAGGAGAGACTGTCTTCCACAAGCCACTGGCCTCTCAGCAACACAAATTCCCACCTCAAATGTCTCTCCCTGCTCTGCACCCAGTTGTCTCCCATCCTGTAAGATTGTCCTATGAAGAATCACCAACTTGCCCCATCAACACAACATACGGGGCACAACAAGCTAGACCTCCTCCAATATCCCAGGATCTTGGGATCAGTGGGAGTTTTCACAATATTTTATTTCCACCGGAGTAACTTCTCACCACATTTCAAAACCTCAGTGAACAAAATATAGAGGCCAAAAGTTAAGGCGATAGCTGTTTGGTAGGTTAATCTCATAACACAGAAAGCAGAATTTTTTTCTTTTTACTACCCTTTCTCAGATGATTAATTTATGTTACATGTTCAATTTTCTACCACATGTCACCTGTAGGAATCCCACAGTGTTCACTGTTGTCCTTGGAATCCTGCAGCTCTTCCAGGGACCTTAGGGTCACCGGAGCCATCAGAAGGATTTCCTGGGATGGGGACCAGTGTGCACCTGTCCAAGTAGGATCGCATCAAATTTCACTATCGAAGTCCAGATTAGAGCATTTGAACGGTGAGTTGTAAACATCTCTAGCATGACATTGGTGTCATGGTGAAATAAACACTAATCAAACTAATTCAGTGTTTAATTTCATTTGCCCGTTAAATGGCTCTTGTGACATGGCAGCCTTAAAAGCAGGCTTCCCATGGACTCTGGAGTTTACATTTACATGAGGCAGAGGTAATCACTGCCAAATATCATTATCTCATTATCACCAAATCTATATGCAGATAACTAAATCAGGACCTGCACAATTCTCGCCTTTAATTTCTTACTACCCTTGTCTGTTTGTTCTTTTTTAAGCAGCTATTACTGACAAGGTAAAAGAATAGTTTTCCTGCTTGTCAGTGCTGCCAAACAACATGGCTAATAAACCAAGGACAAATCATTTTTCATTTTGTTTTTCATGTTTTTCCAAGTGCAAATAAGATACAGCATCAAGCCCAATACTCCACTGCAGGGGTAGCAAACGCATTTTCTCTGGGGGTCACATGAAGGCAAGCCTCACGGTTGCCTTCAAAGGGCCGAATATAATTTTAGGACTGTACAACTGTCCTTACTCCTTAACAGTTAAGTGAGCCAGGGGAAAACAAGGTGCCAGGGCAGGAGCTGGGCCCAATAAAACAAGGTGGAGAGCTGGATTTGGCCCTCGGGCCTTGTGTTTGCTACCTGTGCTCTACTGCTGTGGGGCATTACTGACCAAGAGAGTGATTATCAAGCCCAAGGAAATTGCCATAAAATGTCCTTGTATAAATATAAAACACTTTCCTCTTCCACACTTGAATACACACACTCTTCTCAGGTTCACCCAACTGAACACAGGGTATCAGCTTCAGCATTTACTATGATAGAATTGGCTGTGGTTATCTTTCTGCCTGAGAGCGCAACCAGATTTGAGTTGCAAAACTGGCCTCTATTAAGCCTTTATAGATTGATTTCATGTTGACTGAATATTCATAGATTCAGAGTGCTCTCCAGAATATGAAAGAATATGAAAGAGGACTGACTGCTTTCCTCTGGGAACTTGTGGTCCCCACAAGCTAAAATATTAAGCTAAAATATCAAACTGTCTTTTTTTATGTCCCTTGACCTGAAATAGTAAATAGATATTATGAGACTAGCACTGCTTTTGAGATGGCTATCAATCTGTCCATACTGAGCCAGGATTTATTTTTTAGAGGAAATGCTATTAATCTGTAATGAAAATTAAAGTCTTGCCCTGTTTCAGTTAAAATGGAAAACCTATCGTTTCTCCTGGGCTGCCACCTCCTTCTACCTCATTTCCATGCTTCAGACCAGGGCTTCAGTTCTCTGCTAGGTTCTTGGCAGACATTGCCCTGGACTAGTTTCCTAATCTCCCCTGTTTCCTTATTCTGCAGATTTTTATGGAACATGAGATATGTCCCCTCCTTGTTCTCACCAGGTGCTGCCTCTGAGTTCCATTCCATTTGGAAAGAGAACTTCAGACAGAGATGTAAAGGCCTTGAATAATTGAGAATACCCAAGGATTAGCATTTTGAGATCTTTAATGTCAAGGTTAATCCCAGAGACAAGGCTAACCTACCCCAGAGAAGAAGTCACATGAAAGTGGTTCCTAATAGGTGTCCTCCAGCCCTGACTTCTGACTATGTACCAAAATCCAGTCGGTCATGGATATAAAGGCAAATCTGACCCTCGTTTGGGACCACCCCTCAGTCTACCTGACTTGGTCATGGGTGCTGGTCAATGAACATGGAACTGCTTTCTCCAGAAGCCTTCCCGTTCAAATGCTTTTTTTTTTTTTTTTTTGACTCAAGCCTAGTACACAATTTTCCTCTTTCTGTGCATCTCATGTCAACCATAGCCTCATAATCTGCAGCTCTGACTCAGGCATCTGATAAACCAATGCTTTACCACCCAGACTAGAGTTGATGTGCCCAGGAATAACTTATTAGATTATAGGTTTCTCCCAGCATTTTTACAAGATAACCAAAAATTGTTATGACTCATGCCAAATTAACTCGAACAACAATAAAAATAATTGGTCCCTTTAAAAATAGGTCCCTTTGCAAATGAAAATTTCCTTTTCATGAGTATACATGAGGCTAAGAACGATGACTTTCAGAGACATGCAACGTCAGAGAGGCCTTTCTTCCAAATGCTCACTATATTATCAACCCCACGTTCCTTAACTCAAAATCTGACCAAATTATAAAAATTACCAAGAATGAAAAACTATGCTTCTATTGTAAATATTTAATAAATTAAGCCATTGATAAACCAACCAAAACTACATTATGATTCTTCATAACTCATTGCTTAAAACATAACAACATAAGACCAATCTTCAAACACATTGATAAAGTAACATTAACTAATATTCTTAAATAGATGTTAATATCCAACCACCCTTTCAAACCCAGACATGTTCATCAATTGATTGAAAAGCATAAGCTATTAACTCACAATCCAGCACCAGGCTTCTCTTATACAGCTGGACCAATGGAGTTGGCCAGAATGTCAAATCCACTATCCATCATTTTTAACAGAATAGGGTGAAGTACCATCAGACAGGGAATGAGGTGACAGGTAATGTGAAATGCCAGAGGTACATGGGGCAATAGCTCCCACAAATCTACATCACCTTTGGTGTCAAAATGCCATATAGAGAACGCAAGACTCTGAAAAATGATCTCCTCTCTCTAATCTCAGGTTGTAACTATGCCAAGAACAGGGAATTATATTCCCAGATGGAAAATAACCTTTATATGTTATTTGTGAGTAAAATATTTTGATCATAGTTTCAAAAGATATTCTTTAAGAGTTCTAAAATTGCAGCATGATATATTTAAAACAGTATCCTTTTTATTTCTGTTCATACAATGGACAGGCATTTATACAAGAGGAATCTATTACCATGCCATCTTACCCTAGCCAAATAAAGTCTGTTCCCAGGACTCTCTCCCTCTCAATGCCTCATTGTCTAGAAAGTGCTTCTTCTGCCCCAAAGCTTACTTGCTAACCACTTGCAAAAAGTTACGATGACTACAAGAAAAAAATCAAGATTCCAAAAGGGAAATCCATAAATTTCAATTCAGGTCAATTCTCCAAAGACAAAACAATGTTCAACAAATACATGCAATAATTTTAATGTATATTAAAAATAACAATCTCCATTCAGCATACATTAAATTAGAAAAATATTACAAATTCTCAGTGCCATCAATGTGGCATAACAGAAATATATCACTAATAATGATGTGTGAACTAGATTCTACTCTGTTAGAACCTAGTATAGTAATATATATCTATAATTATAAAAATGTTTTTGATCTTTGAACCAGTAATAATAGAACTTATCCTAAAAAGCTCTCCAGTATAAACATAATATGGACATAAAAATGCTTATTACATAAACACCTATGATATGAAAAATTAAAAACACTAAAAATAAGGGCATGTTTAAGTAAATGCTGGTGCCTCAGTTCAATATGATATCATGAAGCCATTAAATTAAAAACTATATATGCATATATATGTGTGTGTATATATATATATATAAGCACTATGAAACAATATGAGAAATGTTTATCATATATTAATGATAAGTGAAAACAAATATTAAGTTATACACTTGCTATGATTATAATTGGAGATTATAACAGTTTGCATGGCCGATACTTTCAGAACCCAAAAGCACCAGCCATACAAGCTGTTTCAAGTATATTGACATTGGCTCAATACTTTCAGGACAGAGGGATATATATATATATATATATATATATATATATATATGAATAAGTACAAAGAAGGAAGAAATACTTTTAAATGTAATCAAATGTAGGATAATAGAATTAGGGAAGATTTATTTAATGATCTTACATATTAATGTTGCTAGTTGCAGTTTTACAGCTTAAAATAAAGTTTTGGGGATGCAAGATTTTTTTTTTCTCTCCAGACATTTGAGTTAATCACTTTAAAGGCCAGGGCTGTGTTTTATGAGTATTTATTTCTGTGACATTCTGAGCACTGGCCCAGTTCCCAACAGCACCATTGCATACCCTTATTTTTAGATGATAATGTAGATTTCTTACCCATGTTCAATCTGATCATGCCTAAGAAATAGCAAGGTAATACATTCTTTCTTAGGAATAGAATTTCATAAACTGGATTGTTAGTTCCTAAAAGATCTGGAATTAGAAATGTTTTGGTTAGTTTGCTGTCCTGAAATGAAATCTTTGGATAGCTTACTTTCCATATATAAATTTCCTTTGCAATAATGAAGTCTCTTTACAATATTTACATAAATCATTTACATTGCCTCTTCAGTCTGGAATGCTGAATCAAAATTAATGGTAATTCTTTTTGTGCACCATTGATTTAGACAAAGATCTTTGACAAAAGGACAAACACTCTTTGAATATAACAGAGTTTATGGAAAATGCTTCTTTATTTAAATGTTCTCAAATACATAGTGGGAAGAAATCTGTATGTTTTCTAGAAAATATGTTCACTGATATTCTGTGTTAACCCAGATTTATTGTTTTCTCAGAAAAATTCTAATTCTTGTCTCATGAGGAAAATAACATATTTAGGTCCTCAGTTACTTTTTCCACAACTATATAGCTTTTCTCTTATATTAGAAAAAAATGAAGTATAAAATAACATAGGAAAATTAATGTTTAAATGATAACAAATGTTTTCCTTATAGTTTATTATTTTTCTTTTTTTACTGGTTACATATGAAAGTGATTTAGAAAGAAGGTGGTAATACTTGAAAAAGACTAGATAATAACTCATATTAAAGTTCTCTACTTACAATAATCACCTCTGGTTTCCATTTATGGTTTTTTAGGTGCCTATTAAGTTCACTTTTTCAAGTACTTCCTATGTATCTTATTTTTTCTTGGAGCACCCTGTGCTAGATATTGCATTCATTTCTAAATCAGAAATGAGGCAGTCATAGGGGTAGTAAAAAAGAGCACCAGCTCAAAGATTTGGCTTAATTTCCTCAGTTTCCGATTAGCGTTTAGAAATTCTATTTTAATTAAATTCTGTTTTTACTACTTTTAATTTTTAACTGTTTTAATTCTTTTAATGGTTGGAGACTGTGTGTGAACAACTGGGGGAAATAAAGCTGTTTTTTTTTTGTGGAAACTGTTGTTCACATGTAGTGTTTGTTACAAGATGACTTTAGGCAAAATGGGGGATAAAGGGAGGTGGTTTCAAGTCATCCTTTCTGACCATCTTGTCTACAGTAAGGAAGGCATTTTTCTACTCCACACTTGGCCTAAGCAGATGTGTGAGATGAGAGGAGGTAGGATTCATCTCCTGGAGTCATGAAGTATGGCACTGGAGACAAGCCCAGGAGTAATGGGGCCCTGATACAACTAGAAAGGTAATATGAAGCCAAATCATGTCAAAGCAGGAGTTAGTAGGGTTTGGTAAGGGAAAAATGCCGAAGCCATGCAGTTCCTGACCATCACTGCTGTTCTCTTTGGCACTGCAATAAGTATCAATATTAGCCCTGGCTGGTGTGGCTCGGGGGTTTGGCTCCAGCTTGTGAACCCAAAGGTTGCTGATTCGATTCCCAGCCAGGGCACACAACCAGGTTGCAAGCCAGGTCTCCAGCCAGGTCCGTAGCTGAAGGCAGGTGAAAGGCAACCATACATTGATGTCTCTCCCTTTCTTCCTCTGTCCCTGCCCTTCTCTAAAAATAATGCATAAAATCATGTGCTAGCTTCAGCAGCATATATATTAAAAATAATGAATAAAATCTTTTTTTTAAAGTGTCAATATTATTTCTATGCATAGAACCTTTCCATCCAAAGTCAACTTGAAGAAAAACTGCTATAGGCCTCGTGCACACTTGCTTGATTATTCTGGTTCTTACTGAGACCCTCCTGCTTTGCACCTCTGTTGCACTTTATTGTTTTAACCTTAATTCTGAGCTTTTAAAAGTATTTGCCTTGTATTATTTCCCTTCTTTTTTATGTATGATTGGTTTTCTCACCAATATGGTGAATCACAGGGAGTGTTATGTATTTATGTATTTTACATACTTTTTACCCCTTCCCAGACTTTACACAAGGATGGCTCTATGGTGGGCAAATGACAAATTTGTGCTTATTAGTAATCCATTTTCTCTTTAACTACAACAGCTGAAAAATTATCTTATTTATCTTTAAAGCACACACATACAAGCATCACACTTAATATAATACATAATTTTAAAATTACTTAATTATTTAGTGAAGTATTAATAGTCAAATGCAAACCTGTCAACAGGGCTGACTCACAATAGGTATTTTGTAAAAATCAAGGCATACTGAACAGAGGAAGATACTTGAGGTTTTCTTTCTTTCTTTCTTTCTTTCTTTTCTTTCTTTCTTTCTTTCTTTTCTTTTTTTTTTTTAATTAAATACATGTTCCTAAGAGACATCAATTTAGAATAATAAATAGATATAAATCTTAAATAGGCAATGCTTTATAAGTGATAAGTCAATAAACTATATAACTAAGAAACTGACTTTGGAGTAAATTTTTAATCTGGAATGCACTGATTCATAACCTAAATAAGTCATTTAATGAGACATTCAATTTGTTGGTAACTTTATTTGATAGTAGACAGAAAAATCTTCTAGATGTCAACGTACTCATCTTTGAAATTAATTATATGCTGAGGAACAGCCAGTTCACAGAGGTTTCATTAGCTCCAGATGTTTTCTTACTCTAACACCATCAAGATCCCCTTACTCATGTGTTGTCTCTCCTTGTCTTTCTGGTCAAGGTCAACAGCTAAGGAATGGTGGAAATCAGACTCTGCCTACAATGTGTTTATTTCAATGACTAGCCACTCTTCTTAGGGTGAGGGCCCAGCCTTATAAACATGGTCTACAATAAATCCTGGCCCAGTCTGGCCCTACGTTCTGTCCACCCACCACGTCTTCCCTATCCCTCAACACATGCTCTGAATAGAATTTCTTTCAGCCCCTTAAGCCTTGTGCTCCCTCTTCTCTAGTCTTTTAAGTATATTCTGCCTAAAACACTCTTCACCCTTTTCTTCCTTTGCCCAGATCATTTCTGTTCTTCCTTAACTCTCATGTCAGGAATTCTTCTGTAGGCCTCTCTCTCTTACTAAAGACAAACTGCTCCTCTTTTAGGCCCTCATTATCTCTGGACATCTATCACTGTATTTACTATACTGAAGTACAACTGTCAGTTTTGATTTTTGATTTTTGTCTTTATCTTCCCATTAAGTAGTAGATTTCTTATGGACAGGAACCATCTTGTTTATTGCTATTACTTCCAGTATTGGCCATATATTCTGATGATTAGAATTACTTATGCATAAGGACACTGAAATAGGTACCCTCCCATCATTGTAAAGACAGTTATTATGGTGATAACATCATACAGATCTGCTTATAATGTACAAGAAATGAAGAAACATTTGCTTTAAAAGAGGCACATGCTCTGGTCAGTGTGGCTCAGTTTGTTGGACAGTTATCTCATAAACCAAAAAGTTGCTGGTTCCATTCCCCATCAGGGCACATTCCTAGGTTGTAGATTTGATCCCCCATTGGGGTACATACATGAGGCAACCAATCGATTCTCTCTCATTGATATATGATCAAGTTTCTCTCTCTGTCTCTCTCTCTCCCATCCTCTTTCTCTTTCTCCCTTCCTCCTCTCTCTCAAAAAGAAATGTTCTCAGTTGAGTATTTTTTTTAAAAAGGCACAGTTCAGTCTTTGAAGAAATGCTTTATGAAGATTTCTCCACAACTTTATTTTGTATCCAAGATGGTTTAAAGCCAAGTACAAAGAGTGTATATCTACTAAAAACTGCTCAAATACTTCAAATAAAACTTAATACCCTAGAAACATTTCATAATTGCAGCCATCCCTTAAAGGCTCAAAGCCTCTACAGAGAGCACCAAATTTGTGAGATGGAAGTGCTAGATTTTATATCTTCAAACATAATCCCCTTTAGAATTTGAGGAGTATGTTATAAATTCTTTGCACGTAACATTTGTAAAGATAAGAACAATAGAAGAAAAATTGCCACCTCCCACTTTGACATGTCCACAATGGAACTACCCATCAGTATGAATTAATGGGATAGCAAAACTAGAGAGTTATAGCCACTAAAACAGAACATTTTTTCAAAACTTCTTGCCTCTCTGAGTTCAGCTGGGAAAAAATGCATGTAACAATTATTGGAATCCCTGAGAGTATACCTTTCCTTGAATTCTCAATGCTTACTTAGGAAAACACTTTCTGGTCTCTAGACCTAATTTAATAAATGACTTTTTCCCTTGGTTCCAGTTGCTTTCCTATGAATGAAATCCCCTAGAACTAAACATATTATCAGAGAAAGTGTTTATCAGTGTCTAAACTTTTATTTTGGAAACATTTTGTTATAGAACCAGTGAGACAAAGCAAGCTACTGGTAGGATGTGGGTCTGGCCTTCCCCATGCACTTTAGGTTCAGGTACGACCAGTGGAACCCACAGTAATGACTGCAATAGCTCAGAGCTAGCCACCTAGAGTTGGGTCCTAGGTTCACCAATTAACAGCTGTTTGCTCCTGGACAAGTCACACCTCTGTGTGCCTCAGTTTCCTCACATACAAAGTGTGGATCATTGTGGCACTCCTCTCTTCTTTGTTCTTTTGAGAATGAAATAATGTAATGCTTTTAAGATACTTGGTTTTATACCTGGCCCAGGTGATGGGTGGGCCGACTTTGGTCCACATCTTTTATTTGACCTTATCAGATTTATAAAACTTAACCTACTTGCCAATTTAAAAATTGTCTAAGTTCCCATAAAGTGAGATATTGGCTTCCAGCAAAAGGGAAAGGCCAGGAATAGTGGATACTGTTGGTTGATACCCACCCATGTCCCCACTGAGTTCCCTGCAGCTGGAAGGACAGTTCCCTTATTAACCAAAAGCTCCCTTCCTCAGGCAGTCTCCCTAAGCTGGTCTCCTCACCAGCTTCCCATGCCCTCAGAAGCATGACTCTGGAGCATGCGCTAAGCAGTCTCTCTTGAGATTCTCAAAGGTGATTGAGCCTCAGCTGCCCACACTCTTTAATGCATCCCTTAAAAAGATACTTTATTTTTTAAAGCAGTTTTAAGTTCATAGCCAAATTGAGCAGAAGGTACTGAGATATCTCATTTATTCCTGTCCTCATATGCACATAGGCATCCCCATTATCAACAGCCCCCACCAGAATTTGAACCTGCACTGACACATCATCATCACCTGAAGTCCACAGTTTACATTATGGCTCACTGATGGTGTTGCACATTCTATGGGTTTGGACAGTGTACTACTCATCATTACACTGTACAGGGGAGTTCCACTGTCCTAAAGTCCTCCGTTAGTGTACCTTTAATTGTCTTTTATCCCTTCCCAATCTTACTTCCAGTTTTCCTCACCATTCTCCCTGGAGCAACCCCCTACTCCCCCACCAAAAAAAAAATTCCTGTACTCAAATTCTAATCTCAGACCCTGTTTTGGAGGAGATCATGATGCCCTCTTCCCAGTCAGCAATGCCTGAAGCTAAGTGTTTGCAGCTCCCAACTCCCCATGGTTGCCACCACTCACAGCATGTCTACATGAGCACTTTCTGTTGGCCTATTCTGTCCATTCAAATGACCTGATGTCCTGTGGACATCTGAGTTTATGATTCAGGAGCCAGACCAACCCCCTTAATTTTATGATGGGAGCTACTGAGCACAAACTGGATTAGATAGAAGTACAACCTCTGGGCTAAAACCCAAAATGTACGACTTGCAGTTTCTCTCTCTAACATGCTCGATTTCCCTGGGGTAAGTGCTGCTGGTCACAAGGGTCCCCAAAGTTGACGCTCCCACCTATTTTTTTCCTACTCATCCATTCCAATGGCCTCCCTTTCATGAGCATTTTAAGTAGTTGATGATGAGGATGCAGGGGAGAGAGTATCAGCTACCTGAGACACATGCAGGACAAAGCTCCCTGCTTAGCACACACAGACAGGTCCCTTTACACTCCAGCAGGGGACGATGCTGATTAGAAGCACAAGCAAATGGCCTACTGGCTAGCCTCAGAGAGAGGCCAGTGCCAGAGCAGAGGAAACTCTGGGGACCAGGGAGAGAAGAAAGGAGAAAAAAGGGTAGAAACTCTGAAGTGAGATTACCCAAATCTGATTTCTTTCCTATCTCAAAAATCTATCTGTAATTTAAATATGTGGTTGAAATCAATCTTAATTTGTTTTAAAGCTGGGAAATTTGAATCGGAAAACTTAGCTGGACTCTCAGTTTTAGTCTCTGGGACCTTGTTTTCACATTTGACAAATGGGTATAATAATAGTCCCTGCCTTACCCATCACCTTGGGTTGTTAAGAGGCAATGAAGTTATGTTTATAATTACCATACATGGAATACTTATAATATTCCAGGCCCAATGCCAGGATCTCTGCATATTTTCTTACTCAATTCTCAGTAATTTGAAATCGGTTGCTATTAGCCCCATTTTTCAAATAAGAAAAGTGCAGCTAGAGAGGCTTAGCCACGTGTTCACAGTCACACAGCTGTGAAGCATTATTTCTTTCTTTCAATTTATTTATTTTTTATAGTTTACTTTTTATTGTATTTTTTCTATTACTATTTATTTCCTCTATCCCCTCTTTCACTTCCACTCACCCCCACCCCTCCTGCAATCACCACACTATTGTCCCTGTCTATGAGATCTTAAATCCAAATCCAAGCTGTTCAACTTCATAGCCTACACCCAAAATCTCCATGCTACTTTCCAAAAAAATGAAACACTTTCTAAGAATTATCAACCTACTAAGATTATATACTTTATATTTAAAAAATCATTTAATTAATATCCCAATTTTAGAAAGACAGGCTACAGACATATATAACATAGCCTCATTAATAGAACTGCCATTGACTCATAGCACCGTACAATTTTGACCACTATCACAACCCTATTAGTGATATGCTATGGTCACTGCTGAATTTTGAGTAAGGTCAGATCTAAGATGAGCCAAATTTTACTTTGTAATGAAAAGTTACTATGCTCATCTAGTGTTAAAAATGTCAGATTTCGCTTACAAAGCTGATATACTTTCCAAAAGGACAAATACCTGTAGGTCACTGCATTATTTTAGAAAAGGGTTCACAGATTTCTGTAAACACTTTTGCATTTTAAATATCTGGCTTCAAGTAATGGGAGTACTTTGTTATTAGCTGGTTTATAACCATGTCCATGAAAAAAAAGTATATTCTGTCTGTCCACTCACTTTTCTTACCAGTTAACTGGTCTCTGAGTCAACCCCAGAGACAAGCAATACCTGGAAAAACAAACAAACGATGACAAGGTCAAGAGAAGGAGACAAACTAAGCCTGTAAGAACACTAGAGCGTCCTCCTCTCAGTTCCCCAACACAAATTTTACTGGAGTAAAATCATCATCATCATCTCAAAGCCTGTGACTAAGTTGCTGAGGGGGGCCCAGTACCTAGACACTATCCCTTTATTCTCTTTCCAGAAGCTCACAAACTTATCCTCATAAGTAGAAAATGTATAATAAATCCCAAAGACATGGGAGTCAGGTGTGAGGGTTTTTGTGTGCATGTGGCTGGGAAAGGAAGGAGTGTGAGAGGCAACTTTGGAAATTAAGACAAATAGCTAGAGGAGGTAAGTGTCCAAAAGTAAATTTCTAGACTGCCAGGCTCTGTGTCAGCTCCATTCCCTAACCATCCATCAAAACCTTCCTATAAACCGGCCATTGTGCTGTGCCCAGGAGACTGCTATCCATAAATAGCACGTATCTAGTGAACTTGATCTTAGAACGACTTAACTCAGACAACTGACAAATTGTTACATTCATAGCTGGCAACCTAGGAACACTGTCTTGTATGTTTTTCCTTTCTAGTAGCAAAGCACATCTTATTTCAAAATCTCTCCAGCATGAGTGGGGCAGCCTTTGATGAAAGACACTATCCCAGAATGTAAAATTCCACCAAATCTGACATCACAGAGTTCATCATTTAAGAGTAAATTTGTCAGACAAAGAGTTCATATTTTACTTTTAAAATGGCATTACAAAATCATTTAAAGTTGTTTTTTGAAAAATTCTCTTTATAGCTACTATTATATGCAAGACTTAGTCTTGAAGTATTTATTTAAAGCAGATGTTTTATTAGGTAGCATAACAGTATAAAAATCATCACATAAAGACCATTCACAAACTTCTTTTATCCCATCACTTCTCCCTTTCCTCCTTGCTAAATGAAAAGAATTACATTTTGTGCAGAGAGAGGTTATTTCTGCTCCATGGTAACAAGTGCTAAGAAAAGGGAGACTGAGGAGTAAAAGGGGGTTAGCTGGATTAGGAAAGAGAGTAGTTGAAGGTTTGAGGAAAGTGGACAGGAGAAGGAAGATGATTTTAATAAGTGCAGCTGTGGGCTATGGGGTTTTCCTGCTTTAAAACCCTCAAAAGGCCTGAATAAGTCTCAATTACTTTGGTTATTCAGCTGCTTACCTGACCACGCCCACTCTGAGGGCAAATCAGGTGGATCTAAGAAAGAACTAAAATATTGTCCTCCTGTCAGAGCCACTCACTCAGCTATTGGTGACTTAGAAAACTCCTCCCTACATGCAAAGGGAAAAGCTCTGGAGGAGAATTTCAAACTGATATAACTAATGTAAAGAGTTTAGAGAAAATTGGAGAGTGAAAAACTGTTTATGCACAGGAGGCAAGCTGGGAAGGCAGGTGGGAGGGAGAGGCATGAGAGGTGGAAAGTTGCAGAGTCAGTCCGAGCCTTCTGAAACTGGTATGGTAGAAGAGGTGCATCACAAGTAGCTACAGAAATAAGGACCTGCATTAGCCATCTGTGTCTGAAGTGCTGGGACTGAACTGAAGGGGACACATGCTTTCTGACTGCACAAGTGTTGTCCCTTCCCATCCCAGAAGACCCTAGCCTACACCCTGCGGGGGCATCCTGACATCTGTCAATGTGGTGCCAGTTCTTTGGGGGCAATCAAGAGATCCAGTGGCTGGCCTGTTCACCCTCCTCCCTTGGTAACCACCACAGATTGTCAGGCCAAGGGGAACAGGTGTAATTCTGCACAATGGAGAAAACTTGACTCTCCTAAAAGGACCAACATAAAAGCAATCCTGAAAGAAGTGGCAGAGGAAAAAACAATTTTCTTTTCTTTTTTTTTTTTCCTCCTGTAGACCTGAACAAAAGACTTTAGGATATTTCTTCATACTGCTTACTCGTAAAGTTAACAAAGTCAGAAACTTAAATTTCCTAAAAGTGCATAAATGCACAACACAGTAGTCTCCCCCTTATCCATGGTGGGTATGTTCCAGGACTCCTAGTGGACTACTGATACTGGTATTTGTACCAAACCCTAAATCTACTCTGTTTTTCCTGTACATACACATCTACAATAAAGTTTAACTTACAAATTAGGAGCCGTAAGACATTAACAACGATAACTAATAATGAAATGGAACAATTATAAAAATACACTGTAATAAAAGGTATACGAAATACAATACTGTAGTCATCCTTCTTGGGATGCCATGAGATGAGACACCTGTGAAGAGGTGATGCAAGGAAAGCGAAACTGTGAATAAGGAGGGCTACTGTACCTTCGAAGCACTTTTGCAGTAAAATGAGTACTGAGTCCAAGGAATATGTCTAACACCCTTGATTACAGATTTGTATAGAAATATAAAGGCATTGGGTAATCTGGATTCATGCATTCATCTGTTAAATACTTAGTGAAGGTTTACTATGTATCACTTACAGCTCCAGATACCAGATAAACAGCTGGTTCTTCCTCTTTTCTCTACCTGAAAGCTTAAGAGGTACTACTTATGTGCTACAAAATACCATCACCTATTGCTACCTAAACTGTAAAAGGAACCCATTTAAGGAAAAGATAAAGACCTATTCAAAACTCTCCTCTATGAAAAGGTTGCTGATAACACTCCCTCACTCTGGACTCAAGTAAAAGACTAGGCCAGCACCTAAACAATGAACATAGTTAATGTTCTATTAGTATATAAAAGCCCAAAAGAATTATCAACCTACTAAAAATATCATCAATGTTAAAATTGTATTTATTTATTTATTCTTTAATGCCTGTGCATTGAGCACTTGTTTAGGACAAATCATGTGTGTACTGCTAAGGAGCACATGGGAAAGTGAAATTGATGATTTTATCCTCTTATAGATAAGTCACCCTTATGAAGCGAATACTAACTGCATGGTATGTAAACACAGCAGCAGCTGCCAAGTACCAACTAAGTTGTAAACTCAGCAAGTGAAATAGATATGGGTGTGCTACAGGAACTTCCAATATATCCTCTTCAAAATGGAACTAATTATCTCTTCTTTAACCATGCTCCTCCTCTGTCTTCTATTCCAGTTAATGGAAACAGCTTTCATCACTCAAGCTAGTTCTTCCAAAACTCTCCCTTTCCCCAAAGTTCCACATTTAATTGATCACCAACATTAATAGTTTCTAAAGTAGCATTTTCCCTGAAATCCAGCTCCTCTTGTTCATTTACTCTGTCATTATGTAAAATTCAGGTCCTTTTCATTATTCATTTAACAGATGAACATGACCTTCCAATTTTTCTCTCCCTCTCCAAGATCAACCTCCATACTGCCACCAGGTAACGTTCAACATTTCTTTTCCATTTCCCATAAAGCTCAAACTTCCTGGCAAGGCATGGAAAACTCTGAACAACATCTTGCAACTTAATGGCCAAGTGTTTGGTGATCATCTGGACCTTCCATCAAGACTCTGTCTTGATGTCTTTGCATAAACAGATACAGAATCTGAAACAGCCTTCCTCAATTTCACCACACAGGAAAGTCCTGCTCATCCTTTGAAACTCTACCCATGTAGATGTAGTTGTTTCTTCTTAGACCCTAACCAACTTGCTTCATTTATCATTATCATATCATTGGTCATGCTTAATCATAATTATCTGTCCAATGGCTATCTTCTTCACCAAATAGTGGGCTTTGTAAGGGCAGCGACAATGCCTTATTCATCTTGGTATTTCTAGTGCCACACAGAATGCCTAGTACTGTACATTGTGAGTTCTCAATGAATAACTGAGTTTCAAAGAGTAAAGAGAAAAAAAACATGCAGAGCAGTCAGGAAATGCTTCATAGATGATATTGGTTTTGAGCTTCATTTTCAGAAATGGCATAAGAGTTGGATAGGATGAATTGAGACATAAAGTCTCCATGCAGGGATAATTATGTGAACAAGAGCACAACAGTTTAAGTAGAGGTGATGAAAGAAAGAAAGAAAGAAAGAAAGAAAGAAAGAAAGAAAGAAAGAAAGAAAGAAAGAAAGAAAGAAAGAAAGAAAGAGAAAGAAAGAAAAAGAAAGAAAGGAAGAAAGGAAGGAAGGAAGGAAGGAAGGAAGGAAGGAAGGAAGGAAGGAAGGAGAGAGAGAGAGAAAGAAAGAAAGAGAGAAAGAAAGAGAGAGAGAAAAAAAGAAAGGAAAGAAAGAAAGAGAGAGAGAGAGAGAAAGAAAGAAAGAAAGAAAGAAAGAAAGAAAGAAAAAGAAAGAAAGAAAGAAAGAAAAAGAAAGAAAGAAAGAAAGAAAGAAAGAAAGAAAGAAAGAAAGAAAGAAAGAAAGAAAGAAAGAAAGAAAGAAAGAAGAAAGAAAGAGAGAAAGAAAGAAAGAAGGAAAGGAGAAAGAAGGTCTGTTTGGCTGCAACAAATGACTGTGACTAAAATCTGAAGACTTCCTCACAGCTATTAAGGCCCCAATTACTCAGGTAGGAGTACTTCTCTAACTCCCTGTTTTTTTCCTACTTTGACTCCACTCCACCCACTCAGCCTCAGTTCTGTCTTTCTGGAACACCAAGCTTGTTTCTGCCTTGAGAACTTTTTCTATTGTTGTTCCCTTTGCATGCAAGATGCTAGAAAAGCAGTTACCTAGTTAATGTTGAGATAAACTATGATCTATTTAAAGGGACCTTTCTATGTCCCCCTCTCTGATGTGTTTTAGGCTGAACTCCTCCATCAGGCCAGTCTGCTTTATTCCTTCATAACAATCACCACTCTTAGAAATTTTTATTTACTTGATTCTTATCAAAATGAATTCAGTTACTTCCACAACTATAACCAGCATCAAGTTTTGCAAATTTGAGATCAATGGTTCCACTCATGATTTTGTTTTAAATTTAGGCAATATTTTAATAATATTGTAAATGCACAGAGCAGTTTAGTTGTTTTTTCATACTTCTTATAATACTAGAAAAAGTCAGAATAACAACTCTTAAATTCTAATTTACATCTATGCCCCTGAATCAAAATAAACAGAATGTAAAATAGACCTATCTGGTTAAATTCAGTGCAACAAGTACTTTTACTCAGATTGATTTAGGTTCCTTCTTTCATATACTTTTGTCTAATTTTCAGAATTTGGGGTTAGGAAAATGTAACAACATCCACACTTAGGCCACGGAGGCTGTGGCATCATTACATTTATGTACACAAATGTAGATTTATATAGCATATATGGCAACTATAGGTTTAATCTGAAAATTAATTTAGGCCACAAATTTCACTTTGGGGCATAACATGAGGTTAGATTCACAACCTTTAATGCCCTTCCAGCCCCAAATTTCTAAGATTCTATCCTGTGTGGATGCCAAGGGTTATCAATTTGACTATGCAAACACTGCCTCCTGTGATGGATGATAAAAGATATTTAAATGCTTACAGGGTTATGGTTGTACTCATGCTACGCTGTCACTGTTTTGTTCTTTACAAAAGTAAACTTCTCCTTTAATAATACAAGTATACTGGATAATTTCCAGTTTTGCCATGGCGATGTAATTTCTTTACAGTCCATTCCTCCACTTTAATTATGCCCACAAACTTGGGAAAAGCAGTAACAACAACACCCCTACCTGAGGATTCTGAAAAATGAACAAGAGCTGGAGGACAAGAGAAGGCAACCAAAACTTGGGGTTGGGGGGAATCTGGATGGAGATTAGTGTCCCAGTTACATTTTTCGTTTGCAACTTTGACCTGTGGGTTAGCCCAATCACAGAGCAGCTGTGCAGTGTAATCAGCTAAAATTCTGAGAGAAATATGTATTGCTACCTTTCTAGGTAGAGGCACATGGACAAGCGCTCCTGTGGCCAGAGAGTGGTGGAGACATCCAAGAGGGTAAATAGAGAAAGAAACCCTTAATTCTTTGTAAGATCAGACAGATCTCAGCCTTAACACAAAGGGGACAGACCCAAAGCAGCATAGCTAAACCTAAGAGAACTAAACAGATTTGATTTACTGCCAAGCAGAAGCAATCAAGTTGATTGTCTACCTAAACCAAAACAACACACTTTGGGTTTAAGAAAATGCAAAAGAGCCCAAAGCCCACACAACATTAACATTCACAATGCCTAGGGTACAATCAATAATTACATGACATTCAAAGAAGTAGGAGTATGTAACCTAGCCTGAAGACAAAAGGGAATCAATAGAAGCCAATCCTGAGAAGACTCAGATATTAAATCAAATACACTAAAGTAGCTATAATTTTGCTACATGAAGAAAAGGAAAATTAACTTAAAATGAATAGGTAAAAAGGGAATCGTAGCAAAGAAACAAAAATTATAAAACAGAACCAACTGAATTTTTAATTGAAAAATACAAAATCTGAAAAAGTTTATTTAATTTTTTTACCTAACAACAGAAATTTATTTCTTACAATTTTGGAGGCTGGAGGGTCCAAGTAAAGGTGGCATCAGATTCTGTGTGCGGAAAGGTCCCACTTCTGGTTCATAGACGGTCATTTTTTCACTGTGCCTTCACATGGTAGAAGGGAGGAGGGAACTCTTGGGCCTTTTTATAAGAACCCTAATTGCCAACAGGAAGGCTCTATCCTCAATGCTGAATCACCTCCCAAAGGCCCTACCTCTAAACCAACACTTAGGGGATTAGATTCCAATATATGAATTTTGAGTGATACAAACTTTAGTCTATAGCACCAAACCATATCAAATATTTTCTTAAAATTGCATGTTGCTAATATGTTTTCTTTTTTTTATTTTATTGCATTTTTCAATTGCCATTTAATCCTCTTATACCCCACCACAATCACTACACTGTTGTCCATGTCTATGAGTCCTTTTTCCTTTTTTGCTCAATCCCTCCATCCCCTTATATACCCCTCCCCCACTAGTTGTCATCCTGTTCTCTATGAGTTTGTCTCCATTTTCCTTGTTAGTTTAGTTTGTTCGTCAGATTCCACATATGAGTGGGATCATATAGTATTGGTCTTTCTCTGACTGTCTTATTTCACTTAACATAATGTTCTCCAGGTCCAACCACACAAAGGGTAAAATTTTCTTTTTTACCGCGGACTAGTATTCCATTGTGTAAATGTCCCATAGTTTTTTTTATCCACTCATCTAGTAATGGGCATTTGGGCTGCTTCCAGATCTTGGCAATTGTAAATAACTCTGCAATGAACATAGAAGTGCCTGTGTTCATTCAAATTAGTGTATTGGGTTCTTTCAGGTACATTCCCAGAAGTGGGACTGCTGGGTCAAAAGGCAGATCCACTTTTAATTTTTTTAATTAGCTCTGTACTGCTTTCCACAGTGACTGCACCAACAGTGCAAAAGGGTTCCCCTTTCTCCACATCCTTGCTAGCACTTATTGATAATAGCCATTCTGACAGGGTGAGGTGATACCTCACTATGATTTTAATTTGCATTTCTATGACGACTAGTGATCTTGAACACCTTTTCATATGTCTATTTGCCAGCTGTATGTCCTCTTTGGAGAAGTGTCTATTCAGGTCTTTTGCCATTTTTTAAATTGGTTTGTTTGAATTTTTGGTGTTGAGTTTCGTAAGTTATTTATAAATTTTGGATATTAACCCCTTATCATATGTATTGGCAAATATGTTCTCCCATTCTGTGGATTGTCTTTTTATTTTGTTGATAGTCTCTTTTGCTATGCAAAAACTTTTTTAGTTTGATGTAGTCCCATTTGTTTACTTTTTCTTTTGTTTCCCTGGCCTAAGAAAATATATCCGATAAAATATTGCTATGAGTATTATCTGAGATTTTGCTGCATATGTTTTCTTCTAGAAATTTTATGGTTTCAGGTCTAACATTAAAGTTTTTAATCCATTTTGAATTTATTCTTGTGTATGGTATAAAAGGTGATCTAGTTCCATTTCTCTACACGTATCTGTCCAATTTTCCCAACACCATTTAAAAGCATGACTAGAACATGAAAGATCTAAAATATTTTTAATTGAAAAAATAGAGGAGAAAAATATTGAGGCATAAAAAATATTTGAAGAAATAATGGCTGAAGACATTTCAAAGTAAGTGAAAACATACATAGATTCATGAAACTCAGTGAGCCTCAAACAAATAAAAAGAACACTATGCTTCGATACATCATATTCAAGCTATATCTATGCCAGAGTAAAATGATATATTACAAACAAGAAATAAACATTTAAATAATCATGAAATTATCATCAGAAACTATGGAGGTCAGAAAACCTCAGAATCAAAATCATACAAAATTTGTTCTGTGACCACAGTTGAATTGAATTAGAAATTGATAATATTAAGATAACTAAGAAAACTTCAAGTATTTGAAATTAAACCACATTTCTAAATAACATATGAAACAACCTCATCAGGGAGATCATAAAATATTTTACACTTACAACAAAACTACAATATATCAAAATCTGTGGGATATAGCTAAAGCAGTACTTTTAGGAAAACATATATACTTATATTAGAAAACAAGAAAAAACTATATCAAGAACATAAGGTTTTAGCTTAAAAAGCTAAAGATGTAGGGGCAAGGTAAACTCAAAGTCAGTCAAAGGAAGGACATAATAAAGGATTTTTTAAAAAGCAGAAAAGAGTGGAATAGGAAACAGGAAAACAATAGAAAAAATTGATAAAGCCAAAAGTTGTTTCTTTTAAATATCTATAAAACAGACCAACTTCTAGCTACATTAAGAAAAAGGAGAAAAAACTGAAAACACTAATATCAGAGAAGATTTATCCATGCAAATTGTACAGACATTATAAGAGAATACTAAGAACAATTTTATTTCAAACAATTTGACAACTTAGATAAAATGGACAAATTCCTTGAAAGCAACAACCCAGCAAAAACAGACACAAGAGGAAACAAAAACTGAATAGCCTCTATCTATTAAAGAAGTTTAATTCCTTAGTGAAAATTGTTCCCCAAGAGAAATCCAGGCCAAACTGGTTTTACCAATAAATCATAAGAAAATTTAAGAAAGAAAGAATACCAGCCCTGGCTGGTGGTACAGTGGAAAAGGTGCCGGCCTGGGAACCCAAAGGTCGCTGGTTCAATTCCCCAGCCAGAGCACATAACCAGGTTGCAAACCAGGTCTCCAGCCAGGTCTGTAGTTAGAGGCAGGTGAAAGGCAACCATACATTGATGTTTCTCTCCCTCTCTGCCTCTCTCTCTACCCTTCTCTCTAAAAATAATAAATAAAATAATTTTAAAAATCAAAATAAATTTAAAAAAAGAAAGAATATCAACCAATCTTACACAAGCTTTTTCAGAAAAGGCAGTGTTTACTGTTCAACTCATTTTACAAGGCCTTATAATCCAATACCAAAATCTGAGTAAGAAGATTATAAATTATATCATGATAAGGTTGTAAAATTGAAAAAGTCCTATTTCTATCTAGCCCTGTAACAAAGTCTTGGACCATACTCAAATGATTTACAGAAAGGTCTCAAAGGGCCTGATTATAATACAGCTTCAGGTAAAACAGATAATATAGCATGTTTTCCCTGGATAATTGTCTAATGATTTTGTTCTATAGTCAAGAAACTAGAGCCCTCAGGTCAAATCCAGCTCAGGCCTGTTTTTATATTGCCTGAAGACTAAATACAATGTTCACATTTTAAAAATGTTAAAAAAGAAAAAAATGACAGTGCCAATATGTGGCCTACAATGTATAAAATATTTACTCTGACCTGTAGACAAAAAGTTTGCTTTCCTCATTTAAAAAAAGTTTATGACAGCAGGTACTCTGATTTTTCTACTATCAGGAGTGGGTATGCCAAACTCAGAAACATGGACACCTACCAGCTCTCCTCTCCTAGCTTCCCTCCACTTAGCTTCTGCCCCCTATTGATTAAGTGATTCAAGAAATATGTAGGTGGGCCTATTATGTATCAGTCACTGTACCATCATATCTGCAATATAACAATGAACAAGATAGGCAATCTAGCCCTTAATGAGTCCACAGTTTCTACAGAAGAGGTCTCAATGTTCATTCAATGAATGACTCAATTGTTCCAGCACAGTTTTACTAGGGCCAGGTAGGTAACAAGGATTAGGTGAGCCTGGCACAGCTTCCTCATCTTTTCACAGCTGGGGCTTACTGGGCACAATGTGCTGGATGCCACACTCCTCTACACCTCTAGTTTCTCATCATTATATTATAGAAATGATGACACACTTCAAGATGAAAGATGAATGTGTACAATGAAAATATCAGATGTTATGATAGTTTTACAATTTCTCAACTGGATGTTTCAAATTTTTCAATTCTTATCTCAAACTGAAGTTCCCTTTTAATGCTTATACAGAGTTGAGCAAAAGTAGTTTACAGTTGTTCATAAGGAAAATAATACAATGATTAATAAGTAAGAAGAAGAATTAACTGTGTTTTATGTACTCACAACTATAAAACTACTTTTGTCCTTGTAATTATATAAAATTAACACAGTTGAATTTTAAGGAAAGATAATGCCTAGGAGGTTTTGTTAATGAACCCCAAAATAACTTCCTATTTTAAAGTTAATGTCATAATCTCCAGAGCCAAAGAATATATGTGTATTAAGGTGTTAAAAAGCATTAGCTAACATTTACGTAGCCACTGATATAATTATGAGTTCTAAATCTTAAGGGTGTAAGGAAGATTGTCAAAAAAAGTCACTGACAGCATTAATATAGATAGAAAATAAAATATCATTCAACAAAATGCAACAGAATATTCTCTCCATTAAGTGTTTAGGATAAATTATTTATTTCATGAAATAGAAAAATTTGGTAGAGAGAAGACCCCCAGAGGGAAGATGTGAGAGTACTGAATAAGATAATCATGTCTATAAGGCAACATGGTGACCGAAATCATCAGAATGACTCAAAAGAGTTGCAGAAAGGAAGTGAAACAAAGCTAAAGGCACATTAGTTGCAAGCCTTAATTCCCAGAAGTGGACAAATTTGAAAAAGGTGGGAAAAGCCAAATAGAAATGATTATTAGACTCAAGAACTTAATTGAAGAGAAAGGTATTTTAAATTCCTAAAATATAGATGGAGGGAATTTAGGTCAAGAGACTGAGCTGGCTCATGAAATGTATTTAATATGTGAAGATCTTTAAAGACAACTGCTCTTCTATGCTATAGGAATGTGATGGCAAATTACAGCCTAGAAAAAAAGAAGTAGATGGCATTATACCAAATAGCCCTTTAAAAAATACCAACAACTTTTATAACAATAACTTTAATTACACTGGAATCGCTTGTGAGAATTAAATTAGGTTAGGAGAGAAACAACCTATATTGTATATAAGTTGTTTAGAGTTGATTTCATTATTACTTCTACAGCCTAGGAGAGAAAGATGAAAGAGGGAAGTACAGAAAGGGTAGAGGAGAGATGTTTGAAGCTGATTCACCTACTTATCCTCCACTTCCTTGGCAGCAGAGACTATGACATCCTCAGGTGTCCAGCCCCAAACACAGTGTTTTACATATGTAGATAATTAATCAAGGTTTTTGAAATAAATACAATGATTAAATTAATGACAACTTGAAAAATTTCCACCTTGCTTTGTTGTTACAGCTATAAACTGACCCTGTTCTCACCCTTCTTTCAGTCCTCTTTCATTTTTTTCTATGTTAAAAATTCAATGGTTATAGAAATTGGACATTAAAACATGAAGAAAAAACAAAACACCTCTTTCTCAGATGGATTACAAAGGTTCAAAACTGAAGAAAGAAAATGTCTCTGAGTTTATTAAGTTAAATTAAGCATCCAATTTAAACACATTGTGAAATATTTATACACACACACTCACACAAATACTTCCTCCCCAATAGCTTTCCAGGGAAGAACTCCACCCATGCTTTATTTATATTTATAATGAGATGTTAGCATATTCATTCATCAGGTACCCATTAGCAGCAGCCTCAGACTAACCAATTACTATAATAACTCTTAGCTCCAGCAGAACCTCCCAGCAGGTCCATCTAAATGCACAGGAACCTAGAATCCCTTTCACCACAGAGTTGTGTAAGTCCTTTGCTAAAATTAATCATCTGTGATTTAGCTAGAATTATAGTAGACCTCATACCTGTCCTGGAAAGTAATGTTTTATGTAGAAATAACATAATTGAAGACAGTTATTTAAAAATTACTATTAAGTTTTGGATGTGGGGGATATAAAAAACAAAGCCTTTAAAATAATAAGAGATAAGAACAAACAGTTACATTCTAATCACACCTACCTCAAAAAGATACTGACTTTTTATTTCTCATTTCATTATATTTACAAAGAAATGCCATATTAATTGTAACAAATACACCACTCTGGGATGTTAATAATGGGGGAGGCTGTGTGTATGGACTAAGGGTGTATGGGAATTCTGTACTTTCTGCTCAATTTTGCCACAAATCTAAAACAGCTCTAAAAAATAAAATATATATGAATGAATGAATGAATAACTAAATAATTCTAAGGACTTGAATATTTTACACACTATTAAAAAAAGACCTAGTTACCTCTATTTTCCAAGAGTGAGGCAGGGAATGAGCCTATATGTTAAAGATAACAAACTGTTTCTTAAAGTACAGCCAGGAAGAAACTTTCCAATGAAAAATAGCTATATATCACCAGGAATCTCTAATGCTATAAGTCCCACTAGAGAGAGACTCCTAGGCAGAAGGATCTCCAAAAAATCTATGTTTGATCGTTTGGAGTGCAATGCACAAATACAGGAAATGAATGCCTTCTTCATCTCCTCTCCCCTCCTGCCCAACCCCTCTCACCCCCAAAAATCTTCATAGTCTTTACTTATGGCTCCCCAGACTCCTATTTGTCTTCTTTTCCAGACATCCTTAGCTAAACTGTGGCATGCTCTACTTGGCTTCTACTTGTTTCTCCAAAGCCACACAAAATCAGGCTCTACTCTTCCAGAATAGATCAGAATGGAGAGTGTTCTCCCCAGGGCTCTTCTTATGGCAATAAACCACTGACTAAAATGAGAAGGAGGAAGCAATGATGCTGACCTGCTGACACAGGAGGGAAACACAAAACCAGAAACTTACTCTAGAAGATCCCACCTCTATGCCCCACTCCCAAAAACAGTACACTGTCAAAGCACCATCAGATACACACTTCAGACCACAGCTCCTACTACTCTCCCTTCCAGCCCATCTTTGTTGTTCTGCGAACAGGTTAAGCTGTTCCAGCCTCTGCAACTTTGCACTTGGAATGTGATTCCCCTGAGGGAAGCATAGTTGGCTTCCTCATCTCCTTCTACTAGTGCAAGTAGCTAGTTATTAATAAAGGAAGGAGGGAAAGGGAATCAGATATTAAGAAGCTTGATTGCTTCACCAGGAAGCTAGAGCTTCACACACTCTCTAGGAGATCACAGCATTTTCCCTCCAAAGAAATTAACACCTACCCTTCCCCCTTTTAAGGAGCAGCCTGCCCTCTGGTATGGATTGTGGTTGGGGGTGGAGGGTGGGTAGGGGGAATAAGCGCAGAACAAATAGTACAAGTCAAATGATGCAGAGGGAGATGCTTCCATGAGGCATCACAATAGGTGTCAAAATGGTGACCATAGAAACCTGTCAGTCTAATCTGGAAAACAATCATATTGGGTAAAAGATACAACCCCAGAAGATTGAGGGCAGGCCCAGCCCAAGACCTGGAAAGCTTGGTTAGTTGCTTGGTTATTTTGAAAAAGTGGCTTGTCTTTCCCAAGCCTCTTGAGATAATATAATCCCAGAGAGCAAGTCCCTTTCTCTCTCTCTCTTTCTCTCTCTCTTTCTCTCTTTCTCTCTCTCTCTCTCTCTCTCTCTCTCTCTCTCTCTCTCTCTCTCTCTCTCTCCCCCTCCTTCCCCTTCTCCCTTCCTCTCTTTCTCTGCAGCAACATGAATTAGCCCCCTTCATTTGCCATTCTCTTGTTCTCTCTATAGCAATTGTGTAGGTCTAGTAGCCACTGGGGCAACAGTGGACTGTACAGACCCCAAAGATCTAGGCCTTTATATGGCACAGAATCTCTGGACATTGGCCATATTTGTGGCCCTGATTTTCCATGGCAGGATGTATGGAAATGGGACATTGAGAGCCCAGGGAAGGTACTTTTTTGATTTTGCATTTGATGCTGCAAATAAATCTTATCACCAGACCTCTTCCCTTCTTTGTGGGTCTCCTGAAATGCTTTCCTGTGATACTGCAAGAACCCCACTGCTGCCATCAAAGCTTCTAGTTTTTAATATGTCATCTATCCCAGAGTACCCTTAAAGTGGCCTCTTCAACACATTTATTTCCTTTCTCTACTTTACTTTTATCCACAATACTTATAACATTACACCTAATTTATTCTATAAAGTTAACTGGTTTACTTATTCACCTTCCCTCCTCCTTCCTGGAAGGGCACCTCCAGAAGGAAGAGGGCTACAAAGCCCAGTAAGCAGGAAGAGCTGTATATTATAGTTCCCTTCTGTAGGGCTTAGCAATTCACATTATTAGCATGGTGAAGTCTACCAAACGTTGTCAAAAAGAAATGGTTTGATCTTTTTCAGTATCAAAATGTTTTTACTTTGTTAAACTTTTGTAAACATTTATTGAGAGCTGTCAGAACATACAATCTAAGAAACATCTAAGAGACAGCATGTCTTTTCCTTTCTCCTGTACCCTGTTTCCTTCTTCCCTACTATTCTTCAAAGTCACAAAGGCATTCTTCTAAACAAATATAATTGTCTTTTATGGCCACTATTCTACTTGGTCTCTACCTTATATAGCTAGATCAGTGGATCCTTCCAGAATCTTTTCCATCTGTTCACCTACTATCTAGTCTATTGTCTCTGCTAGGCTCTGAACATTCTTTCTCTGTTTCCTTCAGTTATTTCTTATCTACCCTTTAATTTTTAACTATATGCACCTCCAAAAGTTAAATTATTGTCTTTTCTTCTTTCACTTTTTTTGTCCTTAGAGAGACTGCTCTTATATTTTCAACTATCACTCTATAATGATCCTCACTCTAACCCAAACCCTGGATTATATTTCCAAAGACTAAGAGTCAATCACTATATTTTGCAAAAGAACATAACTGTAAAAGCCAGTATCTTCATCATCTTAAAATGGATTTTTATTCCAAATTTCTCCATTTATGCCACTAGACACCTCCTTTTCCTTATTCACAAGACTTGAAATGTTGGAATTTATCTTTAGCACCTTTTTCCTGCCCTATATCTTCCCACACCCCTATCATTTAGTTGTCTCATCCTCTGCACATTCTCTCAATGGTTACTTTGTTTTGGGGTACCTCCCAGTGCCTAGTCTTCTTTTCTTCCACCTGTGTAAGAAAACACGTAGTGACCACTGCTCAGTATTGAGGCTCTGCTACAGTCATTCGTGGTTCCTACTTTGTCTTGTATATTCAAGCCAGGCTTCCTGAAGTATAAGCTTTGCTTCCTCACCTACCTGCCTATAATCCTTTCATATTCTCATTTTCACTAACCTCACTAGAGCTTCTTAATCTTTTGAATAAAACTAAAAATTAAAAACAGAAACAATATTATTTTAAAAGTCTCATTAATGTTGAATACAATGGAGAAGAAGAAAAAATACAAGAGACAAGGGAAACAGAGAAATTGTTCTCTTAAGAAATTCTGTAAACTCTCTATATTCGTCAACAAAATGGAAGCAGACCTTGTATATAAGAAAATTAAAAATCCAGGTACATATTTTAGGTTTTGCATTTGACTATGAAATCCAGGACTTAAAAAACATTTTAAAAATAACTTTGCACCATACTAAACAAAATTAACTCAAAATGGATCACAGACCTAAATGTAAATCTTAAACCTAAAAATAAAACTTCTAGAAGAGAACAGAGGAGGAAAATCTTTGTGATATCTTTGGGTTGGGTAAAGAATTCTTGGATAAGATGCAAAAAAAGTGCAAATAACAAGAAAAATATATAAATTGGACTTTATCAAATAAAAAATGTTCACTTTTTTGAAAGATATTGTTAAGGAAAGAAAAAAGAAAAGACAAGCCGCAGACTGGGAAGAAACAAATGAAAGGCATACCTGATAAAGAGCTTATATCTTGAAAAATTAAGAACTTACATCCAATATATAAGAAAATAAATTGCCCAACTTAAAAGTGATGGTGTGGGGAGACTTAACATTCATTTTGCCAAAGAGATAATAGGTCAATAAGTAAATTAAACAATGTTTAATATTATTAACTAATAAGGAAATGAAAAGTAAAACTACAATGAGACATACGTTTGTTTGTTTTTTTTAATTTTATTATTTTCTTTATTATTTTCAGAGAGAGGCAAAGAGAGAGAGAGACATCAATGTATGGTTTCCTTTTTCACCTGCCTCCAGCTGCAGACCTGGTTGGAAACCTGGCTTGCAACCTCATTATGTGCCCTGGCTGGGGAACGGAACCAGCAACCTTTGGGTTTGTAGGCTGGTGCCTTATTTACTGTGCCACCAGCCAGGGCCTGAGACATACTTTTAAGTCCTTCAAATATCAAGGTTAAGACTGGGTCTAAAAGGTTTCTTTATGCAAACAAAATGATAAAAATTTACACTACTAATTTTCAACAACTCTGAGATACAATGAGTGTATTTACCAAAGAAAAAGAAGGAAGGGAGGAAGGAAGGAAGGAAGGAAGGAAGGAAGGAAGGAAGGAAGGAAGGAAGGAAGGAAGGAAGGAAGGAAGGAAGGAAGGAAGGAAGAAAGAGAGAGAGAGAAAGAAAGAGAGAGAAAGGAAGGAAGGAAAGAAGAAATAGAGAACACTAACATTGATGTCAATATTCTTATTACACATCCTAACATCAGAATGAGTTTATCCCTTAAAAATATCGTAAGCTAAAATTAAACTCCATCTGTAAGAGAAGTATAGCCACCACTTAAATTAAATACATATATTGTCTATAAAGCCACACTGAAAGGAACCAGAAGTTCCACTCAAACTGAACTCCTTGCCTATCCCCACAGCAGCATTTATTTTTTCACCTCCAAGTCCCGCTCATTGTGTTCTGTGCACAAGTCATACCATCCTTCCCATCTGATCACATCTGAATCCTTTCTGTTCTTCAAGGTCTATCTCTTACTCTGCGAAGTTCAGGATCTTTTCAAACATCCTCCAGACTGCAGGGAGCTCTACCATTCATGGACTGCCATAGCCCTTTATCTGCACCTATCTATGATTCCTAAATTTCTGTACTGGATGGGTACTGACATAATTAACCTCCTAGACTGTAAGCTGATGGAAACTGCAGCCTGTGTGTGGGCTGTACTCAAACCTCCCATGACCCCTAGCCCAGTGCCTTGAAGTACAGGCACACAATAAACATTTGTTGAATGACTGAATATTACATTTAGACTTTATTTGGTGAATTCACAGAAAATGGTCCATTTGAAAAATTTTACTATTTTGTTTCAAGAGAATAGACCAACTCTAAATATAAAATATGTCTTAGTGTTGTTTAAAAGCATATCAGATTTGTTTGAAAACTATCGGGTAGAATATATAGAAATTCAACTGAAAGAGTTCCCAAAGGCCAAACCTAAAACACTTTGAGCAACAAAATACATAAGTAGCATGGGATTATAGCCAAGAATATAAAATACATATCTTTGAATCCATACTGACACAAATACAAGATTAAATAAATAAATAAATGGGGGAGAAGAGATAATCTCTCATGCAGAAGAATTCTAAAATAATTTACGTAGATATGCCACCCTCAGAAAAGTGGAACATACATAAGGTGTATATATATATATATATATATATATATATATATATACACACACACACACACACACAAACTTAGTGTTTTTAATATTTATTATAAACATTATTTTTAAATGCATAATTTTTAAAATATTGTTTCATCATGGCATGTGATTTCCTTTACCTTAAATTCACAAATAAGTAATGCAATGTTATACCATTGAAAAATGTATAACTTTATAGAAATTCACTCTGTGGTCAGCATTATCTAAAATAAATTCCTCTTGAGATGACTGATTTTCTTTTTTATCCTCCCCTCTTATAAATAAAGGGACACTATATTTTGCTATTAGAAAATAAAAAGCTTTATGTTCTTAATTTTCACAATTATTTTTCCAAAATAAATCTGGAAAAAAAATCAGTACTGGTAAAAACTTAGTCATTTTCCATTGTTGAAATTATAAGCTTTTGTATTGATCATAATGAACTTTCTTGCATAAATTATACCCATGTTGGAGGGAATGTAGTAGGAAGAACTAGGAAAGGGTGTTTTCTTGTTTAGTTAGCTGTTTTGGGGTAGCCGCGGGCTGTGGGAATGATGCCTCAGATTCTCACCAGGTATGTCCATCCAGCTGATCTGGTGCAAACCATAGCTCTGGGTCTTCGATTTCTCATTTACAAAATGAGAAGATTGTAATTCACAGTCACTATCGTCAAATACATTCTAGCTGTAAAAATTCTGAAGTCTGAGTGCAATTTCACATTTGACTTTCAAATCAGTGTGCTGAGCCTGATTCCACAGCCCCTCAAGTGCAGGCTCTTTGGAACCAATGAAAATAAGGATGGGAGTTTACATTTCAGCAATAGAAATTGTGCTGCAGAAGATGTAACTCACTGGGACCAGAATACCTAACACAACTTGGATTTTAAATTCTGTTTCTTATTCCCTTGACTCTGGGAATCACCTGCAATAAGCTAAACAATGGCCTTCCTTTGCATCACATGAAGATGCCAGCATTCAGATAGATTCAAAGAGAAGGAAAGAGATAAAGTGTAAAGTTTCATAAGTTTGTAAGAAAACAGGATTTTTGGAAAACTAAGCTTACAATGATAACTTCAATATTATATTGCTTGAGAACTCACCACAGCTGTCACAGTGCAGACACTGTGATATAGGACTTGAGGCCAGAGATCAGCTTTTCCATTTAAATCTGCACAGATGAATAGTCAGGGTCAACTCTTAAATGTATCATGCCACCAAATCCTTCCATGGCCACCATTTCCTTGGCATCCATCATTTTTATTACCTCAGTTACTTATATGTTTGACAAAAGAAGAGGAAGGAAAAAGACCCTCAAAAAGAAATATCTAAATTTTTACTCAGTGATTGTATTCTCCTCTGTCTCCATATAGTACCTCATCTCTGCTGCCAGACCAGCTTCATGGGAGGGTGTGTGACCTATGCAGTCACATAGAGCCACACACTAGACATGGCTCCCAGCTTGGCTTAACACTTTCTTGTTGCCATCTTGAACTTCTGTACATTTGTTTAAACTAAGGGCTTGGCCTTTTCCTATGACATGGTGTCCAGCAAATTATGTAGCTAATCCTGAACACTACAGCCTTTTAAGAGAGTTTCAGAAATTTCTACCTATACTTCGTTTTCTTACATTGAGCAAAGATATTTTACTGAGAACCTACTGAATGTCAATAGGTGATTCATGACATTCTCTATGCTTATATAGGAATGACTGAACATTACAAGAAAAAGTCATCCAATTTGGCAGCCTCAAGCCACCCAAATTCATGATTTCCAGCACTCAACACTATCCATAATTCCTTATGCCCCAGTCTTCTGTCCCCTCTGTTCCCAAAGATAGCTGTATCACCAGTTTCCTTAAAACCTTATTACCTTCCTTCTCATCTTTAGGGGAAACCTCTGCATCCTTCTTCATGGAAATCCTAGAAGCCTAGGGAATTCAACATTACCCAAAAACCCATCCTCACCTTCACATCCCTACCTGTTCCTCATGTAGTATTCCATGGTTTGGTACCTGTCATCACCTTCTTCTATACTTGCCCAAACAAGAAACTTAGCAGTCACCCTTGAATTTTCTCCATATCAAATTCAATTTCAAGTTTTTCCCTCTTTATATTCATTCTCATTTGTCCAAGTCCATTGCTAGTGCCTTCATTAATATACCCATAACTGTTCCCTTGGTTTATCACAATAATATCCCAATTAATCCCCATGTTTTCCAGTCTAATTTTTCTCCTTTTTACCAAATACATTTTTTGCTATAGTCATAAAGATGCTACAGTGAAAATATTCTTGATACATTGCAAAATATAATATAAATTCTTTCTACTCCTGCATGGCTGGTGTTTTGCAATACAATTTTGGAAATCCTCCCCCTCATCTTAAGAGATGGAGTTTATTTATTTTCCCCCTGGATTCTGGGCCAATCTTGTGACTAACTTTGACCAACAGAATACAGCAGATATGTGATGTGTGAGTTTTGAACTTGGGCCTCCAGGGGCTAAAGAGGAAGTAGGTTACTGATGTCACTCGTGATGTTCTGCACTAGCTGCTGAAGAAATTTCTCCATGCATAACTATAGCACTAGATGAAAGCTTTTACTTGTTCACTAATTCCTAAAATGATTCTTTCTTTTCAATATTCTATCTTCAGCATCCTGAACTAGGTCACTATGAGTTATCTTAGAACCTACCCTCTACTTTTTCCTCCATATTTAATTTTCAAATCTCATCACTGCTTGTTTCAAAATGTCTCTGATTTTATTTTTATTTAAAAAATTAAAACGAAACAAAAAAGAAAATGCCTCTGATTTGTCCTTTCTTCTCAATCCTCAGTGCCACTCCCATCTTTGTAGTGAGGCCCCTGAGTTACAGCAGCAATTTGTTGGATATTGTCCAGGCTCTAGTCTTGTGCCCTCCAAGTATATTAAGCATAGCACTTAAACTAATTTTCTTAAGCTTCCTTTTATTTATGCTACACACAAAAGTCTATGTAACTCCCCATTTCCCATTTCATCAAGTCAATACATTCTATTTCACTTTCAAGAGCTCTCTAATAATACCCCAAGTCTGTCCAAAGTTATTTCCCAGCATCCTTTGTGTCAACTCTCTTCACAATACCAGTTCAATTTCCTTGGCTATGTACAAAGTGTTCAACCATATCCCCTGCCCTTAGTCAGTCACGGGCACTCATTCATCGATGCTTTGCTCTCTATTAATCCATCCTCTGGAACCAGCTCAAGTTCTACCTCCTTCAACTACCTGGGCACTAAATCATACACCTGACTCTAACCCTTGCTTTGTCCAAAGTTGGTTAAGCCAGAAGAATGACTTCAGTTTCTGTGTCTATATTCTAAAGGAGCCAAGCCTTCTAGCTGGGACACTTGAAAATTCAATGATTCTTCCAAGACTCTAATCCAGATCAAGCCCTTCCTTCTTAGGCTTGACCCCCTCTACCCTCGTCAAGCACTTGTTCTAAATGTTGCCTTTGTAATAATTTTCTTTCAGTTTCCAAGAATCCAGCACACTGTTTTTGGAATGAACACTACATTATATCCTGCTCAGATACCCCTATGATACTTGACACACAATTAACACTGAGAAAATTCCAACTTGCAAAGGAGTTACAAGTTGATGCCACACAACCTATGCTGTGCTCAGTTTTAGTTTTAGTTTAACATAATAAGTACAGCATAATATGTCCTACTAATGATGTTTGTGAGAAAAAGAGAAGAAATGTGAACACTATGAAGGACTTATGGTAGTTTAAAAAATGAAGAAATATGTCTGTTTTCATTGAATTTTCAAATGTGTCAGAGGCCGATATTTAATGTTACTTCAAATGCTGTGATATTTATCTGATACTTTTTGAAACCCTACTCACACTGAAAAAAAACAGAATTCTGACAAATTAAATCCATCACTATAAAAGGTATAACACAAATAGGATGAGTGTAGTATTGCTAAAATGACTTTTCACTGAAGACAAATATCATTTAAATCAAACAACAGCACCATCATCCAATAAAAATAGACCTACATTGTTCAACTAGTGCTGTCAAAGGAGTTCAATCTGAAATATGAGAGTTAAAATAGATGAGGTCAGAGTCACTTAGGATAATATTTTACTCTGTGCATTATGCAATATGAAACAAGAACATTGGAGCTATTGGGAAAATGTATACAAGGGTAATTTGTGTCTAAAAACTAAAAAAACAGTATTAACTTTTTGTAAGTTTCTCTCTTCGCCCTCTTCTCCAATCCATCATATATGAGGTCTGTCTGGAAAAAGTCCAGCCATTGTTAATATAATGAGAATAGTTTGCATGACAGCAATGTAACCTGGCAGTCAAGGAGAGTAGACTGGAATGCACATGTGTGAACAATGATGACTTCACTATATTAGTCAATAGATGTCACCATTGAGTGAGCATGTGTACTGTGTGGCCATTGCATTCAAAATGACTAAGTACAGCAATGAATCTGCATCAGCTTTTGCATTAAGCTTGAACATTTCTCCATGGAAACTACTCAGATGATTCAAAAGGTTGCAGCTATGGGCAACTGGTGGCAGCTTCATCATGACAATATACCTGTTCGTGTCAAGTCTCATGCAGTTTTTTTGCAAAACATCAAATTACCCAAGTGACTCAGCCCCCTATAGCCCAGACCTTTTACCCTGTGACTTCTGGCTTTTCCCAAAAGTAAAATCACCTTGGAAAGGGAAATTTTTCAGATCATTGATGAGATTCAAGAAAATACAATGGGACAGCTGATGGTAATTGGGAGAACTGTGTGTCTCAAGGTGCCTTCTTTGAAGGGGACTGAGGCATCATTGTCCTATGCTTCTTGTATCTTGTATCTTCTTCAATAAATGTCTCTATTTTTCATATTACATAGCTGGATACCTTCTAGACAGATCTTGCATCTCTTAGAATGTTTCATCACATAATGGGTGTTAGTTATCTTCTAATGATACTAATTAAATATAACTAGTCATACTGAAAAGAAGCCTCTTACCTTGTTTCAACTATCAATTTCTGTATTAATATCTTATTACTCTGCATTCACACTTTTATAGAAGATGCTTTCAAATAGTCACACCATAAACATATTTCATTATTTGTCATTGAAAATATTAGCTAAAGATATTACTACATATAATAATTATATATGTACATATGGATAAAAGGTGCATTGACAATGTAAAATACCAAATATTCCATATAATTCAACATATTTATGCTAATATTAAAACTACTATTTGTTCAAATCCAGGGCTGAGGAGTCACTTGGTCACTTTTGCATTACAGAAACCATGTTATAAATTTATACCTGCAGAAGTTTAAAACCATTGTCTTTCAGTATAAGAGATATTTGGAAGTAGCAATTGGTCTTGTTTGACCTGACATATTCAAGTTAAAGAGCTAAAATTGTATTAAATGATTTTAAGTCTATAGTAATACCCCTCAATAAGTGCTATTGTCACAAAGCAAATTGAAATTCTTTTTCATGGTGTATGAATTGGAGTGTCCTCAAAACTGCCCAAGCTGAGCCCTGGCTGGGTGGCTCAGTAGCTTAGAGCAGTGTATGGTACACCAAAAGGTGGGTTTGATCCCTGGCCACATCCCTAGGTTATAGCTTCAATCCCCAGTCGGGGCACATACAGGAGACAACGGATTGATGTTTCTCTCTCATATCGATGTTTTTCTCTCTTTAAAATCAATAAATCTATATATTTTCAAAAACTCTCAAGCTCAGCAAAAGTCAATAAAGGTCAATCAAACTAACATGTATGTAGTATAGCCTAACAATACAAATTTCACTCCATGCAGCTGTGACTGGTCCCATTAGTCACATATCACCAGCTAGCATAATGGTGTCAATAGTAGAAAATGGGATTTTTCAGGAAAAAAATGTGCCTATATAATTATTCTTATTAAGAGAAATATTCATTATAATTATTCATGTTCTCATCACAAAAAAGAAATAGTAACTATATAAGTGGATGGAGATGTAGTTAACACTGTGGTAGTCATCATTCTGCAATTTATAAATATGTCAAATTATACATTGTACATTTTAAACTTATACAGTGTTCTATATGAATTATAGCTCAATAAATCTGGGGGAAAAGATAGGTATAATAACAACAAAGAGAAAAATATTCAAAGGACCCTTTAAAGCCTCCTGGCTAGATCCCAAAGCATGTAACACTCAGGTTACATGGAAAGCCAAGTTTAAAACATCCCTGTGTAAAGCAGTCTGGCATTAATAAAAATAATAACAATAGCAACAAAAATATGTGTATAATTTGTCAGTCTATAAAGTGCTTCAGACACATATATAAAGGGATCAACACATACAAAAGAATCATTGAACCTCACAATAAGGTAGAAATTACTTTGCCCACTTTCAAATGATAAAGAGATGCTGAGAGAAACTGAGATACTTAGGCAGCTACTAAGTGATAACAGCAAAGTCCATCCTTTGATGACAAATTTAATACTCCTTCCACTTAAAGAATCCAGATTCTGATAATGACTACTTATGAGTCCCTATTGTGGCACTTGGGGCTCCTGCTAGAGGACTTTAGAAGCAAAGTGTAAAGTAATAATAAGGCCCATTGACTTCTTTATGCATTTTTAAAAATTGATCTTACATCAAGTTTCCATTAACTGCTTTACACAAAAGGGCTCACTGCAGTCCAGTCTCTCTCTTATGAGAATCTTAGAAAACAAAATTAAAAGGGAACTTAACTTTGAGCACTTTATTTAATGAGCAGAGCTTACATAAGTGTGCAGAAATAATACCCTGGAGCTATTTTATGTAAGAGGCACAAAAGATCTACCACAGATGAATGACAGAAACATAATTAGTATAAGCTCATGCAGTTGCCAAGTTGCTAGTATTTAGAAAGGCACTCTCGGCCTCAAGTTGAATTTTTACTACCCACTGAATATCACAGTCACTGGAAGCTGGAGAATGGTAGCCCTAGAACAGATAATCCTGCTGAGAATTCCAAAGGGGTGGGCCCTGCTGAAGTCCTCAATGAGAATTCTTATCCTGGTTTTCCTACTCTCAATGTGAGCGTAAAAAAAAAAAAAAAACAGACAAAGGAGTAAAGCTTTGGAAAATTTAATACCAATGCAAAGGCACCCAAATACAGACCTGTGTCTCCCTATGTCCACACCTTAGATCACATCCTGCTACCAGTTCTGCTCTAGGCTCCAGGAAAGTTCCCAGGGATTTGTCTTATTGTCACCATTGGATGTCGTCTATGTCCACATGAATGAGTATCAAGAGCATGGGTAGTTTACGTCAGCAAGCCAAACTAAGCAGGATGTGGAGTTAACTTTCTCTTTCCTAGATTGGCCCTTGAAGCTTCTGTAACTTTTCCAGAAATATTCCAGGAGGGAAAGATGATGAGGTTCCCTAGATTCTATTCTGTAAGCAAGCCTGTGTGCTTCAAGGTTTAGTGTAGGGGTGAGGAGACCAAATCAGCAGCATTCTCAATATTTTGAATCAGCTTCAATTTAAAGGAAAACGACCTTGCAATTTCACCGCAAGAGTAGTCTAGAAGTTGGAGGAATTTTTGTTGTTGTTGTTAGTAATAATGGGGTGGTGGAAATTTTGAGAGGGGGGTTATGGAGAGGGAAGAGGGTGGCTTGAAGCCTTTGTCTTTTGTAAATATTCATGAAATGGCATGCCCTTTAATTTGAAAGCACTATTGAAGTCTAAAAAATATCTCTTAGATGAGAAGAACCCAGGACACCAGCAAAGAATCCAAACCTGATTAAGCCAAGCATTAAGCAAATATTAACTACCAGACATGGTGCAGGCACTGATTCCACATAGTAGCTAGGAACCAAAGTCATTCTGCAAAAATAGAAGTTTTTAACAAAGAATTTTTGTAGTTTCACACTAAAAGGTTGACTTAGAAAATGAATTCTACTCAATTGAAAAGGAACAGGACATAATCATGCTTTCTCTCCCACCTTGGTTGATAAACTAGGCTGGACAAAAGAATGTTTTTAAATGTACAAAGGACTCACTGAATTCAGATTTTTAGCTTTTCTTAAAATTTCTATGGGAAACAATATCACATAACGAATGATGTTCTTTCTGTACTCAGCATGAAATAGCAAATATCAGGCACACCATTTACCCCAAGGATGGAAAGGACATGAAAGAAACATGAAGGGTGATGGTTGTCACTGTAAAAACACTCAGACACGGGGGGCTGCACATCGGATCCCCTGGGGCTGACTTAGAAGCCTTCTTCGGAGAAAACAGTAATCCTGTGTTGACAGAAGGACTCCTACAAAACACAGCAAACTGATTCCAAGACTTAAGTATGGAAAACAGCAAGGGAAGAACTGAATTCTTGAGCAACATAGCTCACTGATTAGGAAACCAGAGAATGGAATGGGTGCATGTTTCCGAAGTCAGAGCTAAAAAGCAGGTATGACTATTCCCTATGTGGTAGAGGTGCCCTGATAAAAGCATCCCCAGCGAATTAGATTGATTTTGTGAACTACCTGCCAAGAAAGTACATACAGGTGTCTTCAGCCGATAACTGGGTACCTTAGTTGTTGGAACTCTCTGAGAGCCATCAAATAGGTATGAGAGACTGTGCAGCATGCAAGAATGTACCAGTACAGTTCTTGCCCTTAAAGAGTTTTTAGTCTACCAGACAAATGTTTGGGGGTCAGGGGGTGGGAGAGGGATCTTAAAACCTTTAGAGTTGTCATGTGATTATTACCTTCGGGGACCAAAGACTTTTGATTCGAGCTGGTCCTTAGACATTGAAGTCAGATATAAAGAAAAGATTTTAGAAAACTATGCTCATAGAGAACATTGAGAACACAAACTCAGCAGGTGTAGATGAAAAATAGGGAGAGTTAACAGTGGAAGTCAGCTTGCAGATCAACCAGGACACAGATAGCCTCCAGTTTCGGAGCAGGAATTCCCAGGCATATGTTCATCCCATTACTGGCCTTTTTATCTGCCTAATTATCATACACCTGCCAGCCCATGTAAGTGAGCCTGAGAGGGTAGCTGGTGTGGAAGGTAGCCGAGATGCTCTCAAGCTTGTTCTTGGTCCATTTTTATTGTCCATAACTCTGAACATCTGCTCCATGACATGTATCTACCTACTTTTCCACTTGCGCTTCCCTCAAATTCAGCATCCAGGACTCTCCCAGAAAAGCAAAGAGCAGCTCGCTCCTGCTTTAGTTTACCTCTGACCTCTGCTCCATAGCCTCAGTTCCCAGGGAAATCCAACCTTGCAACCTGTCTTGATCACAACTGCCCAAAGAGATATTTAATTACAACTGGGTTTAAAGGGATTCCATGAGAAGTGACAAGCATAAGTTTGGATTTCAAAATCTGGATATCACAATTATTCCCTGTATAAAGTTTCTATATTTATCAGTCCTTGTTTTCAAAAATGTTATTGTGGTTAATACATTCTAGCATCCTTTGTAGATTTCTTATATACCTGGGGTCCTCATTTCTCACAGGCCATTAAGAGCCCAACTTAAGATGCAGTCCCGTGAATATCTCCCAAATTACTACATCTCACAGAACGGGCCCCCTTCCCTGACCTGAGATTCCTCTATAGTTTTGAGATCTCCCTAGTAGTGGGTTATATGTAATGAGTGTTTACATTGTGCTAATGTGTTGTGCACAATGTTTTGTTGTATCCTGATTATGTGCTTACAAGGTTCAGTACTATAATACATCCACTTCAACTAACTTATTTAAGACAACTTGGCTAAAAACACTGAATCAAAATCAAGCCTGAGTTGAAGGCTATTTTCCCATTGCACCAACAGTCTTAGATTGTTCTTTAATATCTCTTAGTCTTATAAGCCTAGACTGTAAATTATTCTTGCTCTGAATTTATATAACATTAATTAAGTATTTGTGCACATAGTACATATATTGTGTGGCTGGAAAATCTCTATGTAACTGGAAAAAATAACGCCCTTTAATTTCACTTCAATCCACAGATTTGCATAGATCCACTATAATAAGCTATGACTATATGATGATAAAACAATAGAATTAGTCAATTCAATGTGGAAAAAAAGCAGCAATCAAAGTGGTTATAAGCTATCAAGTGAATCAAAAACTGATTCTCTGAGATTTTCCTATTTCCATTGTTCAAGCTGAACCTGATTTCCTGGTGATATTTCTCCTAGGCGTTAGCATAGCCTCACAGAAGGCATGTAGATACTGAAAAGAAGGAATGTATTTTTATTTACAGACAAAGCCACCCAAAAAAATAATTACATGAACTTTTTAAATGTCTTTACTCATTTAGCTGAGTTGAAAATATTTTTGTTTCCCTTTACTCAGGGTATAGGAAATACGTTTCCTCTGGGAGAAACTCTGGCTAAATAGAAGTGAGGACATCTCACCTCATCTGACCTTATAATCATACCATGAAGATCAACCTTTAAATTCTTGCTGTCCCATCTCCAAAGCGCCCCAAAGAATGTCATATACCCAGAAAGCTGGCACCTGGATGAGCTTCAAAGTCCCCACATGGGCACTGGGGTGAGCTCATCACATCAGGCTAAAAACCAGCCTTTGTTCCAGTATCACGTCTTGCCTTAGTAGGAGATGGTTTCCTCACAATCACATCCATTCATGAGGGGAGCCTGGGGTCCACACCGAACAACTCTTCATTGAGCTGGAGAGAAAACAGGGAAATAGCTGCCGTGCTTTCCCAGTGATGCTATTAATATTTAAGTGCTGTTCTCTGGGCAGGGAGGGCGGGGGAGGCATAAAACCCAACTCTAAGAAGGCTCTGACCTATCTTCATGATTATTGTTGCATTAATGAATGGATTGATTGCTGGTGAAAAGGGGAAAAAATCACATCCATGCAAATTTCAAATAACCACCAGAGGTGGCTAGTTTTAGCCAAAGATGCTACTTATAAAAATTGCAGCTATTACTATGGATAACAAAAGATTTTACATCTAAGCAGAGTGCTGAAGTTTTGTGATAGTACATTCATTTCCATTCTGGCAGTTGAACATGTTATTAATGAATAACAATGTTAAGTAATAAACCTGTAAAATCGCACATATCTCAATTCAGAGCTCTCGCTGTATCTCACCATCCTCATCGAATTACAGAAAGCAAATGAAGTGAAGCATAGGCTCAATTCAGTGGGGTTAAGTGATTTGCCAGGAACCACTTAGCAAGTGAGCGAGTACAAACAAGGACAGAATCAGCGGGATCCTTCAATAACACTGGCCCACACACCACCATGGCATCTCAGCTCAGGTTTCCCAATCAGAACCACACTCAACAGGGACTGGAACAGCTTGCTAATCCTTCCCACTGTTGTCATCATGAAGATTCTCATAGCTATGCAATCAGAGAGTCTTTTTCTTCCATTTACTTTATTTTGTTTCCCTTCCCCAAGTCATTTATTGTCCCCACATACTGTCTCCTGGGATAGCTTCAAGTTTGGGAGAAAGATCAGTGAAATGCCTGCTGCTGTTTATTAAAAGGGGAAAATACCAAAGGTCTCATTACATAAACAAATAACTACACATTTCTCCTTCTTTTTCCTGTCCTGCTTCTTTTGCTCCTGCTTTTTTCTCTTCTCCATTTTCATCATTAATGTCACAAGAAATAGGATATCACTTTTAATACTGTTGAGACATTAAAAAGGGTTTGTTTCCTCATCTTTTCCTTTCAGATTTTCTTTTCCTTAAAAGTCTATACATGCTATTAACCCTTCATTAACATTAAAAAATCAACATCATTTTTAAAACCTTATCATATTTAGAAGGTGTTCATTCTGAAATTCAAAGTACTTTTATTTCTTTTTTCTTTCTCTGATGGGCCTATAAGGAGTAGAGACAAATAAAGATAATTCTTTTTTCCTCAGCCCAGTGATTCTGCCTTTAGATCAAGGTTTGTTGACCATGGCATTAGACATTTTGGGCCAAATAACTCTATGTTGTGCAAGGAGGCTATCCTATCATGTAAAATGTTTAGCATCATTCCTGGCTTCTATTCACTACATGCCAATAGCAATTCTGCCCCCCAAGTTTTAACAACCAAAAATGTCTCTAAACGTTCCCAAATGTCCCCTCGGGTGGGAGGCAAAATCAACCCCAGTCAGGAAGTACTCCTCTAGAAATACTGCCTGGTTGTCTTTGTGTTGTGTGTTGGAAAAGGAAGAAAGTTATTTTGAGTTTTGTGTGTGTTATTCTTGAGGTGGGGATGAAGCTGGGGATCAGTGAGGTGAGAGGTTTTCTTTAACAATATCTACTCCTATCATATAGGTCTTGAGAGAATTGCTATGAACACCACAAGGTTGGTTAAAAGAGTCTTTTGTTTCTGGGAAGAAAAATAAAACCTGAAAAATAATAATAAATGCATTGAATAGTAACATATGTTTGATACAGGATGAGTAGACAGCCAAACTGACCATACGCATTTTCTAACTTTTGTACGTGTTAATAAGCCAACACTTTGTGCATCTACTTATTGATATGGCCAAACCAAATGGTAAAAATAAAATATTAAGAACCACTTTTAAAAGGGAACCCTCATGCACAGATGGTGGGAATGCAGGCTGGTGCAGCCACTGTGGAAAACAGTATTGAATTTCCTCAAAAAACTAAAAATGGAACTGCCTTTTGATCCAGTGATTCCACTACTTGGACTATACCCAAAGAATCCTGAAACACCAATTCATAAGAACCTACATACACCTATGTTCATAGCAGCACTATTTACAATAGCCAAGTGCTGGAAACAGCCTAAGTGCCTATCAGTAGATGATTGGATCAAAAAACTCTGGTACATTTACACAATGGAATACTATATAGCCGAAAGAAAGAAGGAACTCCTATCTTTTGCAACAACATGGATGGAACTAGGGAGTAGTATGCTTACTGGAATAAGCCAGTCAGTGAAGGGCAAATACCATATGATCTCACCCATTAGAGGACAATAATGAACAAAACTAACAACAAGCAAAACAGAACCAAATATATGAATATAATGAATAGGCCTTCAGTGGTAAGAGGGAACAGGGTTGAGGGGAGAGGGGAGGCAGAGGCAAGGAAGGGGAGCAGTTTAGACAAGAACCTAGTATAAAGGAACCATGGACATGGACAACAGGTGGGATTGACTTTGGGGGGGAATGGGTGGGTGGGGAAGAGGACAGAGGGGAGCAAAAAGGGGATGAATGTAATACAACAACAATAAACTTAAATTTTAAAAAAAAATTTAAAAAAAGAACCACTTTTATTCTCCCTTGTCTTTATCACAAGACTATATTAGCTACAGAAATCTATTCGAGTATTTTACAAACAACTAATTAATTTTTATCATGCATCAATATGTCATCTCTTATTTGAGGAGGTAAATGTAAATATAAATAGCACTACTGCTCTGAAATAACACAAACTATTAAGGGGTTCTTGAATTTGTGTCAAAACACCAGTAAATCCTGGATTCGTACTTAAGTCTAAAAAATAGATGTCTTCCTTTTTAAAAAAAATATTTTATTTATTATTTTTAGAGAGAGGGGAAGGGAGAGAGGCAGAGAGGAAGAGACATCAATGTATGGTTGCCTTTCACCTGCCTCCAGCTATGGGCCTGCTAGAGGCCTGGCTTGCAACCTTGTTATGTGCCTCAGCTGGGGAATCGAACCAGTGACCTTTCAGTTCACAGGCCAGCACCTTAACCACTGTGCCACTATCTGGGGCCATATAGATGTCTTCTTGGACCACCAATGAAAATTTTCTATGTCAGATTCCAGAATTAACACTCTGAACAGTAAACTTCTCTGTGCTATCAAAATTAAATTTAGGTAGAAAGCACTTTTTATTCAATTCCAACTTATAAAAATGTATCTTATATTTGAAAGAATGACAAGTAACAATATAAGCATCACATATGCATAGATCATCTTCAGGGGTCAAGTGTAAAATAAAGTCAATAAATTTTCAAGTGATTACTTCCCTTGCATGTAAATTTTCTTCTAACTAAAGCAACAAAATTATTTTGTCTGGAAATTGGAATCCTGAGACTAGGCAAATTTATTCTTAAGTAGGCATAGGTGGAACATAAATCAAAGAGAACATATCCAAAATAGTGAGAATAAAGTTTATACTAAGGAACTGAGGTTGTCATTTTGAAAATAGTTTTACTGAGTGAATAATTAAAAGCATACTAGAAAATTTCAATAAAGAAAGAATAGAAGATATTAAAGTATTTTATGACCCTGTCATCAAAAGGTGATTGCACTGGGAGGATCCAAATTGCTGTCTTGCCTATAATTAGCTCTGTGATCCAGGGCAAAACTGCCCAATGGCAGTAGTGAGGGGCACAGAAACTGGAAGGAGAAGGAGAAGGAAAAGCAGACCAGTAATTTCAATTTTCTTCATATATATTTTATTTTCTAGAAACAGATCACTTAACTCCCCTTGTATTTAAAAATCAGAAACCCAGATGACAAGACTGGACTAGTTGGCACTCTGGAATGTGATTATTTACGTGACTATGTCCATACCCTCATCTCCGGCGTCCTTGATACAATAACTCACTGTTGTTTCACCATGTATAACATAAGTAAATCTCTAATTTTAGACAATAAGAAAATCATTTCAATAACCTTTAGGGTGGCCTTAGCCTGTCTAATCTCACCACTCCCCACCCTTCAAGGCAGGCACCAGGTCTGTTCGGGTCTCCATTATACCCTGAGCATGAGCACAGTGCCTAGCAAATAACAGTCACTGAGAAACTATCTGTAGCATAAGTAAATAATTCTATGCATCAAATCTGATACAATAAATCTCTATCACTTGATTTTTTTGGTTGTCAATGGATTATTTGTACAGAAAATGGTAAGTGACACTCTGTGGTAGCATGCAAGTGTCAATGCAACACATTTCTAAGGTCTATCAATATTTTAGGTGCCCCAAAGTGACACGTTCAATACTAATAATAGTATGCCATCTGAAATCCTTTATATAAGTCTTTAGTTCCCACTAACAGAAATAACAACATAAGCAGAAGCGCCAGATTCTGAGGAAAAACACAAAGAAACCAACTCCAGGGGAATTTCAACATCGAGAACAAAATATTAAAGACTGTTATTCTCCCCAACAGACAGACTTAATTTAAAACTGAGACTGTCCCCATCTGTAGCCATCACTCGCCATCTGGTTAGGTCTAATTTGGTGTATCACTAGCATTAAGTATAAGTTTAAATTCTGCTCCTCTAATGCAAACTCCAGAAAAGGTGGTCTTATTCTTTTCTGATTGTGAGCTAAATTTTCATCCTTGGACTATTTCATCAAGTCATGAAAATGCTCCCAGAGGACCAGGTCAAGGGCCACTGAGCCCAACCTCCTGTCAGGACCAAATAGGATGGCAGTCCCCTGTTGCAATTCTTGCAGTGAACCTCCTTCATGGCCCAGTTTCCACTTGTTTTTAAATGTCAAACCTGCAATCAATGTAAATACTGACCTTAATATATCAATGTTCTACATGGGTGTAAGAGGCAGAGTTTTGACACATACACACTCAAATTCCAACTCCCAGGTGCACGATCCTCTTCCCTTGAGTGCAAGTGGGACCTATAAATAGGATGGAATAGCCATAGAAGACCAGAAGGGGTTGGGAGGCAGAAAATGCACTCTTGCTCTCCTGGAAGAAAGCAAATAATCCACACTGTGAAAATACTTCTAATTGCTGAAAGTAGCTCCTTGCCAGCAGCTAGCAAGGAGACAGGGGTATCAATCCTATAAGCCCGGGAATAGAAAGAACTAGACCCACTAAAATGTGAGGTGGTAATAAATAGGTACCATTTGAAATCCCTAAGTAAGTTTGTGGTCATTTATTGTCCACCAATAGAAATCTAATACAAAGGGGAAAGAATCATGCACACAACTATGAAATCACATGGCTGAGTGGAGGGTCTGGAAGTTCATTCAGTATAATGAAGAAGGCTAGGCTCCAGTTTACAAGGGTTGAGCTACACTTGGTACAGGCACATAGGCCATCAGATAATGAATGGTGCTACTATAAAGTCACTGCAACCGCAGGGATCATAATGGCAAGGCAGAGCACATGCTTTCCTTTGCCTAGCACAATGACCAGTAGTACATAGTAGGTGGTCAATAAACATGTATTGTTGAATTGAATTTAATAATAAGTGAAATACTCTCTTAGTAATTAAGAAAATAGTAAGCACCCTGACTGATGGCACAGTGGATAAGGTGCCGGCCTGCAAACCCAAAGGTCACTGGTTCGATTCCCAGCCAGAGCACATAGCCAAGTTGCAAGCCAGGTCTCCAGCCAGGTCTGTGGCTGGAGGCAAGTGAAAGGCAACCATACATTGATGTCTCTCTCCCTCTCTGCCTCTCTCCCTTCCCCTCTCCCTAAAAAAGAATAAATAAAATCTTTTTAAAAAAAAAAGAAAAAAAAATAGTAAGCATGTTTCTTTGATGAATCTTTATATGCTTCATGAATCTGCTGTGTCATAATGTTATTGCCACTTACCACCCATGTAACAGAGTGGCTGCAGGAATGCTCATCACAGGTGTTACCTCCCAGGGTGAACTCAGATGGGTGGGTATGGAATAGCATTCATTTTCCATTTCATATCCTTGGAAATTTTAGCAAGAAGTGTCAAATTTTTAATAACAAAAGTCATACTTTAACAATAAAAAAAGTTCAATCTAAGAGCATGCCTGAAATTAGACACTTTTTAAAATCTAAAACTATAAGCAGAAAGTCTTTTCATTGTATTGCTCAACGTTTTGCCAGGTATTTAGTACAGCAATGCTGAACAAGCTGCTCAATTACAGCGGTGCGTCTTTTTTGTTTGTTTGTTTGTTTGTTTGTTTGTTTTAAGATTCTATTATTTTCAAAGAGAGGAGAAGGGAGAGAGGCAGAGAGGGAAAGAGACATCAATGTAAGGTTGCTTTTCACCTGCCTCCAGCTACAGACCTGGCTGGAGACCTGACTTGCAACCTGGTTATGTGCCCCAGCTGAGAATCGAATCAGCAACCTTTGGGTTTGCAGGCTGGTGCCTTAATCCACTGTGCCACCAGCCAGGGCTTTTATGGCAGCACATCTTTTTGGGGGTCTCTTTTACTAGATGCTCTAGGGGTACAAAGAAGCAATATCCAAAAAAAACCACAAAATGATAATATTAATAATGACTATAATTTATTAAGTCTACTACATGCTACACATTGTGCTGTTTGATAGATTACATCACAACTTTGCCCCATAAGGAGCTTGGAATTTATCTGAAGAAATCAAATACAATTATAATTTAATAATAAATTAGAATAACGGTGAAGACTTCTGGGCAGTGTGTACAGGCCAAGGTGAGCTGGAGGGTACTATATGTGGCAGAAGCAGCAAGGGAAACGCAGAGGAAGAGTGGCATCTGTGGGAGGAGGGCACAGAGGAGGCTAGGAGTGGAGCTGGGAGGAAACTGGGTGCCAGCCTGGCTGGATCAGAGGTAGGTTCTGAGAAGAAGGGCAGCTCGGGGGTGGGTGGGCTTGGCTGATGCTGCACCATGGGCTTGGGGAGCCAAGTGAACAGGTTTTCAGTTCATTCCAATCCAAGTCAATATTTACTTACTGTATTTGGAGGAACACTATGAGTTACAGCAACCCGCTAAAGATTTCTGAAGCCAAAGTGTTGGAGTAGATTGAGTTGGGGGGGTCAGGCAAACGAAGCAGGCTGAAGGAGAGGCGGGAGCGCTCAGGGGACCTCGCAGTGGTCCCCACAGGGGGAAGATGAGCATACAATGGGGCAAAATAGTAAGAGGAGGAAGTATTTAGAGACATCATGAAGGGTTCATTAAAAGGAGGGTTATTAAATGGTGTGGAGAATGGCAGAGGGAGAAAAGGAAATGAAGGTGCTGATTTTAACCCTATGGGATAGGGAGTGGCTTCACTGACAGGAGCAGAGATGATACCTTTCATGGGCTCCCTCAACTGCTTGAATGCCATCAAGCTACTCGTCTCTCTAAGGCTTCCTGAGGTCTGGCCCCTGTTTTCTCTCTGCTGTGCAACCTGTGTGCACGTGAGCAGGCAGCACTTGGGACCATGTGACCAGCAGGCCTCTGAATGCAGGGGGGCTCTGCTTCCCCTTCCCTGTGTCCTTCCCTTCTAGATACACCTCAAGTTGTCTTTCTGTTCTCCTCTCCTGAAAGCCCTTCTCAAGTCCACCAGTCTAATTTAGTCATTTACTTGTTTATTTTTAGAGAGAGGGGATGGGAGGGAGAAAGAGAAAAAGAAACATCAATGTGAGAAATAAACATCGATTAGTTTCCTTCTGTATACACCCCAACTGGGGACCAAACCCACAGCCCAGGCATGTGCCCTGACCAGGAATTGAACTAGCCAGCTACTTTCAGTTTTCAAGACAATGCTCAACCAACTGAACCATGCCAGGCAGGGCTCACACCAGTCTTATTCAGATGACCCTTTGCTTGACATACCTAACACTCATGAATAAATATCTCTGTCACAATATCCATTAAGTTGTTTAGTTGTTATATGCTTCTCTGTTTCCCTACCCTAGGCTGTGAGTTCCTGAGAGCAAGGACCACATCTTGTTTGATTTTTTGTGCCCAGCACCTAGAACTATGCCCAGCACATGGCAAACATGCAATAAATTTGTTGAAGGAATTCTGAATTGAGCTTATCTGAATTTTAGGTGATGATAGGACGGACGAGCCCTAGTATGATTAGAACTTTATGTTCAAGCAAATTGCTAGCATATTTTAAATGGATTTAAGATCCAGACAGTAAGCAAAATATTCACAACTTAGCTAAGTACTTTAAACACTGCTAAAACTATGATAAAATTCTAAGTGCTAAGTGGAACCCCAATATTTCCACTAAAGTGATCTCCAAAACAACAATTAGAGGAGTTACTTCATGCCAGTATTTGAAATGAATAAAAATAACAACTTCAAAATAACACTCTCTAGACACCCAAATTGTCCTGTGCAATCACTATCTTCTAAGAAGAAATACGTATTTAGGGAAAATATATCAAATTAAAGGTGATCTAGTACACATTTATCTAGATTGCCTCTTGTGTTTGCAAAATACAGGAATTACACGCAAAGATGAGTTAATAATAATAATAACTTCAAAATTTATATTTTTAGGCTACTTTTATATGCATTCTTCATTTGAGCCTCACAATATCCCTGTGAAGAGCCAAGATATTACCATCACCATCCCCATTTTATGAAATGAAGATACTGAGGCCCTAAGCAAGTCCTGAACCTCTCCCCTCACCTTCTCTCTCTCCCTTATGGGATCAGTGGCTTTGCTTTTCTCACTTTTGTCTGTGAGGCAAGGCTGATCCAGGCATGTGGTATCCAAAGCTTTATTCAAATTGGAGTACCTTCTTTAAAAAAAGGAATGCAAAGTCATTAACATAAGTTAGGTATGAAATGTAACTTTAGGGCTTTACATATATTAACTCACTCAATCTTCACAGTAATCCCATGTAACAGTTAGTATGATTATATCTATGATGCTCTTTCAACATTTATATAACATACCCTTAGCTGATGTCCAGAATGAAGAGAGGCACACCAGTGCCCAGACCTCTAACCAGGTTGGCGCCATATGAAGGACAACCCACTTGTCTCTCCTACCTGCATGCATGAGATCCATCCAGAGACCATAGCCTATAGGCTGCCATGGAAGCCAGACCCTGAACCAATCAGGAATTCCTGCACCTGGGCCTGTGCATTCCACGACTGCTATCATTGTAACTATAGCGCTACATAAATCTGTCTACAGAATCTCAGAAATAATCCTCTTTTCATGATTCTCACGGGGTTTTGTTTTCCTGGGTTTGTTTTAAAAAGCTGTTTTAACCTCCCCAGACAAGACAAACCTGCACATGAGAGGACTCCATCATCCCACAGCAAAGGAGATCCTGATGTAGTAGAACCTTGAAAGGCTGGGCGTGCATCCTAAACTATGTTACACTGCATTTCAACTGACATTTTATAATTAAACCTTTCTGGATGAAATTTAAGACAATCACATTACAGTTCACGCACAGTTCTGTGTCCTTCTAAATAAATTAGTGTCCAGTGTACATGCAGCTGATTTACTAGGCAGAATTTGCTTATTGTGTGAAGAGATGTCAATATTATGTAAGACTGGCTTCATAGCTATAGCATAAAGAGGGGACATGACCTTCAAGAAAGCACACCTACCTTGAATAATATGTAACTGATCTAATAATAGCATGCTTGGAGTTGTAGAAATGGCCACTAAATTATTTTTGAAGCTTTCAAAAATTTTTTTGAGTATCTTCCTTCTGATACCACTTTTTCCTTATCTCTTACTTTTGTTCCAGATAGTCTAGAAATTCTTGCATCATTAAAAAGATAAAGTTTTTGCATATGCCTGGACATTTGACATTATATATGATAGTAAACAGTCACTTGAGACAAGGTCTAATAATATCTTGAAAAAATATTGTTTAAACTGAAAATTTTTTAAATAGCACAATTGTGCAAATTTTTGCTTTTGCAGTCATCTAATGCTCTTTGATTTTTAAAAATTTGTACTAAAATCATTGCAGAATTGTAACTGTGAAATGTTTTTTAACTTTTCATTTTTAAAATACAAATCTTAAATGTGAGAATTTCAAGAAAAAGAATTATTTATGTACTATAAACACACATGATAGTCTTTGTAATTTCTTTCAGCCATTGAGAACATTTGTTTTTCCAAAGATGTAAAATAGCATTAAGGAATGTCCCATATTAATGTTTTATTTCATTTAAAATTTACATAACAGTAAGTTGTCTTCTTTTGTGAAAAATAAAAGGTGTATAGTTTATTTTCTATATAATACAATCCATCAAATTTATCAAAATGTTCAAATAAAATGTATGTGACCATTTCTTAAGCAGAACTTAAATATGTTTCCCCTCGATCTATGTATAAAATATAAATCATCATCCACCTATCACTTCATTCATTCAATAGGTATTTATTTAGCACTTACCATATGTCAGGTCCTAGACCCTAGGTATAGGAGACAATATCTTTGCCTTCATTGAACTTAAATTTGAGTGAAACCATCAGAGACCTTCAGTGATATTTAGCAAAACATTTGTGTATATTCGTCCAATGGAAAGATACATTGGGAATTCTTCCTAAACCTTTTAACAACTGTCAGTGATGGAAAATAGCAAAAACAAAATTTTAATTTAATGAAAGAAGAAATGACTATTAAAGCTATTCATTGATTAAAATGACTACCTCACAAAATAAACTCTTAGGGAAAGAAAACTCAAGCTGGATGAGGCTGGAGTGTTGGAAATTTTGCATGCTATACTCCTACCATAGGTGAGAAGTTAGGAGAAATGATCTGTAAGATGCATTCCAACTCAAAGAGTGTGATGTTATCAAATTTGACTTACAGACTAGAATATCTACTGATATGGCTAGTACAGCAATGAGAAGGCATTAGTGTTTAATGCATAATAAGATTTTAAGTTATATTAACTGGTTTCCCTGAAAATTGAAAGAAACTAGGAATTGTAAATTTCTAGTGCACAATTATTTAAGAAGATGTATAAAATGGGGCAAAAAAAGTTTACAGTTGTATGTGAAACACTGAATTTATTCTTATATTATTTATTTTTATATTGTTTTCCATGTGAACAAATGTAAACTTACTTTTACCCCACCTTCTATGTGTTGTTATCCACCTTACTTTTTTAAAGAACCTTAAACATTCTGAAGTTCAATTTTACCAAATTACTTAATTATGTCAATAACAAGTATTAAGCCAATCAACAATATTTTATACTTATTTTATTTCCACCGGTGAAACTGTAACCTCAAAGTGAACATTATTAACTGCAAGAGTTTGAGCAAGCACCCTATTTTGTCTGCGCTTCAATTTCCTTACCTGTAAAATCTGGCTACATAGTGCCCATTTCACAGAGTTGTGGTGAGGATTCAAATAGTTAGCTAGAAAGAACTCTTGTGAGAAGGTCCTGGAAAATTATAAAGTTGTAGAAGGCAAATGGCTCCACAAATATGTCCATATTCTATCCCTGGAACCTATGAATATGTTACATTACATGGCAAAAGGGGTTTTACAGATGTAATTAAGATTACATATATTTAGAAACTGAGAGATTATCCTGGATTATTCCCATACATAATCCCGTAAAAGAACTTCCTCTCCCTGGAATCAGAGAGATGCAGCAGAAGGGAAGGTCACAGAGATTCAAAATGTAAGGTTCCAAGAGACTTGGTATTGCTGGTGTGAAGACAGAGGAGGCAACATGACGAGGAGTGCAGGTCCAGTTTGGGAGCTGAGAAAGGTGGACAGTCCAAAAGGAAACAGTCACCTCATTCCTTCCACCACAAGGAATTGAATTCTGCTAATTATCTGAGTGAGTTGAGAACCTTCAAACTAGAGCTCAGGCTGGCCAACACCTTGTTTTCTGCCTCACGAGACCTAGTGCAGGCTTCTGACCTACAGAACCGTGAGATAAAGCATTTGAGTCATTTTAAGCCACTATGTTTGTGGTGATTTGTTATATCAGCAACAGAAAACTAACATACTTGCATTTGGACTCATCTTAGGGATGAAAGTACATTGCATTATCATTACAGCAAATATGGATGGGGGAGTGTGTTTTGGGTAAATGTAAAAGGCATTTCAGTTAAGGAAACAAGAAAGCTATTTAAAGCCAAACAGAATGAGGAAAACTGTCAAAAGTGGGACTGCTCAGATTTCTAGCTTTTTCTTCAGGGTCTGACCCAGGTTATGCTATAATTATGAAGAGGTAAAAGCTGAATTCTTCTTTGGAAAAATAAAGGAAAGTTCTCAAAGAATTAAAGTTGTTTTGTTTTACTTGAATTAAGTTGAAGGATATAAAACAATTTCCTTCTCATTAACCTTTGTATCTATATTACCTTGCACAGAGTAGCTGTTCAGTAAAAGTCTATTAACTGGGAGAGTGCAAGCATATTTACAATGACTGGCAGTAAACTATTATTAGGCTTTTCATTGAACTAGTACTTCTGTAACAACATCTGTTTAAGGAATTGCTCTAATTTCAAAAATTTCACATTTGTTTTGGCTAAGCATTATGCAGAACATGTGGCTTAGGGCAAACATTACCATAGGAAGCCATATGCCCAAGCAGTGTTTTGGGGGGTATTAGGGCTAAAGAAGGAAGATGATGCTGTCTAGCTTCAGAAGAATTAAATGCATAGTGGCTGCGCCCTGACTGAAGCCAGGCATCCTTGAGGCCAAGACAGAGCATGTTTCCATGGATTGGCTCATCAGGCTAATAGGCTGTTGGCACTTCTCTCCCAGGACAGTTGAAACTCCTGAGGGAGACAGAGCAGGAGGAGGGAGCTCCCAGGTCCCTTGTGATAAACAGGGTCCTCAGCTTTCTCTGCATGAATGGCTGCATTATGTGCAGATGTTCAGTGAACTTCCACAAGCTTTTATGGATGAATTAAGTGGCATCATTATGATGTGATTTGACCAGAAATGAAGCATGGCCCACTGCCATCTGCAAAAACCCTATCTTTCTGAGCTACATTGTACAGGGATGAAGCTAAGGAAACTAAAATTCTCTTCAGAAAACTGATGACTCCTGCAAAGACTATCAATTAAGCTCAAATTATGAAACTCAATTTCTCTTTGCACCATTCTAGTGTTAAAAATCTTTCCCTTCAGTCTCTTCATGGCATTTAAAAAACAACCTTGGGCCATTGCATTAAAAAAAAAAAAAAAAAAAAAAAAAACCTCTCACACAGAAAAATAAGTGGAGCTGAATAAGAAATATTTTGAATATCCACAAAAGTCAGCACTTTCTCTTAGTTAGAAAGGCGTATTATGTGCAAAGTAATCAGATATCCTAATTTGACTTCTCTGTGGCCAGGATCTTCATACCTACCTCACTGAAGACACAAAAGATAGATTTCGTATTTATTAAATGGTAATTGGGAGAAAATGAGATATGAATGCAAAAGGGAAAAGGAAGAGAAAGTATTAAATGGAATGGATGGAAAGTTCACACCTACTATAATAAGCAGAAGGTTTCAGAATATTCAAGAGGACACGGAATGATGATCCTTTCAGATGACTTTTTAGATTATCCTCTCTGAACACTTCAAATGCAATGATGTCAACTAAGTGGTAAATGGAAATGAACAATGCTTTGTGAAAAACAAAACACTGGTCAGAGGAGGTATAAGAAATTTAAAAGAAGAAAAAATATTTTAAAAGCATAGTAAAAAAATTTACTTGGAGATCGAATCTTAGAATGGAGGAGGGCTCTCTGAGTAATGAAAAAATTTATAAAAATACACGGGTGTGAAACAGAGTTTACTCATGTATTATTATTTATGTAATAATTATTATATTATTTGTCTCCTTCTTCTTCTTAAATATTATTGTTATTGCTTTGCATCCTTACCTATTATTTACTTTTAAGTAATGATAGTTAATAATTTAACCTACTTTTGCCCACCCTGTATATTAATAAATTTAGCTATGTTAACTTAAATATTTTCATATCAAATATTTTCATACCATAAAATTAAAAGGTAAAGAAAACACAGATAAAATATTTCTAACAAATATCTTTTAAAGTTTTATCCTTATAAGAGAGAACTTATAAAATTTTTGATATCATGAGATAAAAATATTAAATGAACATAAACAAACTGAAATGAAAAAAATGACCAACTAATCTGTACAAAAATGTGTTCCACTACTAAGTAAGTAAGTAAAATGAAAAAAGATGCTATTTTTTCTCTCAGGTTAGAAAGGTTGTTTATTATTCCTCTTTAAAATAATATCACTCTGGGTTATCAAAGGTACCAAGAGATAAACCAAACCCAGGTAACTAATACAAATAAAAATCAGAAACAGATTAAAAGATGCATGCAGCAGCCGGTTCAGAGAACCTATTTACACACATCAAACCAGAAACACTCAGATATGGCTCTGAAGCAGCTTCAGAGATTCCTTAGTGGCATGAGAATAGCCTCATGACAGGCATGTGAAAATTCAAAATTATAAAAACTGCATGTTCAGTGCCCCAACTTAATTATAACATTTGTGTCTATCTAAATAAGAAAACTCTAGAAGGATATTCATGAAAATAGGGAAAGTGATCACCTTTGGGTTGTAGGAGTGAGCGGTAGCAGAGGATCACTTAGCAAACTGCTTGAGAAGCAGAGGGGCAGAGACAACAAAAAGGTTTTTCTGTTTTCTGTAACAAATTTACGATTTTGAAAGAAAAAGCAGTAAATTAGTCATCGTGCAAAAACGCAGAACATGGTTGGACTTCCTTACATTTCCTGCGTAGTCCAGGATTGTTTTCATGTCGAAGTCAAATGTTGGTTGAGAGCGCTATATTCTTCTCACCTGCTTTTAATGCCTCTGAATGTCTTCATCTGGTGGTCCTAGTTACAACTGTTTTTTATTTTCTTTATATTTTCCAGAATTTTAAACAATTTCTGCAATCAAGATGTCTGCTCAGTATTCTATTCAGAAAACAAGAATTACCAAACTATCCATTTTTTAAATGTATGCCCTATTTTTGATATCTGGGAGGCACCACCATTAATCCCCATAAACTGTCCAAATCTCACCAAATCCTGGTCATTTATGAAGGCTTACAGCAGCGCCAGTGGCAGGCTAGTAAGTAGGACCACACCCACCTGCAGCTGGTACAGTTTGGCTGGGGCCTTCTCTCACCCCTCCATGCAGCTGCTCTCATCCATCACTGCCACCAAGTTCTAACACTGCGTAAGAAGCAAGAACAGCTTTTCAGAGGACAGAAGCCACCTCTGCATTAAATTTTGTATACCTAGCAGGGCTTAGCACATAGTCTGTCCTTGCTCACAGGGTGATTTCAAGAACCAGTGAGCTAGTGTATATGCAATGGCTCTGTAAACTGCAAAGTGTGATGTAAATGCAAGCAAACAACAAGTGAGTTGCCTTGGGTTGCATTATTTCATACAACATGTTATTTTAATATTCCTTTTTATCTTGTGAGTTTTGAAATTATTGAAATAATATGCTTCTTCAGTTATATAATAGTTACCTAGTGACTTCCATTGAAAATTTACCACTGGATAAACCAGAGACGACACTCCATCAGGGAGAGAGAAGAAATAACATATGGTGCACACTCACCCCAAGTGTGAGACTCTACAACTACTTACACTTCCAGGGGCTTCCAGAGTAGAACAAAAGTTACTTAGAGTATACATCTAGTTGTTTTCCAGAGAACATTACCCTAATTCCAAGGCTCAGGATTCAGAATTCTAGTCTTTCACTAAAAATCAGTATGAATACACTGGGATCAAGAATTTCACTTACTGGTTAAAAAAAAAATTATTCATGCGCCCTTAAAATAGAAGCTGTCCATGGAACCCCTCCATTAACCATGGGAAATGAAAACTGTCAGCTGCAGCTCTGAATCAGATATTCATGCAGAAAGAAAATTCCGTATTGAAGTGCACACCTGTCCCAATAATATGCTAAGTTAAACTCAGCTCTGCAATAGTAAATAAATAAATACCCACCCTCCACAAAAAAAGTAGAACAAAACAACTTGCAAATTAGAAAACCCATTGTCATTTGTCAGGCCAACTGACTTTGATGTTTCTATGAAGGCTTTGTAAGAAAACCAAGTTGGAAGCTTTCTTTTAGTCTTCTTTGTTGTTTTTTCTTTTTTTTCCATTTTTCTTAAAGCATAAGCTTTTCTTCTCATCAAATAAAAGCTTTATTAGTGCTGTTAATATGTATTACTTCATTCTACCTGTAAACATAAGTACAAATTTCCTTTCATTGTACTCATTTTGTAGTCACTGAAGAAATGAATTAAACACACATTCAGTTTAGTAATTTTTCCCAGTTTTCAGGTACTTAACTTTAAATACTACACATAAGGGTTTTAACTTTTTTTTAAGTCAGAGAACCCAATTTTTAAAAAAGATTTTATATTTATTATTTTCAGGCAGAGGGGAAGGAAGAAGGGCAGAGAGGGAGAGAGACATCAATATATGGTTGCCTTTCACCTGCCTCCAGCTATGGCCCTGGCTAGAGACCTGGCTTGCAACCTGGTTACGTGCCCTGGCTAGGAATTGAAACAGAGATCGTTGGGTTCACAGGCTGGTGCCTTATCCACTGTGTAGTTTGTTTTCTTAATTTAAAAAAATTTAAAAACCTGGCCCTGGTTGGCCCTGTTATTTACCACAGTGGAACGCTGGAGTTGCTGGGTTGGGAAGTGGGTGGAGGGAGGGGTCCTTAAGTACAGTGGCCCTGACAGAAACGATCTCTGAGGGGGTCACCGGTCATGAATGATTTGGGACTTGAGTCCACATCAGCTACCTAGATAACAAGAACTTCTCTGCTCGTCTTGCTATAGAGATAATAATTATTGCCTTGCAATATGGCACCTCCAAAAACTCACAAAACAGAACATTTTTATTGTAGTAAAATAATATAAAATTTATACCACTCAACTCACTTTAAATGTACAATTCATTGGCATTAAGTATGTTCACAAAGTTATGCAAAATCGCCACTTCCTCTCTCCTGAAGTTTTTCATCTTCCAAAACTAAAACTTTTTACCTATTAAACAACAAATGCCCATTTCTCACTCCTTTCAACACTAAGTAGGACTTGGATAACAAGTACTAAGAAACTGAATTTACTCCATAGTATGAAGTTACAGTATTTTCAAGGGAAAGATTATGTGCTGGCACATTTTTTCAGTGTAAAAAGGAAAGGTTACAGTTAGGGTGGTCCATATTAATAATAGATGCACGTATCTCATATTCAAATAATGTAATAATATCATGGAAACAACTCTCACATTATGGGCTTCTCTAGAAAGAAACAACAGCTTAGCTGAGGCCAGAGAACTCTGTTCACTTAACTCTGCACAGATACAAGGGAGCTGGTAGATTTGAATGTGGAGAGCTGGGAGCTCCACTATATTCTAATTAGGTTTCCCTTCTGGTTTTCTCTTACTGAATAGATGGATGAAGTTAACTCATACTTGCACTTGCATTAGCTTTTGCTATAAAATCGTTAGTCAGCAATGTGTTAAGAAAGGTCTTCTAGGGTTTAGAGAAATCTTTAAATTTCTGATTTAAACTAAGTTAAGAAATATAGAATTGATTGTGACTTTATATTAGATGGGCTTGCTGCCCTGGGAGAGATGTGAAGTGACTGTATGCAGAAAACTCACCATCTCGCCTCTCACCTGGAGATAAAATAATGCTGTAGCTCTGGGTGATTCACCCATGAGATACTCCTTGTTATACACCTTGCCCATTCACTTACTATGCACTGTCGGGGTTGCTGATGTGCCCTGCACCTTCGTAGGGGTCTAATTAGATAAACTAACTACTAGTAAAGCTGGATGATCAAACAGGCTGTGCAGGATTGGGGTCAGCTTCACAGACACCAGTTGTCATCAGAGGTCTATGGTCCAGGTGATGAGGAGCAGAGTTTGGACATAGGACAGTCAGTGAGCTTTTCCAGCCTACAGCCTCAAACATCCAAACATCCCAACATCCCAGGGGACTCAAGTACTTGCAGGAAATAAAAAGAATTTTTTAAAAACCATCCACAAATATAATTTCAGCAAGCTTTTCTGAGTTAAGCATGAAAAGTAAGGCTAATAAATAAGTAGTCCTTTCATGTTTGGTCTGACATGGAGGGGTAGCAAACAAATTTCTGCAACTCTGTCTAGCCTGCTACTTCTCTTCCTGAAACTTCTCTTCAACCCAAGGATGGACCTGAATGGTCATGTTTCACCCATGGGAACTATATCCCTGATCACAGCCAAATGGCCCCAGAACCAAGCAAAGCCAAATGGATTCTGTCTTCCTGAAACTGGGAACAAGGACACTGGCTAGCCTCTGTCGAGCTGTCAGGAGGATGTTTTTCAAAATGTGAATGGAGAAGCAAAAAAGGCTGGCGTATAGAAAGAGAAGCCTATAGCAGAAACTAGGAGGAACTGAAATGAAAGACCACATGGCCTGACAGAGTGTAAAGGAGACTCAAACATAAGTGCCAGGCCTTCATGACACCCCATCACATTAAAGGCCTTTGGACTCCTAGAGATACCCCAGATTATATCTCTGCTTATAACAAATTTCCCCTTTGCATTCCAGTGCTATTTTCTGTGAACGTGTCTTACAAAGGAGGCCTAACTATAAGTGCTTGCATATTTATTTTAATTCTACAAATTTTAAGATGCATTAAGAAAAAAATTGAAGTAATTTTATGAACCATTTTCTTTCCTCACTAGTTGAAAAACTTGAAAGTAAAAGGTAACAAGTCAATGGATACAGATACTATTCATAGTTTCTTTGAAGATATTTTAGCAACATATGGGTCATATGGCTTAAAAATATGTATAAATAGAGATTTATGCCCCTCAGCCACAGGTATTCAATGGCCTCAGACACTCCTTTGTGCTGTTTAATGAACATCTTGAGAGATTTCTATTTGTAATGTACAATGTAATGACTTTTAATTGTTGCATTTTTCTCTATGACAACTCTGCACACAGTTGAATTACAAATTTGGATAGTGTTTCTCAAGCACTTTCCCTCCATGTGCCCATTACAAGTGAATTGTGATTTGTCTAATGTTCATCTTTAACTAAGCATTACCATCAAATATAGAGAAACGTAAATGATGAGAAAATCACTGCTCCATTTAAAAAGCTCAGGTTACAAGCATCCCACCCATTCTAAGCATTTATGACACTCCTAACACCCTGCTGTGGCTCCACCTCTCTCCCAGTTTCATCCTATACTCACTGCAGTTGGTTTGCTCAGCCTGCATTATGGGAAGTTCATCAGATGTGTCCTAAGAGAATGGCGGGGGAGGGGGGGGGGATACGTTTTTATTCTCGCATATATTCTACCAAAGGCTTGGTCAACTGCAGGGTCTGATCAATTATTTATTCAATTACAGAGAAGAGTTATCATATGGTGGCCTAGCCTATGCTTAGCTTTTGTGGAGATGGGGAGAATTAAGAAGCGGGACAGAAGACAGCAACACAACGGTAGAAAAGAACAATGTTGTGAGAGAATTTGCTATATGACAAGGGGCTGGCATGTCCATGTCAGACACACATAGGTCACTCACCACCGCAGCTCTGTAATTCCCTAGCTGTTTTCACTCGGGTCAAGTCATATCTTTTCCAAGCCTCAGTGGACTTGGATGTAGAAAGGGAAGTGCACACATATAGAGTAACATTGTTGTCAGGATTAAATGAACTAACATGGGTGTGTGGCATAGAGTATGGGCTAGCAAACCAAACTTTCCCTGCACAGAACCAGAGAGTAAATACAGTAGGTTTACAGGCCATCTGTTAATCAGCTCAAAATCAGTCCATCTGCACAGCCGCAGGAAAGCCGCTGGAGGGCAGACAGCAGTGGATGGCATGGCTGAGCTCCACAACCAACATCTGGACACAGAAATTTGAATTGTATATTATTTCATGCATCATGAAATATTATTATTTTGGCTTTTTCAACCACCTAAAATGTAAAACTAATTCTTAAGCTGCATTCTCCGTGAGAATACGCAATGAGCCTGCCCCACAGCAAACCCTGAAATTAGTATTAGTATTGTCAATAACAATAATAACTGAGAGTAGAGAGATTCCTTTACTGTCTAATAGGCAAAGAGATATTCTTAAGTAAGTGTGTTACTTTTTCTTACAGTTTAAACTGCAGTTGGAAGGCAGGTTGTGACACGAACTTTTGGATAGTGCCCATGAGATGACAGAATAACCCTCTTGAAGGTTTCAAGAAGGAGCAAGGAAGCCCAGTCTTCCCACTGGTACTTCCAGTTCGTCTGATTTCAGCATGCAGCCTACACATGTCAGTTTAGATAGATCCACGTAGCTACCAATCAAAAAGTCAGAATGGTCACAACAGAAATAAGGAACCAGAAGGGATTTTAATTAAACATACAGAGTAATGACTGATTCTATTTTACTTTCTCATCTACACAATAAATAAGCTTTACACTTTGATCTTTAAAGACTTTCCTAGCTCAACAGTGGTGTCAGAGTGGTGAAAGTTTTGTAGATGAGAAAAAAGCTCCACGCCTATCTAAAAGCATATCATGGATTTATGACTGCTTCTGAGCTTTCTACCACAGATAAGCCAAGTAAGCAAATGAGACTTAAGGAAATCCACTCTTAACAAATTTTCCATGTTGAATGAGCACACCTCACATTTGCAACTAAGGGCTGACAATTCTTTATCCATACAAGACAATGTAGCAGCCACCCCACCCAATGGCACGTGTTTGGGGTTGGTTTTAAGGCCTTAGATTCACCTATCACCACCCCTTGCTGACCATCCTTTGAGACCAAGGGAATACAACTACAAATGTGTTGACACAAGTGCCGCAAGGGGCCAACTTATATTTTTTTTCTTTCTTCTCGACCAAGTGCCCCAGTCCAAGCCTCGTCAGGTTAGTGAACGGAATCAAGATAGGGAGATGGCAAAGCAGTTGGAATTTAAATGCTACCCCCACCCCTCAATAAGGTATTAGGAATAATGCTGGATAATTAAGATCATATAGTCGAGAACCTGAAGATGCAGAAGAATAAACAAAGTTAGAATGGTTAATTTGCTGAATTTTTAAAGGAGTAATGGTGTACAGAAAACTTGGAGGAGAAAATATGGGCTTTTGTTGTAGTACTATATTCATTCCCCCATGGGTTTCAGCCTCAGATTTATATTTATTCACTATGAACAGAAGTACCCCAAGCACTAGACCATGTTTCAATTACTTTCCCTCCTGAGAAGTTCTTGTTGGTAATGTTCGCACTATTGTGCCCGCTGGAAGCACTTTTCAATCACAGAGGAACCTATTCTGAAGCTGGCTTATTGGAAGTCAGTTCCAGTAATAACCCTGGGGCTGATTAGTTTCCCTTGTGACCTTTGACTCTAGCTGTCAACTCTCAGCCCTCCCTTTTGTAACCTCCTTGATGGCCTCAAATGGGAACCACTTTAGTGAGCCTTCCCAGTCTCTCTCTTGTTCCTTTTACTTTCTTCCCCTCCTTAACTATTCAAAGGATTCTGCTCTTAGTTTTACATTTTATTCTCTTGGATGATCTTTTCCAGTACCTCAGCTTCAACCATCATCCATGTTTTTACAAGGACCATATCTACATCTACAACATCATCTGCCTCCTGCACTCCAGGCCAGTATTTCCCATGTCTCCATCTGGATGTTCCACCTCTAACCTAACACAGCCAAAATGGAGTAATATACTTTTCCCCTCTCCCAAATCTTCTTTTATCCTTATTTTCCTACCTTATTTAATGGCAACTCAAAACACCTAGCTACATTGGAATAGGGGATCTTTTCCTCTTTTTCTGCCACCAAAAGCATCTCAAATTCAGCTCTATCTCTCCTTTCCTACTGCTTCTGCCTCCGTTGCATGTTTTTTATAATAGCCACAGCTGGTCTTCCAACTTTCTGAATTTTGTTTCCATAATTCAAAACAATGATGTCACTTTAACAATTAAAGTCACCTAAGCTGCCCTGTTGCCACAGAATAACCCTAAACACCTGGCACATCCCTGTGTCTTCATCCGTTTCCCTCTCTACATTGAATGGTTTCTAGGACAACCTGTTGAACTCTTTCATTTCTCTCAATATTTATCTCAAATGCCACCTACTTTGAAAAAACTAAATAATCTCCATGCATCATCAATTGAATCTCTTGCACAGACTCTTCAGCACTCATGAGCCACTCTGTAAGTATTTCTAGTCAGCCCTTACTACAAGTCACTCTGACTATGTTTGCCATGTGCTATCTCCTTCTTATACTTTGAGCTCCCTAAATCTAGAGGTGACAATGGCCAATGCAGAGCTTGGCAGCAGGAATACTCAGTAATTTTCTGGTAAATAAATGAATGAAAACAAAAAACTTGTTTTTCTTCCATGTTTGCTTTTTCCTGAATCCCATTTGTGATATTCTGGAAAATATAATATACTCCACTGAGATTATTGTTGAATTATTGTCAAATTGTTGAATTATTCAGACACCTAAACATATACAAAATTAGAACCAGATGTTCAACCCAATTTTGTAACTTTACAAGGTTATCAAGGCTTCATGAAAGGGGAACAATTAGGTTCTCCCCAAGGGTGATCAGTGCTGTCTATAACACCTGTCATCCCCCATATTTCTTTAATGATGTACCTTCCAGAACCCCAAACTTAGTAGGGAGCTTGGAGGTCATCTGGCCCACCTGACCCTTGGAAGGGAGGTTTTGTCATGTCAGTTTCTGAAGTTTCCCTCATATGCTATTTCAAAATCAACAAAGTAATTGGAGTGCATCATAAACACCCACTGCCTTGCCCCTGCAATCACACAGGTGATGCTTCAAACTACGCAGGGCAATTGGCTCTATAACTGCCATAAACATGCACAAACAGAAACCCATCTAGGGAGTGAAAAACCATCCGGAGCCCCAGTATCAGCTGAGAGGTAGAAGAAGTTTCATAGCTGTGCAACAGCAACTTATTACCACACTGAAGGAAAATAAATTCTAAAAAGTGAGTTTTGTTGGCAGAGCAAAGAGAAATATGAATGAAGTATTCCTGCCGAGATGTATGAAGAGCTCTATCACCCCATCATGCTGAGAAACAAAGAGTTCCGATACCAGAAACCATATCAGCTGAATCTATTAGATACAAGTGAAAGGACCATGAGTGTGATGATCACACAGCACATGCTGGCAGAAATAGAGCTGGCTTTTCTTCTATTCTCCTACCATAGACCCTCACACTTGACCTTGGGCTAAGAACCTAAGAGAAGAAAAGAAATAACAATGGGATTTTAATGCCCAGTAACACTCGATAATGCTGATTACTAGAGAACAAGCTGTGTTAGTGAAAGAAGAAGAGTTATTAATACTTTCTAGATGTTGGTAAGGTGAGATGAAATCACTGAAACCTACTTCTGGTAGAAAAGGAAAACCATTTGTGAGGGAAGACCAGTCCTTAAGCTGTATCTGCTGGTATTTGCTTTATACACATAGGAAAGTCTTCTTAACAGATTTTTAAGGGACTGGAAACTAACACCTGCCTCATAAGGAAATCTATTGGGGTAATGGAGAGTTGTGTTTTTTATGGGCTGTACAATGAATAGCTTACCAGCCTGAGTCCTGGCCCTATCACCAGCTTCTCAAATTAGAAACAATTGAAACCCTGAGTGGGACTTCCACTCAAGTAGCTTTCAATTTAAACTGATCACAGTAGCATCTACTAACATATAAGTGAGTCAGTAATAGTGTAGGGTAAGCTAGAAAAATGTATTTATGTACATAAAAGAATTGGTGGGTGAGGAAGACATCAAGCCAGTGCATGGACCACACTGTGAGGAGTTCAATTAGGAGGCATGAAGAAGAGGGCAGAGCTCCCCACTACCCAGAAATTGGGAGCAAGAGGAGCCATGAAATGAGCAGCAGGGTGAAAGGAGGGTTGCCAGATCAAATATAGGATACCTGTTGAATCTGAATTTCAGAAAAACAGAATAATATGAAGTGTAAATATGTCCCAAATACTGACGAGAGATACTTATACAGAAAATTAATTTTTATTTATCTTAAATTCCAATATAATAGGATACCCAGTATTTTTTTATTCACTAAATCTAGCAAAGTGAAATGAAGAAAATCAGATCTTAATGGAAAATGGGCCTTAAATGAGAGAACAAGAACTGACTACCTGATTTCTAACATCCAAATGAGGTGGATTTCTTAGAGGAGAGAACATTAAGTTGTCCCAGGAGAAGGACTCTGTTAGAAGTGTGGTATCTGACAAGAGAGAATTATGGGTTCTAGCCAAGGAATGATGACCTATGTGTGACCCAAGAGGGCAACAAGAGGAAGGGACCCCAGGAAGAATATAATGTGAAGGGAAAAGAAGATTCTTATCATGAGCAAGGGTGGAGCCAAGATAAATAATATTAAGACTATACCGACTGTTTCTGTTGTGATGAGAATCAAAGGGGACAACTACTTCAGCCCAAACCAAAATGTTAAGTTACATGGCATGATTACCTTGGCCAATTAATAAAGAGATGAGAGAGAGAGGGAGAGAGAGAGAGAGAAAGAGAGAGAGAGAGAGAGAGAGAGAGAGAGAGAGAGAGAGAGAATCATTTTCCACAAGAACATTTTTAGAAGTGGAACCAAAAAGAAATAGTCCCTTATTTTTGGTATCTACTTGTTCTAGCAGGAAAAAATGAGGCACCTCTCTACTTCTTTGGAGAAGTCCCATAGGAGAGGAAGTGAAGCTCAGTCTAGATAAGCACACATAAGGAGATAATTCAATTAACTCTGAAAAAAACTAAAAATACTAAATCATTCATTTATTTGTTCTCTCAACAAATACCTCTGAGCACTCACCGTATTCCAGGTACTGTGCACCAGAAAAGCAATACAAAATTTATAGTCAAGTAATTCACTAGAGATACTGATGGCTCAGGCACCTTTACAAAAAGTAGCCAACACTTCATAGGTAAGAATCTTGAGCCCTGGCTGGTGTGGCTCAGTTGGTTGGAACATTGCCCCATAAATCAAATTGATAGTGGGTTCAATTCCCAGTTTGATCCCCAGTCAGGACATGTACAAAAAAGCAACTGATTAATGTTTCTCTCTCACATCTCTCTCTCTCTCTCTCCCTCTCTCTCTCTTCTCTCTCTAAAAGCAATGAAAAAATGTCCTCAGGTGAGGGTAAAATAAATAAATAAAATCACCTTGAGGTTCAATCATCCTCATATATCAATAATACAAGGAAGATAAAGAGATACTGTAATAAATGCTATCAAAAGAGGCTTTGATGTAATATGAAGCAAAATCTTCCTACTCTCAAATTAATCTAATAATAAATTAGATTTTTCTTTCCAATATTTATTATGTTAACTGTTTTTCTTGAAAACCTTTTACTAAATAAAGATAAAATTTGTCACAACTTCTGAAAATCTTTTCCTATCATAAAAATATTTTTGATAGACTTACCTGAGTTTGCATAGGCATTCAACAGATTTAAATGCATAAAAACTTAAATGGCTTTATTTTTTTTAAAAACAATAGCAATTAAATGGCAAAGTACAAACGGGAAAGTACTCCACTTATTGCAGGTGAAGGGATGTTACTCTTATACTAGCAAGAACTCACTTGAAAAGATAACAATATCTTCCACATCAAGTAAAAAATGGACAAAAGTCATGAAAAGATTCATAGAAAAAATGAATATAAAAAATATGGACTAGAAATACTAGAAAGTATTATGCTTAGTGAAATAAGCCAGTCAGTGAAAGACAAATACCATATGATCTCACCCATTACAGGACAATAATGAACAAAACAAATAACAGGCAAAACAGAACCAGATATATGAATACAGTGAATAGGCCTTCAGTGGACAGGGGGAAGGGGGCATTGGAAGGGGGAAGGAAAAGGCAAAGAAGGGGAGCAGTTTAGTCAAGAACTTAGTATGGAAGAACCATGGACATGGACAACAAGTGGGATTGACTTTGTCGGGGAGTGGGTGGGTGAGGAAGGGGACAGAGGGAAGTAAAAAGGGGATGGATGTAATACAACAACAATAAAATTAAGTTAAAAAAAGTTAACTTCTCTTGAGTCCTAATTACATCAATCATTAGCTAAAGTTTTCACCTATCAATTAGCAGTTATTTAAAAAAATTAAAGTATTCAACTTTAATGAGAGTAGTGAGTGAAGTTCAGTCTCCTGTTGTATAAATTAGTAAAAACATTTCTAGAAGTATAACTCAGCACTATATGTCAAAAGCCTTAAAAATGAACATATTCTTCCTGGAATTCCATTTCTAGAAATCTGCCCTAAGGAAGTCATCACATGTACGTATTTCCAAAGGTTTATGAACAAAGATATCACACTATTAGTGGAAAAAAAGGAAAGCATATAAATGTTCATCAATGGAAGAATAATTAAAATGGAGTATTGTACAGTCATTAAAATCACATTTAAAACAATTTAAATGACCATTAAAAATAACTGATATAACCTTAAGTATTTCAAATTAGCACACAAAACTATATTTACATATCTACAGGTATCATGTTCACAATCATATATGAAAAGAGTGGATAAAAATGTACCAAAATGTCAACTATGATTGATTGAATTGTTAGATTATGAGTAATTACTGTTTTCTTTTAAAATTTTCTCTTACATGTTCTGAGGCATCTACAGTAAATGTGTACATCTTTGGCAATCAAGGCAGTGGGCAAGGAGAACTAGCTTTAGCTGGAGTGCAACAAGGAAAACAGAAATATGGATTAACAAGTACTGGCATTGTCAATGGGAATACAGATTGGTGCAGCCACTGTAGAAAGCAGTATGGTGATACTTCAAAAATATAGATTTGCCTTTTGGCCCAGTGGCCCCACTTCTGAGAATATATCTAAAGAAACCCAAACCACTAATTAAAAAGAACATAAGCACCCAGTATGTTCATTGCAGAATTATTTACAATCACCAAGATAGGGAAGCAGCCTAAGTGTCCATCAGTAAATGAGTGGACAAAACAACTGTGGGACATTTACATGGTGGAATACTACTCAGTCATTAAAAAAAAAAAAAGAAAGAAAGAAAATTTTACCTTTTGCAACAGTATGGATAGACCAGAAGAACATTATGCTAAGTGAAAGAGGCCAGTCAGAGAAAGACAAATACCATATGATATGTGGAATCTAATGAACAAAATGATCTAATAAGAAAAATGAGGACAGTCTTATAGATAGAGAGCAGGATGACAGCTAGTGAGGGGGACAGGGTGGTTAGTGGGTGGAGGGATTGAGCAAAAAGGGCAAAGGACTCATGGACATGGACAATAGTGCACTGAATGCTAAAGGACTCATGGACATGGACAATAGTGCACTGAATGCTAAAGGACTCATGGACATGGACAATAGTGCACTGAATGCTAAAGGGAGGGAGGGGGTGTATGATGGGACTAAATGGTAATGAAAAATACAACAAATATTAAAGTTTAAAAACAGTATTTATGAATATACCAAAAAGAAATATGAAGTAACCTAAGAATATGCGCAAGATTTAGACACATATACTTTGGTATTTATTTAAATACTTATATTCATAATTTATATTTATAATTACCTCTGTCCTGCAAGTCTTTATTTATTGTCTTCTCAACAATACAGTAAAAAAGAACATTTATTAAATTGAACAATAGCAACAAAATCTTTACTCCCAATTCAACTTTTCCCCATGTATCTGACAAGCATGTGATATGCTTGATTCATTTTTTACAGATTAAGGTTTGTAAGTTTAAAATTATTCTGCTAAAAAGTCAGAAAAGCCATCTGGCAGCTTTCTTGTGGTCAAGATTTCTCTAGTTTGACCATGAAGATTAGCAATTTGAGAAAGGGTATTCTATTGCCACTTCAGGCTTGAATATGAGTTAGCGCCCTCTTGTGAGCATGGGATGAAATTTTTTAAATATATTTAGAACTCAAAGACACTCATGGGAAATAACATACAACTGTGCTCACTAGAAACCACAGTCCTTGAAGTAAAACCATCCCAGAACTCTTGATTATTTAGGTTTTCAACATCCAATGCATTTGTATAGGAAAGTTCCTGACATTCAACAGGGTGCTAGTTGTTTTAAATTCATGAAAGGCAACTCAAAGATTCTCTGGTACTGTTGCCCTTGCTTGTTAAAGTTACCATAGTGTAGAAAATAAGCAAAAAGAAAAAATATTTTAAAATTTATCTATTTTAATTTCTTATGGTAAATATGAATTATTATAATCCACATAAGCAAAAGTAATTTGAGTCCTCGATAATTTTAAAGAGTACAAATGGGTCCTGGACTTGAATTCTTGAGAATACTTTTCAAATACCTTTATTTTGCTTCAGCATTAAAAAACTGTATTAAGGCCCTGGCTGGTAGCACAATGGATAAGGTGCTGGCCTGCGAACCCAAAGGTAGCAGGTTCAATTCCCCAGCCAGGGCACATAACCAGGTTGTAAACCAGGTCTCCAGTCAGGTCTGTGGCTGGAGGCAGGTGAAAAGCAACCATACATTGATGTCTCTCTCCCTCTCTGCCTCTCTCCCTTCCCCTCTTTCTAAAAAATAATGAAATAAAATATTAAAAAAAAAAAACTGTATTAATGTTAAACTCAGCAGCTCAAGAATATCTTTCTGGATATTCAAAATCAGAACAACCTTCTGCTTTGCCCTGAGTGAAAAGGCATTTTTGTTTGAATGTAATTTTAGTTCAATTTCACTTCAGTGCAGAACTAATAAGAAATTTTTGAATATCATTCATACATCAATTCAGTAAAAATGTACTGAAAACCTATCATGGGCAAATACAACTACATTTGGTAAATTGATAGTCAGAGGAAATAAAATAGCATCTTAGCCTAAAAAAATTGTGACCAGCTCTAACTAGTAAGTCCTAACACTTGTTAGTACAGGGTTTATAAAAGATACTGTTTTAAGTGCTTATTGTCGTAACTATTTTACTCCTAACAAGGGTTCTATATATATTATTATTCCTATTTTACAGATGCAAAAACTGATTAAGAAATCTGTCCAATGGTATAAATCTGATGAGTGGCAGAGCCAGAATTTAAATGAGCAGAATCTCTGCTCATAACCTCCATGTATAACTTGCACCAAGCAGCAAAGACTTGGAGCTGGACATCATACACACACACATAGCTGCACATGACTTAGAGCAATATCCAAGGCAATGCCATGATTTGCTGAAGTTAGTTCACCTTGACAGAGTGGAAAGAAACCACCACTTCAAGTTTACCATTAAATCCTGGGTTCTGTAGGTTGGACAAAAAAATTGAACTGACTGGAACTTTTTAAAATTATAAGTTGCAAAGAAATGGCCATAATATACCAACACTTCTAAACTATAACTTTTATAAAAAGTTATAAAATCTGGAGAGACCTTGAAATGTGGGAGGCCCAGAAGTATACCATCAGCAAACCAGCTCCCAGTAAAATAACATGTGCACATTCAGTGACATCCATTTCCACATAAATAACTAAGTAATTCAATCAATCAATCATAAGCTGTTATGGACTGAATTGTGTTCCCCTGAAAAATTCATGTATTGAAGTCCGAACCCTCAAGACACCTCAGAATATGAGTCTATTTTGGAAATAGGACTTTTACAGAGGTAAGGTTAAATGAGATCATATGGGTGGTCCCTAATCCAATAAGACCTTATAAGAAGCAAGAGTGACTCCAGAGCTGTGCATGCACAGAGGAAAGATCATGTGAGGACATAGCAAAAAAGACAGTCATTTACACGACAAGAAGACAGGCCTCAGACCATACCAACCCTGCTGACACATTGATCCTGCATTTCCAGCCTCCAGAATGGCGAGGGACTGAATTTCTGTTGTTTAAACCACCCAGACCCAGTCTGCAGTATTTTGTTATGGCAACTCGGAGCAGACTAATGTAGTGCATCACCCTACCTCTCTCACCTTACTGCATTTCAAAAATGCCATAGTTTTAACATAACATCCATCACAAAATTTGTAAATTAGTAAATTGTGACATCCAGATGCTTGTGTGAGAAAAAAAACAACAAACAAACAGAAGTATCCCTAATTTCAAACTGGAAATCTAGACATAGTGCTGGCTCTGTAGGGGACACCAACCAAAGTTACAGATCATGGTCAGACTTTCTTGTCCTCAAGGAGCTGTCAAGCAAAATTGGAGGAAGGAAGACTCACCTACAGAACACTCTCGAGAAAGCATGTATATAAATTCAAGGCCACACATGCCTGTTACATTATAGATTGTCATGTAGTGGTAGTATCATGAGCTTAGGTACTTTATGGTCTATTGTGTAGACAATAAGGACATATCTGGCAGCTGGAGGGGCTGCTAATAGTAGGAGTTCTGGCCACCAGGAAAGTTTATTTTAGAGACACAATGGGTTAAAGAGAGGGCTTTACAGGTCAACTCTTCAGACAGTATGTTCAACTCCAGGATCAGCAGAATGACTGGCAGGACAGAAGACACTGTCCAATAGATCACCCTGCTCAATCTACCAATTATAGTAACCTCAGCATCAAAGAGTAAAACAGAAGTCACAAAATTCAGACAAAGTCACTCATGAACTCCTCAAAAACAATTGTCCTTATAAGTTTCTTAAAAAGATAACAATTTGAACCAGTAAAGTCTGACTATCCATATAACTGTTAGAATACCAATTAGCTCAACTTTTCTGGGAAGCAATTTAGCAATATGTATAAAAAACCATTAAAAAGTCTTTTTTTTACAGGAATTACACTTTAGAAATTTATCTTAAAGTAATGACCAAGAATGCCTCCAGATTTATATAGACAACATTAAGAAGAGCTATACATTTTGGGAAGAAAAAATACACCAAAAACTTTTAAATTTTTTTCTCTGAATTTTGAAATTAAAGATGGTTTTGTTTTTACATTTTTTGTTATGTTTCAAAAAGTCCTCCAATGATCATATATTACTATTATGAATCAACAAATTAAAAACAAAAAGCAATGTTTTCCTTTTTTGCAAGGTTAACCAAGCATGTGTCATTAGAATTCTGATCACAAACCTCTGGGTATTTTTGTGTCTCAGTTTATCCTTGCAGAAAATAAGGACACAAATAAGAATATATTTTAGTATCAACACCCAAAAGTTTTTCAGTCTACAAAAAAAATTTCTGAATTATATGATAGAGAAATTTATTATAAAAATGTGGAGATGTTTATAATAAAAGTACATGTCTCTCACTTCAGAAAGGACCACCTCTCTGGTTCTGCGAGATGAAATATATTCATCTAACACATGGAAAAAATACAACTGCACTGAAATTATTCAATTATTTTTAGTCAATAGAAAACCATTTCCTGGACTATATAGACTACCCATATACTGTACAAGGCCCATCACCTAACCCCTCTCTGGAGCAAAAGGGTAGTCAGTGAACTTACACAATAGAGAGAAGGAAAAAAAGAGATTAATAGATAAGTAGACATCAATACCACCAGAATAAAATGTCTGTGAACAGAATTATTTCCCAAAACAGGAATTCTCAAACTTCTTTGTGAATCGGAAACATCTGGGAAGCCCTCCACAAATTCAGGTCATTGGTGTCACCATATGGCGTCAGAACATCAGGGAACTGGGAACAGTAGGTTTAGTAGGTACCCTAGATGTTTCTGGTGCAGATCAACTGTGGACCATATTTGAAAAACATGTTCAGAATATACAAATATGTGTTGGATTTCTAGGTATACAACTTTCAACCCAAATCTCAGTAGACTAATAAAAATAAACAAAATGTATTTCACTGCTTATTTCAACACACAATTTCCATAAAAATATTTGAAATAAAACATTGGAAGAGTTTTGACATTCCCCAAATTTTCTTTCAAGCACATTTTTACCTCTCTCCAGTTTCTTTCTATCCCTCATTCCTTCTCCCTACCATTCAAAAGAGATTTAATGATGAAACTCTACTTGAATTTGCCTAAAATAGTATAATGTCTGATAGTACCAAATAATGTAACTTCTTTCCAGATAAAGAATGGGCAAATACACCTAATATGGAAAGCTGTTCTTGAAGAGGAAGCCAACATCAGCTCATTTACAGATAGTTATTATTTTTAAAATGAAAATAAATTTCTCATTTTCTTTGGGAAAATGGAAATATGATGCAGTTAAGGGATGGAAGAGGAATGCAAAACACATGAAAATGCACTTTTGTAGAACTCAGAGGAAACAGAGAGGTCCACAGAGTGAGGAAACCACGCATAATTCATATAAATGCACTGTGTTGAAATGATTGACAGAATCTATGCTAATCGCTTTTCTAGTTATTTCAAAATGAAATTGAAAGTGCTGGAATGGGAAAATACTTCATTCTTTACAGTATTTCATTACTTCTCTTCCATATATAAGCACATTCACCCACCCATCATTTCTCCACTATAACTAAAAAAAAAATCAAAGAATTTTTTAAAAAACATGTTTGAAATAAGAATGAATATTTGTTTCTTTAGCGTGTTCATGTTGAATTGGAAGGGCTCCCTAAACTACTACTCACTCTTTCCTTGGGCTTAAGGCAACTAACCTTTTGGTGCCAATATTCACCAAGGAGCAAATTTATTGAACTAACTTTCATTTACTCATTCGTCACAGAAGATTGTTTGGCTAATCTTTTGGCTCTTAATGGATTGTTTATTTAAATGAACATTAGTAGTTCTTAGGACTCAGAAGTTACTGAAAAGGCCACAATGAGTTTTAGGGACAAGAGTAAACAGTAGCACAATGTGTAGATTTGTCAAGCTGAACAAGCATTCCTTGAGGTTTAAGAGTCCTCCAAAGAAGCTGAAACAAGAGTTAAATAAACTATAAAATAGATGAGAATAGCAGTGTCAGTGGGAATAACCTACAGCACTAATGTCCAGGTTGTTAATAGACAATAGCAATAACATTCATGGTGATTATTTTAGTTCATGAATCACTCTCTTTAGTGGAATTGTCTGATTGCAGTATTCTGTTTCTTCCTATAGAATATCTTGCAGAAATATGGTACAGTTTTTCTTCTATGGTTTCTAAAGGGGTTTTTGATAGTTTCATTTGTTTCCATCTGATAGTTTTCATTTCTGTTTCCAGTTGTCTCCTATGTTTCATAGTTAATTTTTTTCTTTTAATTTTTGCAGGTCCTCTACCATGGGCTCTAGTAATGTCTTATATTGTGTATTTCAGAGTTTCATGTTTAGACATGGTAAGCAAAGTGAAGGTCTCAGAAATCTATAGCAATGGTCACATATTTTTGTAGTATCAATAACAGAATTTTGACTGGCTTTTTCTGTCATCTCAGAATTAGGAGAAAAGGCCCAAAGCTGAAACAAACCTAAAACATCAAATTTTCTAAAGAGAAGCATTAGTGGCACCTAAGACCAACAGAAACAACCCTACCACAGTGTTATGAGCTAAATTGTAGTGCCCTTCCCCCAATTCATATGTTGAAGTTCTAACTCTTTAGTGCCTCAGAATAAAAAGGTAATGCATCAAAACAGGGTCATTAGGGTGGGCCCCCATCCAATACAGCAGGTAGCCACACTCTGGAATTTGGACACAGATAGATATGGGGGAAAATGACGGGAAGAGGCAGAGAAGAGATGGCCATCTCCAAGCCAGAAAGAGGCCTCAAAAGAAACCAACCCTAGGCCCTGGCTGGTAGCACAGCAGATAAGGTGCCGGCCTGCGAACCCAGGGGTAGCATGTTCGATTCCCCAGCCAGGGTACGTTGCCAGGTTGCAAACCAGGTCTCCAGTCAGGTCTGTGGCAGGAGGCAGGAGAGATGCAACCATACATTGATGTCTCTCTCCCTCACTGACTCTCTCCCTTCCCCTCTTTCTAAAAATAATGAAATAAAATCTTAAAAAAAAAAAAAAAGAAGAAGAAAGAAAGAAACCAACCCTGCTGAATCTTGACCTCAGACTTCCAACCTCCAGAACTGTGAGAAAATAAATTCTTATTGTTTAAGCCACCCAGTCTATGGTACTTTGTTATTGTAGCTCTAGCAAACTAATATGCCATCTCCACCATCTACTACCCCAGCTGTGGAAAGGAAATAGGGCCCTGTGGGGAGAATAGTATTCAAGGTGGAGAATCCTGTGGGAAAAGAGAAGTATGCTCTCCCTTCCTAATAAAAGTGGGAGGGCCTTCAGGAGTTTCATCCAAAAGGACTAGGGTACACACAATGTGAGGCAGCCTTGCCTTTCTGTGCCTGTCTCAGCAGAGTTCATTAAGTATTGGGTATATTCCAGAATGTAGGGTGCTAAAAACTTTGCATACATTATCTCTTACCACAACCCTATGAGGAAAATCCTATTGTCCCCATTTTACAGATCAGCAATGATGTGCTTGAGCTGGTTACTGAGGCTATTGTTAAATACTGAGTTTTGTAAGCCACAATCCTTGTCAGCCTGAAATCACTACAACAACGGCAATCCCTACAATAGGCTCCTCCCTTTCCCCTTGCCCTCACACATGCTCCAAAGCTGGTTTATCAGCACACCACAGCATGAGCAAAGGGAGGCTCAGAGATCAAAGATATTTGCTCAGATCACAGAGCCTGGAAGTGGTAGGGCCATGCTTTGAGCCCAGGTGTCTGGGGTTCCCAGCACATTTTCTCACCCAGTTTTCCAGAACATGACTAGTGGCCAGAGCAGCCTATTATGATGAAAGAGTGCCCAACTGATCGAGAACTCCACGCTCTCTGCATTTTTCAGTATTTCCTCTCCAACACATTATACTCTGGTGACACTTTTATCATTGATCATTCAGGATCACTCTATGTGGAGCAGCTGACAAGAACTAGCAGGCCCTCCAGGGAAGTCCAACGCCATTGCCTTTCTTGGTAGGGTATGAGTCATGGGTGCTAACATCATCCCTGCATTGTTGCCCTTTTCATCAAAGCTTTGTTTGCCCAGAAAGAGGGCAGCATCTGCTTTCCGGGTCAGTGGATGACAATACAAGATCCCATAGTTTTACAACAAAGAAGAATGAATCTTAAAACCTTCTGTTTGTATGCATATAACGGTATGCAAGGTCCTGCATTTTTGAAAAGCAAGGAGGGGTTCATTTCAAAGTGTAAGCACACTGAAAGATCTACAGAAACAATAATTCTCATTGTCTTACAAAACATTACACCTGGATTTTGTGTTTCAACACAAAGATCTTCCAGTATCTTTATTAAGATACTGGAAGAATATTTCATGAGCTGTGAGGTTTCCTCACCAATACACCAAGTGAAAAACGGAAATTGGCAGACTGAACAAGAAAGCAAAATTCCTGCCTGTCCATCCTCATGCATGTGGTTACATCCTGGCTTGGTGGTTAACTGATCCTGGCATCTAAAGGAGGGCATATCAAGGACACCAAACCTTTTTAAATGGAAACTAAGTGATTCAGTACCAAAACAAGAATCAGTAAACATTCAGACTTTAAAAATACAACCAACTAGCACCACCAGACATAGGTCCTCATACACCTATGCCTGATATTCTCTCGGCATCTCTGAGCACCTGCCTTTGTCTCTCATGCCTGCTCTGAAAGTGTGTTCCTTTCCATCAAGCATCAGCTGGCATACAACTCTTCTTTCCTGAAAAGATACTTCATCCATACCCCATCCATTTTCTTTGGGAATAATGCAAAGTGATTGCCTTCCTGCTCCTCCTCACCTCTTCCTTCGTGAGTGCCACAATATCAGGACAAATCTACTTCAGCTTTACTTGTGCCACTTGGGAGACAGAAAGCTTATAGAATCAGATGTCTTACTTTAACATGAAATTCATTACAACTCGCTCAATTATAATTTTCCCATGATCCTTCATAGTCTAGTCTAAACTACCATGTCAGGGGGCAACATCAGGCAATGAAAGAAAGAATTTGAGATGAACACATTTTACACAAAGGGCATTTTAAAATATTATCTTTGAGGCAATAGCATGGTTTACAAACTGTCTAAAACTATACTCACACCAGTGGCATGGTCTCGTCAAGATAGACGTAAACATCCAGGAATGCGCAATAGAAAGAGAAGCAAATAGAGATAGTTGTTCATTGTAATCCCATCCATTACTTTTCGAAAGGCAGGGAGCATGCCTGTATGGTTTGCTTCCATCCTCAGTATTCTCTTTGGTACCTTGCACACAATAGAGGCTTGGTTAGTTTTCTACTGGACTGAACTAAATTATCCTTGAAAGGCCATGATATTAGAGTAGAAAGTATATGGATTCAGAGTCAGAAATTCCTGGATTTAAATGCTTTGTCAATATTTACCTATCTATTACCTCAAACAAATTTTTCACAATTTTAGTTTTCTTCTCTCTAAAAAAATGAAGATGATAACATATAGCCCATGTGTAAAGAATATTTATTGAGGAAGCTTGTGAAAATATGTAGCACATGGTAGGTGATAAAAATAACTATTTTAATTTATAATTATTAGTTGTGCAATTATATAGGTCAGGTACTATATACTCCTTGAATCTATCCTAATAGTTACTCTTAAAAACCTCTTGCCTTAGCAAACTATTCCTCAATTGTACACAGAAGAAAGGAATTTCTAAGGAGATTATATTTGCTGTTCTTAGTCCATGAATTATTTGGCCAAGAAGTTTGAATCTCATTTCTATATCTATGTATTTATGCAGAAATTTATTTTTCCTATGACTTAGGTATGGCAAGATACACCCATTTCTGGATGCTAAAATTGTTGTCTTCCCCTCAGATATGGCATGTTGGAACCTACATGGAAATCTCCCTGTCATAGAACAATCCCGAGTGTTGGGGAACTTTGCCTCATGCCCTGGAGACTCAGGTTTACTGAAATGTCAAAAGGTCCTTCTTACATAGAAGCCTCATTTCCAGGTCCTGGGCCCAGAGGACAGAATTTGGAATAGTGTGCTTGAAGAGCAGGGTACTCAACGCACTAACAGCCTAATAAAGTAGCTTTAAGGCTGCCTTAGCCTCCCCTGCTTTCAATACCCAGTCCTGCTCAGAGTGCTTCACAGTACCCATCTCAGGGACTTAACATGTTAGGAAACCCTGGTTATTCATTGTATTCACCATGTGCCATGCCATTCCTCATACATTATTCAGATCTGCTGGATAAGCCTCAGAAGAGCCCTATGAACATCCTCATTTTAAGCATAAAGAAACAAATGCACAGAGAAATTAAGTGATTGACTTAAGATCATTCAACAAGCAAGCAGAGAAGTTGGGATTTGAACCAAGTAATCTACCTCTGAAGTTCATGGTCTAATTTCACTAAACTGCCTCTCCAGGGTGTGACAATTTAGTCAGAGTTCAGAAATTCTAGAAATACAGAGTTCTACCAAATAAATATATATTTTACTACAGTCTTTCACTGAAGCAAGCACTCTTTGTACTAAGAACTACCCACTAAATGAGAGAAAAGCTGTTCATCTTTAAGTAGCAAAAGTGGGTTTACAGTTGCTCCTATGGGAAACAATACAATAACTAATAAATAATAATAGGAACAAATTTTGTGTCTCCCATTCTCACAACCCTCAACAACCTGATAAAACCCTATGTAAACCTTTTAGATCTCTCAATAAATATGCCAACAGAATAATGTATTATACAACAAAACTATTTTTTCTGGTGTTTCTATAAAGCATAACTAAAATTCAAGCTGTTTTGAATGTTTGTTAGAACCTAGCTTAAAAATTCTAATACATATTTAGTACCATTATGATGCTTTATAATTTGATGCTGTCTTCTCCTCTTTAACTGTTGTGGCTTTCTCTAGAGCAAAGCGCTCTAGTGATGCATATAGCTCTAGGCTCATGAATCTCTAAAAACTAAGCGGAACAAAGGTAGTCCTATAAGAGATGTAAAATGTCCAAAAAGGAGTTAGAGCCAAGAAATCCTAAATTATTCACACTGACAATTGGGGTCATTGTTTCTTTTGATAAATGTTCGTTTTGTCTAGAAATAATATGTCTGGAGAGAAGACAGAAGAAAAAAAGGATGACATACGGGATGTGGAGACAGATTCAAACTGTTTAGGGTACCTGTGTCATGAGGAGAGATGCTCACCCAGTGCAAGTAGAAAGAAAAAATACCCTAATGGGAGCCAAGAAGGAACCCATTGCTTAGGCTTAGGAGATTGCCCTATGAACATAAGTGGAGAAAACAGATGTTCTCATTCCTCTTCCTTCCTTTGTCAGCTTTCATTTTGATGCTAGAGTTATGACCAATGTCTGGCTTTGAAGCTAGATATTTGCTTAAAGAAAAATATGTCCCTTAAGAAAGATGGGATTCCCTTGTCTCCTTGAGATTTGCAGAAATCTTAACCTTCCACTGCCTCAGCTGAAATCCTAACCTCGCACCAGAGGCCTTAGTGACATTTTGCAAGTCCTGAAATTTTCCAGTGAGAAATTAAAAGCTTCGCTTGTAGGCACTTTAAAATGGCCTCTGCTACCCATCAATTCCTCCGCGGCCGGATCAGATGGCAGAGTTGGGCAGTAGCCGTTAATGAGGCCTGGATGCACTTACACAAAGGAGCAGTCATGCTTCAACTGCGGCTTTTATCAATGAACTGACGAGATTCCAGGCACTGTCTCTCCGTTGCTTAGTGAAGGAGTGTTCATTGAAGTTTTGATCACAATTTCCCATCCACAATAGAGGAGCCAGGATCCTTCACTGCACACACAAGGCAGCCCAAAGCACATCACAAGACAGCACGGTCATCTGCACTGTCCCACATATTTCTCTGTGACTGAGCAAGGCAAAAGGACTAAGGATTTCGCACCTCTGAGAAAGCTCATAGGGCCCGAACTCCACCCTGTTTAGAGGAACTCAATACTCACACCAGTCTGGCTACAAAGAGCTCGAGGTGGTCTGTTCTGTTGACCAGAAAGGTACCCTACTAGTGAATGAAGCACAGACATCCTTGAGCTACTCTGCACAGAGCAGAAAGGACAGATAATAGTGGGCCTAAAAGCAGAGGCTCTGGCTGGAGGCTCCTGACGTTCCTGCACAGCAGCTCTTTCATAGCTTCCAGGTGGTACAATGCTGCTCTCCCCACAGGCCAGAGAAGAGCATAGCTTGCTGCTTTAAGCCAGCACAGTTTTGAACCCTTAGACCATTTTTCTTAGTGATTACTGATGCACTGACAGATGAACTTCCATAGCTACAAAATACCTGCACATATGCTGTTTGGTCCTTAATTCTATGCTACTATTTCTGCTCTGTATCACCTTAGACCACCCTCAGGCAGGGTTGAGTACTTGCACTTGAGTTCAGATATAAAACTTACAGTCGAGCAAGGTAACAAGACAAGAGGTCAGCACAGGCACAGATGAGAAAAAGTGGTTAACGATGGGCAGTGGTCCCACGGAGAATGAGACCTCACACAGTGCCCTCTGTTCTCTCATCTCTAGTTCCTCATTACTCCAACTTCTTCCTTTCCCTGGGGTCTCCAGGGAAGAGGAGAGGTGGAGAAAGTTCTTGGAACAGCTTTGGAAGCTGGGACACTCATAATTGTTGACTATGGTCATGAAGTTTCCACTTAAGAGCAAAAGAAGCAATAGAGAACCTGAAGCCAGACACAATACCATCCTACACTCTGGGAGGTTTCACAGTGTTGGGACCTAGTGCAGAGCTCCTGCCATTTGTCACTGCTCTGTGTGTGGTAACTGAGAAATGTGCAGTCCATTTCTCAGACAACCTTTCAGATTATGCCATGGACAATCTGAAGTTTAGCTTTGGAAACAGTCTCTATTGTAAGTGCTTCAAAATGCAGTTCAAGTATTAATTTTGCTTGCAATTCCTACAAAGTACTTCTTCTGGCAATAGCAATTTAAAAAGCACTTAAAAATCAGGAGTTATGAGTCCTGAGATATAAAATAGCACAAGAATTCTACAATAGATTAAGTAGCATAAGCATCATTTTCAGATATGAGTCAACCTAATGCTAAAAATGTATTAGCTATAAGAGAGAACTTTCTCATGATAAACTTTAAATGTGCAGTATTAGCCCCTAGGTACCTGGAATAGTCTAGGAATAGATTGTGAAGCTTAATTTAGAATTAAGGTTAATGATCAGTTCAAAGTAAATTATAGATGAATTAATATTTTCAAAGAACTATACCAAATATGCCTAACATTCCAAATTTTATACTAAACACATATTAATATTCAAAAAGTAAGGAAACCTTGGGGTCATCACCACATTTCCATATTTAACCATGTGTACAGATGAGAAAACTGAGGTACAGAATGACAGACAGCCTGTGATAAGATACCACCAGACCATTTCAATACAAAGTCTAGATCAGGAGCTGTCAAATGGCAGTGTGGAGCTACATAGTCATGCATATTCAGATGTTGGGATGCAGTAGGACATACATCTGGTCAAGAGAATAATTCCCCCTGGCTGGTGGCATAGTGGATCAGGTGCTGGCCTGCAAACCCAAAGGTCGCTGGTTCAATTCCCCAGCCAGGGCACATAACCAGGTTGCAAGCCAGGTCTCCAGCTGGGTCTGTGGCTGGGGGCAGATGAAAGGCAACCATACATTGATGTTTCTCTCCCTCTCTGCCTCTCTCCCTTCCCCTCTCTAAAAAAATAATAAAGGTATTTTAAAAAGAGAATAATTCTTACCTGCCATACTAACACCCATCTCTGCCTACTGTATCTACACCCTACCTCCACTCCTACTTCTTCGCTTATGATCTTTTAATTCTGCAGATCTACCTTAAGCAACATTATCTTGATGACTCCCTGAAAACCCTTGTCCTCTTGGTCACCATGTCCATCACTCATAGATGCTCATTTGGCTCTGTCACTACCCCACTTGCATAATCCATGCCTAAATAAAAGTCATTATAACCCATTAAGATTCCTATAAAGCATCTAACCACTGTAACAAAATTTAGCTTTTATTTTCTGGAGTTGCTAAGATTTTCTTCATAATTGCTTATAACTTAAGAAAGTGATCATTTGAAATATGTGGGGCTTAAGATACTTTTCATCCACAGAAGCTTAAGAAACAGTAAGAATTATTAGTAGGGCCCTGTCTAGGTGGATCCATTGGTTGGAGTGTCATCCTATGCACTGAAAGGTTGCGGTCAATCCTGGTCAAGCACATGGCTGGATTGTGGGTCTGATCCCCTGTTGGGGCATGTATGGGAGGCAACCAATCAATCTCTCTCTCTCTCTCTCTCTCTCTCTCTCTCTCTCTCTCTCTCAAATCAATAAACATAACCATAGGTGAACATGGTTTTTAATTTTTAAACAATGAACTATTAGTATGGTGACCACATGCCCTGTTGTTCCAGCATTCCATTCAGTTAGTGATCCCTTTCACTCTCAAATTGGTTCCAGTTTTAACAGTAAATTATGCCTATGCCCCCATGAGAATGGCAGGTTACCCATTCACTCATATACTTCCATCTAGGACCTAGTTAGAAATGAGATTTTTCCACTACCACCAACATTTCCCAGCTGGCTGGACTCCCAGGACCCCGTATGGACTCTGAAACATTCACACTCACATATGAAACATATTCCTACTTCCTAGGCCTGCTCTTCTAGCTCCTGGCTGACACATAAGTGGAAAACAGCAACAACTTATTTGATTGGTAAGACTTTCTTCATGCCTCTATAAAAAGGATTTTGTTAGGGTTTGGTAAGTGGATTTGTAAAAAGGAATTTCAGGGATGTTCTATATTACTGTCAAGCACTGGAGACATGTGTCTCTCAGAATAAACTATGCAAGAATTACACAAATATATCTTTCATTTATATGTACATATATAAATAAATAAATATGTAGGTATGTGTTCATATTAATAAATATACATACAGGAAACAATTATAAAAACTAAGCCACAGTTCTTACAGTAATAAAATACTTAAGGATAAGGTTATCATGTGATAACTATATAAAAAAATTTCAAAGCCCTGGCTGGTAGCACAGTGGATAAGGGGCCAGCCTTCGAAAGCCAAAGGTAGCTGGTTCAATTCCCCCAACCAGGGCACATAACCAGGTTGCAAGCCAGGTCTCCAGCCAGGTCCATGGCTAGAGGCAGGTAAAACGCAACAATACATTGATGTTTCTCTCCCTCTCTGCCTCTCTCCCTTCCTCTCTCTCTGGAAGTAATAAATAAAATCTTTTTTATAAATAAAATTTCAACATATACTCACAGAAAAGTAAAAGTAGAAGTATTTCCATTTACCTTTGAATTTTATTTTATTTTATTTTTATTATTTTTAAAGATTTTATTTATTATTTTTAGAGAGCGGGGAAGGGAGAGAGGCAGAGAGGGAAAGAGACATCAGTGCACGGTAGCCTTTCACTGGCCTTCAGCCACAGACCTGACTGGAAACCTGGCTTGCAATCTGGTTATGTTGTTCTGGCTGGGAATGAACCAGTAACCTTTGGGTTTGCAGGCCAGCACCCATCCACTAAGCCACACCAGCCATGGCTGCCTATGATTTTTAAATTAAAACAGACTTTTAGTTCCCATTTATTTTCCATTCACTGCCTGATGATGCAAGGGAAAGATGTAAGGTAGGACTTCTGCTAATAGTCAAAAGGCAGAATAACAATACAAATAAGTACTATCAGCTACTCGCTACCATGGTTAAGCAGAATTCTACCCCAAAACAAATAAATGCCTTTGATCAGTAGCTTTACAAACTCTGCCCAGCAGAGTTCTGTGACCATCGATCATTGCACACCATGTTTGTGACTCTGTCCTTCTCACTTCTCCACAACTCAACTAGTTACAATTGCTTTTGGTTTGTATTTGAAGGTTCTGAGTAGCATTTTACTTGAACTATATTTTTTCTTGGAAACCAGAAACCAGATGACCTCACTGAGTCCAATAACCAATCTTCAAATGTTTTCTCCAAATTAGCTTCCCTTTCAGTTTTGTTAGACTAATGATTATAACCACAGGATTATTACTCAGAATTTTCTGTTGCTAAGGATGATTACACCAAAGACCAAATCAATCTTTTCCTGATACAGTTTTTAAGGCATATTTTATTGATTATGCCATTACAGTTGTCCCATTTTTTTCCCTTTACTCCCCTTCACCCAGTACCCTCTTTCCCTCCAGCAATCTCCCTCATTAGATCATGTCCATGAGTTGGGTCATGCATGAGTTCTTTGGCTTCACCCTCTCCTACACTATTCTTAACACCCCACTTGTTTACTTTGTTCCTACCAATTATGCTTCTTAATCCCTGCACCTTTTCCCCAATCTCTCCTTCCCTCTCTCAACTGATAAACCTCTAAATGATCTCCATACCTATGATTCTGTTCCTGTCCTCATTGTTTGCTTAGTTTGTTTTGTTTTTGTTTTTCATATTCAGTTGGTGCTAGTCATGAGTTTGTTCTCATTTTACCATTCATGGTTTTAATCTTCTTTTTCTTATCTAAATCCTTTTAACATTTCTTGTAGTAAAGGGCTTGGTGATGAGGAACTTCTTTATCTTTGCCTTGTCTGGGAAGCACTTTATCTGCTTTTCTATTTAAATGATAGCTTTGCTGGAGAGAGTAATCTTGGTTGTAGGTTCTTGTTTTTCATCACTTTGAATACTTCTTACCAACTCCTTCTTGCATTCGAAGTTTCTTTTGAGAAATCAATTGAGAGTCTCATGGGAACTTCTTTGTAGGTAACTCTGCTTTTCTCTTGCTGCTTTTAAGATCCATTCTTTTTCTTTAACCTTTGGCTTTTTAATTATGATGTGTCTTGGTGTGGTCCTCTTTGGGTACAACTTGTTTGGGAGTCTCTGTGCTTCCTGGACTTGGATGTCTATTTCCTTCATCAAATCAGAGAAGTTTTCTTTCATTATTTTTTTCAAATAAGTATTCAATTTCTTGCTTTTCCTCTTCTCCTTCTGGCATTCCTTTGATTTGGGTGTTGACATTTTTGGAACTCTCCCAGGGTCTTCTTGTTCTCTCCTTTTTTTTTTTTTTTTTTTTTCATTCTTGTTTCTCCATTCTGTACTGATTGACTGTTTATTTCTTCCTTATGTTCCAATTCATTGATTAGAACCCTGGCTTCCTACCTTTCACTCAGGTTCCCTATGGATTTTTATTTCACTTGGTGTAGCCTTCATTTCTTCCTTGATGCTTTTATCATATTCAATGAGTTCTCTGAGCATCCTTATCACCAGTGTTTTGAATTCTGCATCTGATATGTTAGCTATCTCCATTTTATTTAGTTCTTTTTCTGTAGTTTTGATCTGTTCTTTCATTTGGACCATATTTCTTTGTCTCTTCCTGTGTTTGTTTCTGTGCATTAGGTAGAGCTGTCTGTCACACCTGTTACATTGTAAGAGGTGGAACCTTCAGCATTCATCAGTGCAGGGTGACCCATTTCACTGTTTTGTGACACTGTACATGTGGGAAGGATCAGAAGAAGTAACCATACCACTTTCTCAGCACCCTTCCCTTTTCTAGTCACTTCACCCACTTGTTGTATGTGACTGGTGCCTTGCTGCCACCTCACTGTGTCCCCTCCACCACATCTCTCTGTCTCTACCTATTATACCCATCTGAATGAATACTTGTTTTTTAAATCCTAGGTTATGAGGCTTCCATATAGTTTAGTTTTCTGTTAGTTCTGGTTGTTTTTTGTTTTGAAGTTAGTTGTAATCCATCTTATGGTTGTGAAAGAACATGAAGCATATCTACCTATGCCTCCACCTTGTCTGGAAGTCCTGGTACAGTTTTTGATTTGTCTCTTGGGATGTTCTTTCTCTCTTTTATAATTAAGTACAAATGGCCTCCATTTTGATGAACACTACAGGGAAAAGATACTGGTAGGGGTGGCAGAGGTTCCCTCTAGTCAAAGGCAGCCAAATGAGTTCACAGATACCAACTAAGGCAAGAGGGAGAGAATGGGATTAATCAGTCCAAGTTCATATTAGGTGGAGAGGAAGAAGAAGAAGAAGAAGAAGAAGAAGGAGGAGGAGGAGGAGGAGGAGGAAGAGGAGGAGAAGGAGGAGGAGAAGAAGAGGAGGAGGAGGAGAAATAAGGAGGAAGAAAAGGAGGAAAGGGGAGGAGGAGAGGGGGAGAAAGAGAAGGAGGGGGAGAAGCCCACTGAAATATTTTATTCCCTAGAACTATACTTTACTAAAATTTCCTGAAATAAGTACTCCATCCTTCAATATTTAGGGGGGAAAAACAAACAGCTGTGGAAAGGAAATACAGCAAAAGAGCAGCAGCCAAATTGTTCAGGTCTCCAAAGGTAGAGTTGGTTGAGCATTCCAATTAAAACAAGTTTAAAGCATTAACTTTCTCAACAACACCCACCAACTCTCCACCTGAGAGGACTCAAATATACACCATCTCTTTACACACGCACACACGCACAGGAGTATAAGCAAAGAAGCAAAGGACTTGATCCATCCATCAGAATGCAGGTCACACCATAGAAGCTGTTGTTCTGTCCCCCCCCAAAAAAACAAAACAAAACAAAACAAAAAGACTGAGAGAGATTCATTCATTAAAGCTGCAGCAGATGGCTGCTCTGTGGAAGGGCACAGCATGAGGCGGGCCACCAGCTGGCAACCACAGCACGGGCAATATTCACTCGCAGCTGTGCTTCTGGGTTCCTTTCAGAAGCTCTGCATTCCTCTAGCTGACACTTTGCAGGGAATCCATAGGACTTAATGGGCAACTTTAGGCACAGTCCATTGGCAACCAGGACAGAATCACTTTCCATGTCTTTTGTCTTTGTCTCTTACTCACTCTACTTGCCCCACTGTCATTCTTTGGCAGGGTTAGACTTTGGGCAAAAAGAGCATTAATGTGGGGTCCTTGAACACTGGCCTAAGTCTGAACAGGGGTCTTTTCTCAGTCTCTTATCCCTAGCATATCCCTTGACCTACCAGGCACAAAGAAGGAAGCTTATTCACTGATTTTTCCAAGAAGCCAGAAATTTAAAAGAAAAAAGAATTAGATCATGCCTTCAACTTGCAGAAATGGTTTCTTTTACTTTTTGTTTGTTATCTGATATTGGATCTTACACATGATCCTAATTTTCCCCATATCACTCAATTCCACTAAATTCACTAAATCTCACTTTGCTCATTTTTCTTTGTAAAAATAAAATCACTTTGCTAAACTTTCTAGTAAATGAAGTTTTCTCCCCAGCTCTACAACAGCTTTATGTCTACATTGTTATCTAGACATCAAACTAGGATTTTTAGCCTCAAAACCAACCAAAAAACTCTACTTTTTCTAATATGACTTGCCTTTTTGTTTTTCTTCCTTAAAAAGAGGAGGTTAATTAAGTTCTTCCATGTGGGAACTGAATTTTGTCCTTAAATCTTTAGGCTTTTCCAACCTTATTCCAAATCTCCCGCAGTTCATTCTGGAAAGATTCTTGGCTCTGTACGATCCCTAGAAAAACATCTTTTATTCCCATAGATCACATTCATGATATTAAAATAAATTATGGGGAGAAATTTTCCCATTCAGGTATAAAAATAGAGCATACAGACATAAGTGAATAAGAAAATAATTCAGTTTGTGCATGTCTGTGCTTTTTAAAATTTTAGTTTAGGTATATTTAAGTTATATGTTAAAAATTTTGAAAACATTCTTTCCATTTCTTAGGAATGACTTAGATCGTTTAAATATCCCTTATTTATTGACAATTGATGCCCCAATACTTGCTTCCTTCAGTGACTTAATTGTCCTTTAGGGAATTATAATTCTAACATAGCCCATCTTTAAATTAAGGGCTTTGATCATGTTATTGCCAATGTTTAATAAAATTATATCAGATGACTTCCATATATCCAGCCATCTTAGTTTTATAATGGAAATCTTCTATTTTAATTTAATTTATGACTATCTGTGTTAGGAATGTTTGAAATAAATTGATGACCAGAGTCATGCACCTTGATTTTGAGTCACTCCAGTGGAGAATGAGCCCCCTTGAAAGGTAAGGTCATTATATAACAAAGACCTTACATCTGGCAAAGATATCAATAAATGAGTTTCAATAAACATTTCTCAAGCAAAATTAACAAAATCAGTAGGCCTTAATATTAAGAATGGGGAAGGCAGCAGAACACAGTAACCAAGGGCTTTGCCTCTAAAGTCCAGCTGATGAAGGTTCAGGCCTCTTTCTGTGGCAGTGTGTTCCATGGGATATTATAATGCTAAATCACACTAAGCATCCAAAAGTTAGAGGAGTCTACAAGAAATGCCAATTCAGCCATGTCCCTGGTAGATGTGTAGCCCTCCATTACTGTATGCCAAGTTAGGGTCAAACTCCTAGCTAAAGAAGAATGTAAAAGAGGTTAAGGAATACTTCCCTATCAGCTTATTAAAGAAGGTGAATAATACTGAAGAAGAAACAACACTTAGAATAAGCAAGAAGAAAATAGGTACCATGGGCCCTGGCTGGTGCAGCTCAGTGGATAAGGTGCCGTCCTGTGAACCCAAAGATCACTGGTTCGATTCCCCAGCTAGGGCCCATAACCAGGTTGCAAGCCAGGTCTCCAGCCAGATCCGTAACTGGAGGCAGGTAAAAGACAACCATACATTGATGCTTCTCTCCCTTTCTTCCTCCCTCCCTGCCCTTCTCTCTGAAAGTAATGAATAAAATCTTAAAAAAAAAAAAAAAAAAAAAAGGTACCATGGAACTGAGGCCCAGTTGAAGGGCTATGAATGGGAAACTACAATGTAGAAGGAAAGGAAAAGCTCCACATACTAAGAGAGTTACTCAAAAGATATGAGACTCTGCCCAAGAAAGGGAGACTCCAGAACTGCTAATAAAGAATTTCATCCCACGCAACAGTAGATACGTAAATAAAGGTCCTAAAGACAAATCTAGACTTACTTCCAGAACTCTCCCTCAAGCATGAGAAAAAAGGTATATAATCAAGTGAGAATTAAATCAAAGAGAAAATTTAACCAACCCTTCCCCCAAGTATATAAAAACAACTTAGAGTGCAATGGATCTAACTTCCAAGCAAAGTAGAGGCATATCCTAGTATCCAGGATATTATAGCCTAAATTATCTCTACCAAGTCAAATAGAAAGTAATTAGAATTGGTATGTCTTCAATCACAAAATCAGGGGTGAGGAGGATGAGTGTTATTGGTTCTTCATCCCCCACCTCCATATAGACTTAGTTCGGCTACTTAACCCAGTTAGGATTTATCTTCATTAAAACCACTTTTTCTCAGATTCCTTTAAAGCCATTTGTTTCATAATTGTAAGAAATACTGAAATGAATTAATTTTCTAATTCAAAAAATGTTTATTTATATATCATAGATAACTGCTTCTTAGCTCTTTTAACTGGTTCCTCCTTCTGCTTGAGCTCAGCATGTAGGAGTGGCCCAGGGTTTAGTCCTTGCTTGTCTTCTTTCCTTCTTTATGTTACTTCCTTGGAGATTTCATCCAGTAGGATGGCTTTAAATATCAAGTGTATGAATACTCCCAAATGTGTATTTCCAGCCAAACCTTTCCCCTGCTCCAGACTCTTATACACAAATGCCTACTCAACAATCAATGTGAATACATAATAAACATTCCAAATAAAATACTGAACTGCTCATCTTTCTCTCCCACTGCTCATTCACTACACCAATCCTATCAGAGTTGACTGCAATTTCATGTTTCTAGTTTCTCAGGCCATCTTTAACTCTTCTCCTCTCCCACCCCACACTGAATCAGTCCAAGAATCCTGATGACTCTACCTTCAAAATATATCCAGAATCCTGCCACCATTTATCATCTGCATTGCTGCCACCATCTTGAACCTGAATTACTGATGTCAGATTTTAAATGATCTCCCTAATCCTATTTTTGCCCATCTATAAGTTGCCCACCTTCTCAATGCAACAGTGACCTTTTGTAAGAGAGCTCTCATGAATCAGCTTACACATCCCCTTTGCTAAAAATCCCAAGTGGCTCTCATTTTACTCTAAATAAAAGCCAAACTCTACAATGGTCTGCAGTGCCCTCCTCCAGTGACCAGTACTCTCTTTGTCCCTAGAACTTCTTTTCCCATGTCCCTCCCAATCCTCTTCGGCTCCCTCGGTTGGCTGTTACTTCTTGAACTTCAGACACCTACTACCCCAGCATGTACTTTTATTATTTCCTGTGTCTGGAAAGCTCTTTCCCAAATATCTCAATAGCTTGTTCCCTAACATCCTTCAACTCTTTAATTAAAAGTCCTCATCTTGCCCTGGCTGGTGGTACAGTGGATAAGGCACCAGCCTGCGAACCCAAAGGTTGCTGGTTCGATTCCCAGCCAGGGCACATAACCAGGTTGCAAGCCAGGTCTCCAACCAGGTCCATGGCTGGAGGCAGGTGAAAGGCAACCATACAGTTGATGTTCCTCTCCCTCTCTGCCTCTCTCCCTTGCCCTCTCTCTAAAAATAATAAATGAAATATTTTTTTAAAAAGTCATCATCTTAGTGAGGCCTTCCCTGAGAGCTCTACCTAAAATTTTACCACCTTTTCCATTCATGTTCCCCTTGCACTTTGAGTTTTTCTCCTTAGCCATTACATCTAGCCAACATACTGTATATCCTCTATATTTATCTTATTATTGTCTGTCTTTCCCCACATACATGTAAATGTGCATGTTCATTGCTGTTTTTCAAAAACCTGACAGTGGGCTTGTTACAGTGTAGTACTCAATAATTACCTGCTAAATGAATGAATGAACCACATAAATAAACAGCCTTCCAGATCTGGTTTTTTAAAATAAAAACAAATGATAGTATTCTGTAACTGTTAAGAAATGTTTACAACAGTTGAAATTCACTATCGGTAGCCAAAAAATCCAAGTGCCCAAAAAGGTCAATATTTTCTGAGGACATCTGTCCTGATATCTCTGGTAATATCACAGTGCACATCTTCATTTAGCCAGTAATGGTTTTCCTCTAGGTCAAGTCACTTAAAAGAGTTTACATGGAGGCTGAAAGGATCATGCTATGGTCATCTTAAAGAGGGATTACATTATAGAATGATTCATATTTATGATTTTAAAAATTAGCTTAAAAAGGGAAAGGCAATGGTAAATTGAAGAAAGCTGGACTGAAGGTCATGTGACCTAAGTTCTTATCCAAAGCTCCACCCTTTAGGCATTTTGTGAGACACATCAATCTCTTAAAACCTCAGCTTCCTCATATTTGAATTAAGAAACACAACTATCAGCTCTTCTGTCAACTTGAAGTTATGAAAATTATATTTGAATGTCAATTTACAGCCTGCTTTCACAATCATCATTTTATTTACATTTCTGTCATTGTTAGGAGAATAATTTTAAAATCCACATTTTTGTATTAGATGCAAACTCATTTAGACTAATCTCTTCTCCTATTTAACTCTCAGGCTTTTCCAAAAAAAAATGAAACTGAATCAGTGAGATGTCAGGAGAATGGAAGAAAATGAATGCTACTGGGGAAACCATGAAGTTCATTTCTTTTTATTCTTACACCAAACTCTGCTCAGAATAACGGAGACAAAGAAAGAGTAAGAGTCTGGGTTCTTGGATTTAAACTAACAATACAAACTGCAATACCTTTCCAAATTTTTTGAAGTTCATTCAAATTGTTCATCATTTTAACAATCATTGCCTCTTAGAACCTTGGCCGCTGCCCCACTTCCTTGGGATGTTCTGCCTTCAGCTCTTCCAAGATCCATCTCTAAAAGTTCATTCAGAGAAACCATAACACTGAGCAACTTACACTCTTTCTAAAATTAAAAATGTCTCTAAAACATGAAGGGGAAAACTCGAACCCATCCAAAATTGAAGTGGTTCCCATGACAATCCCACTGTGAAGAAACACAGCAACTCGAATGAGCATAGCATGGATGGTGAAAAAGCAGCCGAGCCTCATTAAGCCTTCAGTATTGGAAGCATGTCTTTACTTGTGTGTGTAAAACCTGGAGAACTGGGGAAGGATGCTGCTTCTAATCCTTAAGAAGTAATTATAGACACTTGAAATACTCTCTAAAATAATCATCATGAGCAGTTAACTTTCATTTTTCAGAAAAGCTGGGAAGATTATTTTACATATATACATACATACATACACATATAAATGTATGCATATATGTGTATGCATATATAATTATATATAATGTGTGTATACATGTAATTCATATGTAATATAACTATTATACTCCCTAAATAAAATCTCCATACATGTAAAATTCTGCTTACCTTGCAGGATGTTACTCATGATTAAGTTGCAATGTATGTAGCAAGCACTAAATAGTTTGTGGCTATATGTGAAAAAAAACTTTAAACAAGTAGAAACATACATACTTTCTATCATAATAGATCTTCCCAAGTAGGAAAAAAGCCATCTACACATGATTTAAGGAGAGCCAGGCTATACCCTGCCTGAAATTGGGCTGGATTAGGGATTGATGGGGCAAAGGCCTGTGGATGGGAACCCACCGGCCCAGGGAGCTGTCAGAGTGCCCAGGTGTCCTGCTAAGAGGAATTTCTCAGCTCCACCTTCCAACCGACCACAGATCTGCTATACCTTGTCAGGAACAGGTTCAGCTACATTTGTTTTCAAGAATTCAAACAGTTTAGGAACATAGGGAAAAAAAACACTCAGATTAGACAGCGTGACTGAAATTAAGAGTAAGAATACCTTCGTACAAAAATAAGGCTCACATCTCAAAATCTGCTTGCAAATGTCTCTTTTTTAAAACTGGAATCCTTACAATCTAGTTAAATTTGCCTAGTTTGTATGCAGGCACTCTGTCTAGAACACATACAGCCATAAAAATGGCAGTGAAAGAAGCTGAAACAAATCAACAAATACTTGCCCCAAGCTCACGTTTACAATATAGTCTCAACATGCTTCTGTTTATGTGTATCTGTGTCTGTATCTTGGTAGAGACAGATCACAAGAAACAAAGATGAAATTTTTTTTAAAAAATATAAAGCAAAAATGATAAACTAGATTGTCAGCATATCAAATTTACTCAGGTTTTTTTTTTTTTTTTTTTTTTTTCCACTACCTTTTAAACTTATCAGCCATTCATAGCATTTTCCAATTGCAGCATAGCTCTGGACTTCTGAGGCTAACAACAGAGTTTACACTATATTTGGCAATGAAGTGGGGCAGCTGATCTTACAACTCTGACCTTAGAGGTTAGTCTCTTCCTTCACCCAGATCCTTTATCTTTTCCTTGCTGAAGGCCTTTGAAATGCCAGTAATGTATACAGATAGCACGTAGCAAGGGAAGTGATAACAGACGGGATAACTGGACCATGTTCAATTATGGAAATAGTCCTCCATAAATGTTACTGTTATGTTTTTGAGGAGCAAGCACAATCTAGGAGAAGACTACCAAGTATAATTGCAGAAAATTATCTTGTAATGATCACTTACTCTATTTTTCAAAAATAAACAACAATGAAAGCACCAATTTTTTGTGCATTTCTCACACCTGCAAAGTGAGACTTCACATCTCCCTAATGAGACTGGATCTGTGGATGGTGAAGGAGTTTGTGTTTCTATGACTAACACTTAAAGAGTCTGAAACACCATCATTAATTCAGACTTAGGTCCATCAGACCGTAGGAAAGGGAGGTAAAAGGCAAACAACTGAAGGTGTTTGGCAAAAAGTGACGTCAAGCTATAGGAACTTCTTCCAGGATCAGTAAAACTAATGATTTGACACAAACCAACGTTCAAGAACATTTTCAGATCTACAAATATGGGAAGCCTGTGCTTTGTTTGGGCCTGGTCGGCAGTCTTCATGCTCACTGAAACAATCAAATGAAAGGATTTCTACTTGACAGAACATTTAAAATAGAGCCAGCTCTTTTGGCAAGGATGTAAGCAATTTCCATTACAAGATGATTTCAATCATCTCTGATCTATACCTGATGTATGCTTAAACCTGTAAAGAACTTTACACAAAATTTCACACCAACATCAATGTCCATATTCTTAACAAGTGGCATTAATTAAATCTGTTCAATTTTTCCTGACATTAATTTTTTTCAGTTCTTTAAAAAATGCAGTGAAAGTTGGAACAGAGAATGTTAAGGGCACATCTGATAACAATATGTATTTTGTTCACACAGAGGAGCTAACTGGGTCATTTGCTTAAATTCCAATTTATAAGCTAAGGCTTCATTGAAGACCTCAATAGGCTAATATATTAGAAAAATCATAACCACTTTCATTTGGTTCAGAAAATGTGTTTTCAAGTACTTCCACAGATCTGGTCCCAGCATGAACTATCAAACAGCAGTAATGGTTTATTAAAAATTTGCTTATAGATACACGTACAACATTCTAAATGAAATTTTAAGTAAAGAATTCTTAATTTTAGAAATCCATTAACAATATCTGCAAGACTCAATCCATGGATTAGTAACAAGATCAGTACATTTGACAGTAAAAGATGTTTTAGAGGTACTTGACTATTGATTGTGTTAGAATTGAAAGAATTTGAGACCAGCGTGGTATTTTGATAAAAAATAAATTATGGACTAAGAGAAACTGATCATAATTTTCTCATGGATCAGCTAAGAAATGAATAAAAACTATACATTTTATTTGTTTTTAAGTTAATGTCTTACTAGTAAAAACAAGTAACATAAAACAAAAATCATAATAGCTAAAAAAAAAAAAAAACATGTTATCTTGCTAATGACAGTGAAAACTATTGGATTAGCCAAAAAGTCCATATGTATTTTTTTTCTATAAAATAAAAGACATTTTATTTCACCACTTTATTGATTTGGATATTTTGAGTATTTCGGCTATCTCCTGCATGAAAGAATGTTGATTGTTCTCAATCAATGTCATGATTTGATCATTATCAATTTCAACTGGTCTACCCAACCATGGAGCATCCTCCAGTGAAAAATCTCTAACACAAGGCTTTGCAAATGACTTTTGACATGTTTAATCAGTTACAGCACCTTCTCCACACACTGCACAAAATTTTTTTGCATTTCAGTTGAGTGGGTTTAATGATTAATTTCTATAAAATATGCATGTTATTGTCCTTCCTGCCACTTAAGCCTCCTCCCTGATGACATTGCTTGAGAATCAGGTGTGTCTGGCAAATATAAGGTAATATGCAAACAATATGATGATGGAGAATATCCACTTAGCTAAAATCCTGGGTGATCAATAATATTTATTGAGTCACAATAACTCTAGGACTGATTCTCAGACATGAATGGATATGGATATCAGTGGGGGGAAAAGTTTGTTTTCATTCAGTAAAGCCTCAAATAAACAAAGAATAGAATTAAATATCTATGGTTTAAATAGATGCTCAAATCTCCAGTGGTACTTCAGCAATTCCACAAAATAAATTTGTTTCTGAGTGAAAAACCAATCTGTTACATTATTGGCTGCAGAATCAATAATTTCCAATAGCAAATATAATATGGAATGAAAGAAAGGAATGGAGATCACCGGCTTAAAGGTAAATGGGCATTTCACAGCCAGATGAGCTGCTCTTGACACCTCCATGATTCCTGGTTTACTCGCAGAGTCATTGTCATGGTAGTTGTTTCTGGCTTTGCTGTTACTATTGACTGGTTTTGACTTCAGGGTTTCATCAAAAATATCACTCCTATTCTGCAAACATTTCTGTCTTGATCATAGAAATAAAAGATGGATAAAAGTAGGGTTTTACCTTGAATGTAAACAATGCAGTGAGGCTAATTTGCTTCTAAACATTTAAAAATAGCAGAAAGCCTTTCCCATATGTTTTCTCATCTGAAGCACTAAAGCCTAAAAATAAGATTTTAAATACAGATTATCTCAGGAGGTGCTAGGGCTTTTATTTTGCTTTAGGAAACACATTCTTTAACATGGAATTTATAAATCAGAAAGATATGTCTAGATTCTTTTTTTCCAGTTGTGATTCTATTACAGTTGTTCCAATTCTTTTCCTCTACCCTCCTTCACCCATCTCACCCCTGCCCCCACTCCCACAGTCAATTTCCACACTGTTGTTGTCCATGTCTATGGGTCATATACATGTTCTTTGTCTAGTCCCTTCCCCTTCTTTCCAACAGCACAGCCAACATGTGAATGGATACCAGGTCTTAGAATGTGGAAGGAAAGAAACTGTCACCAGGGATCAGATTCGATGCCCTCCCTTCAGGTCAGTGAGCACCATACAAGTACAGGTGTAGATTGCCATTATTGAATCACTGAGAAAATTTTCCAGATGCTGATACATAATTTTTTTAACCCACAAAAAATAAACATAGTCTTAGTATAGATGAAATGTCCCAGATGACCCTCAGAAATAAACAAAAACCCAATCCTCCATCGATACTTCAACAGGAAATGCCTTCTGCCTTCTCCTGATGGTGAATTAGGTCTGCATCTCCTTTTCTGTCCCCCTTGATATTCAGCGAATCAATTGGAAATAGACCAAAAGCAATGAGCCCAGAAAACAGCTATGTACTCTTATGAATTTCTCTCCCCCTTCTGTACTCATTTGGGGAATAAAGAATGATTTCCCTGCATCTGTCTTCCATGCCATTGCCCTCCTCCTGTGTACTGAACACTTGGTTAAACTGCCATGGCTAATTGTCAGCAGGGGCTCTTCATCAACACAGTTCAAAGGAAAGGCTGACTGCACTCCTGGCCTGGCCACAACAACTGAGATGGCCCATGCTCACTCCACTTTGCTCACTGTCCCTTCCATGCTGGACTGAGCCATGGGTCTGTGGGATCTGAGGAGAGGGTTCTGAAGTCCCTCACCCCCTTGCTCCTCTAAGGCAACATTCATACCATGACCTGTACACACTTGGCTTCCTTGGTCCTGCCTGTCTGGGCTCATTTAAAAGGAGAATTTTTCTAATTTTAAAGTAGAAAAAAAAAAGTAATGTGAACATAAGTGTGATCTTTCAGTTACTTTATAAATTATCTCCTCCCTATTTTTTCTCTTCCAGAAACTCTGCAGTAGGGTATCAGTTATATTTCCAGGTTTATATACTGCAAGTTTATTCTATGCAGGGCTTCTCAGGAAGCTTGTGGGATGAAGATATTTTGGACTCCAATGGGCTCCAGGTTAAGGAACTTTCAGTGTCAGAAAATTTCAAAGGTAAATTGGGCATTGTGGAAGACCAATGTCCAGATGCCTGTGTAATCTTAGTATGCTGAAACTTGCCACTTAAACATAAGAACAGCAGAGGAAGAGCCCCTGGGGAAAAGACATGCAGAAAATTACATGCAATACTTGGCTGGGCTGAGGTGAGGCTCAGCTGCGTCTGGGAAGTAGAGCTAAGTGATACTTGTTCTCCCAAGTACCTTCTTGCATCCATGAATTTACATTAAGGCTAAGGTGCCTTTCTGGGGCAAAAACACACTTGAATCAGGTCTGTGTGCATACATGGGCACATATGGTAGGACTCTAGAAGTAACAAAATGGACACCATGGTTTAGGAAGGACAGTGGTAAGAGTCTACAAAAGAAAATCCATTTCAAGGGCGGAAGTCATCTAACACAGTAAGCCAAGGGGCCTGAGGGTGGCACAGTTATAAATGCAACATTCAGTAAGTTAGCACTTAAATACACTCAGACAAAGCCACCTGGAGATTCATACAAATCCCAGCAAGAAAAGAACTAAGTGTGACCTAATAAAGTCATCACACTAAACTTTGCCAGAGTTCGGCCCAAGAACCTTTGTTCTGTCTGAGACTTTCTGAGTATTACCAAGAGAAGAAAACATCCTCCTTCTTACTTTCCAAGAGCTGGCCAAGTTGTTGGGGCAGGATGAAGCTTGTCAGAGGCATTTTAATGACTGAGCAGGAATCTGCTGCCCAAGCTGGGCCAACAACACTTCATGGAATCAGGGCAGGTGGAGGAGGGGCAGGGACTCCATGCAGAATGGACCAGGAAGCCAACAGCAGGGGGATCCTGACAGACTGTGAGGCATGTGAGACAGCTCCTAAAAATTTATTAGAAGAGAATTGGGCTTCTATCAAAACAGGCAGAGATTTAGAACAGTGAGATTTAGTTATTAATGTATACATGATCTAGTGTGGCATTACGAACTAAAATATGAGAGTTGACTTATTTTTTCTGGTTCTGTGAAACAAACTTATCTAACTTAATTTCAGTGACAGTTATTTCTCTATAATTAATGTTTCTCAGATGGCTTAGACTAACAGATTAGCAGTTAGTATTTGGCAGAGATAAAAACCTTTGGATTTCAACAAATTATTTCTTCCCTTAACTACACACACACACACACACACACACACACACAATTTTTAAGTAAAGAGATGGAAAAGTAATGGGACACAGGTTACTTTTTAGACCTGTTGCTCAGGTCTGATTTTCATAGGCTCCTATTCAATTTTTATATCACTTTATGTCATAGATGATTGGACTAGTCTACAAAAATGGTTCAGTGATCCACAGAGAAGAAATTGTTTCCAAAGTTTGTGTGTGAGATCTAACTCTTCCAATCAGGTTCATCAAAAACTGGAGGATAAAGAGAACAGAAGTTAGAGCATGAGGCCACATTCAGGCCACATTCTTAGGAAATTCACCTAAATTTGACCTCACTCTAAATTTGAACAACTCAAAATGCAGAAGATAGAAATTAGGACCTTGGACCCTGGCTGGTGGCTCAGTGGATATGGCGCCAGCCTGCGAACCCAAAGGTCACTGGATTGATTCCCAGCCTGGACACATAACCAGGTTGCAAAACAGGTCTCCAGCCAGGTCCATAGCTAGAGGCAAGTGAAAGGCAACCATACATTGATGTCTCTCTCCCTCTCTGCTTCCCTCCCTTCCCCTCTCTCTAAAAATAATAAAAAATAAAATCTTCTAAAAATAAGAAAAAATAAATTACAACCTTGTTAATTTTCCCCAATATAGCCATTATCTCTATACATAAAAGCAGCAGTATTTTTTCAACTTAAATGCAATCATTAAGTAATTCCTCTTTGTTTTTCCAATACAGACGCTGGGTGAATTTTGAAGCTATTCTCAGCCAGAGGCCTGCTGTGTACAGTATTCCTTGATGTATTATCTGTTTACTCAAATGAAAAACCCTGGGGAGTGCAAAATTATTTTCCTTAAGTAAACATTTGATTGCTATGACTTAAATTGGAAAATAATTTTTTAGTTGATAATGACACTAAAGCAATCATTAATTAAGTTTTGAAAGGATGAACTTTTAAACAGCTATTAGTCTTAACTTGAAGAAGAATCTACTAACAGAAGGCTGTAGCATATGCCTACATGTTTGCTACACAGATCCACCAATGTAGATCCAATTGCTCATGCATTGCATATCATTCTGAGTTTTATATGTATGAGCACATGCATAGAGAGCTAATAATTAGCATTATGAAACAAGTGCCAATCTTCCATAAAGGTACACTATACTAATGAATTTAGAGCCAAGCCAGAGAACTGTTAGGCCAGTTCATTTCCACCGCTTATTCGGGACCCACAGGTAAGTTAAGGTCAATGACCTGTTTCCTTATTTTCAAAATGAGAATGATAAACACTACTTTATAGCACCTCTGTGAAAATTAAATGAGATAATGAACTATAAAGTACCTAAAATCACTGTTATGATGCAAACATATTAGAATACAGAAGGTTCTCATATAAAATGTTATTAATAAAACCTTCGCATAATTATGAAGATAAAAATAATCCATGTTATAATAAGTACAAGAGTAACAACAAATTTGAATCTTCTGATGTGTTCTTACAGATGCCTACATGAGCAACCAGTACAGAATTCCATACAAATTTTGCCTTAAAGTTCAGAATTGGGCCTTTTGTCTGAAACATTTGAAAAATAAAAGGTTTTTTAAAGAACTGTATTTTGGCCCTGGCTGGAGGCACAGTGGATAAGACACCAGCCTGCAAACCCAAAGGTCGCTGGTTTGATTCCCAGCCAGGGCACATAACCAGGTTGCAAGCCAGGTCTCCAGCCAGTTCCATAGCTGGAGGCAGGTGAAAGGCAACCACACATTGATGTCTCTCTTCCTCTCTGCCTCTCTCCCTTCCCTTCTCTCTAAGAATAATAAATAAAATCTTTAAAAAAATAAAGAAAGAAAGAACTGTATTTTGAATAATTAAAATAGAAGGAAAGTAGATCAAAATGACAAATTAAGTCTTTATGCCTATCAACTCCCACCTCAGTTTCCTAAAAATAAAACCTGTTTTTTAAAAAAGCATCAATTTACAAGAGTGTTGAAAACAAGAATGGGTAGAATTGATGTAGAGAAATTTGGAGGATTTCCAGAAACAGGAAAGACTGACAACCTTATTGATGGGGAAAACCACAACCCAGGCCACATGGAGAAGAAATCAGTTATAAAGGTGAGAGTAACTCTGGGACATTCAAAACTCAGAGATGACAGACAGGGTAGCAGGAAGGAATTCTGAGAAAAGTGTCTTAGTAACTAACTGATAACCAAGTCAACATACCCTGCTCTCCCACCTTCTACAACCCCACCACCAACTTCCAGCACTACTGCCAACAGCAGTAGCAGCAGCATCCACCCATAGGTTTAGGCCACCCTGTGAAGGCTGTAGACTAGAAAGGGACTTAGATTATCAATGCCCCAAAAAAAGAGAGAGTCCTCATATCCAGAAGAGGAGCACTTGAACACTATGCCTGGTAGCACATCCCAACTCTGTTCCTTCAACAAAGGCAGATTCTCATAAACAGAAACATGATTTACAAATCAGTAATTACAAAACCTCAAACATAAAAATGAGCACATACAAGGATTACCAAATACTCAAGAAAAACCAACCTCATGAGAGAGGCCACCAAATTCAATGAAAACCACAAACATCTAAAGAAAGAGACTTACCTAGAACACACAGAAGGTGACTTTGGAAAAAGTATAATTGATCCACACCCACATTATTTGTTGGGTTCCATATTTGTGAATTTACCTACTTGCTAATATTTATTTGTAACCCAAAAGCAATACTCACGGCGCTTTCAAGGTCAATCACAGACATGTGAAGAGCAATAAAAATGGTAGTCACCTGATAAGCATGTTCAAACAGGGTCAAAACGAGGCAACGTTCTGCTTTTTTGTTTCAGCCCTCCTACTGGAAACAAGTGTCCTATTTGTGGTATATTTAGTGCCACACTTTTGGCATTTTTGTGCTTTCCGCTGGTGATTTGCTGTTTAGAATGTCCCCCATGAAGTGCTGTCTCATGTTCTAAGTACTAGAAGGCTAAGGTGTGCTTTACAGAGAAAATGTGATTGAGACACTTCATTCAGACATGAGTTACAGCACTGTTGGCTATAAGTTCAATGTTTATGAATCAACAATCTATGTGAAATAGGGTGTCCTCATATGAATAAGAAGGGCTATTGCATCCAACAATTATAACGTATGAAAATAAATGAGATTCTCAGGAAATAAACATATAATTGTAGAAAGTTTTAATTAATAAATATACTAAATAGCAAAATGGACACTAATTTCAGAATAAATTACCAATTAGATCAAATCGAAAATGTTGCAAAGGAACAAAAAATGCAAAGGTAGAAGAGAGAACTTTAGGATTAGAGAGAGGTTTAAAAGTTCTAACACCTGTAATAGAATAACAATAAAAAAACAAGTAAAAGTGACCTGACAAAGAAGAAAATAAAATTATCAAGACTTTCATAGGAAATTTTTTTAAACAAGGAATTTAACATGAGAAGCAAATGGTATTAAATTATTATCTCATTGCTAAATCTTACTAATATTTTAATATGATTCCCAATGAAAAGCACATTAGATATTAATATCTAATCACCATCAGTAATAAACAAAAATGTTCTAAAAATAAGTAAACAATAAAGACCATCCCCCCAAAAAAGTTCTAAAATCTACCTATTAGGACCAAATAAGATAAAGAACAGAAAATGTTTCTTAAAATCAAAGAAAGACATGTTTTCAAATTACCAGAGCTTTATCAAGTGCTCATCAGAATGAATTATAAAGTCCACATGTGGACACACTGTTGCAAAATTTCAACCCTAAGGGTAAAGAAAGGATTCTGAAAGCTTCTGGAGAAAAAAACAGGTTTCCTGCAAAAGAACAAGATTCATTTTATCCTCAGATTTCTCAAGGGCAACACTGGATGTTAAAAGAAAATGGAACAATGTCTTCAAAGTTCCTACAGAAAATAAATTTGAGCTACAACCTAGACTCAGCCAAACTACCATTCAAGAGGAAAAAGGTTTTGTTTTTTTAAAGTGAAAACTTTGAAAGTTTACCATTCATATATCCACTACAAAAGTTATTAATGTATTTCAGCAAAATAAAAAAATAAATAAATTCATGAAGATCATTAACGAGTAAGCCATTATTTTCCCAAATAATTATTTAGACATACACACATCTAAATAATGATAGACTTCTTTGGTCACACTTATGTTCTTTTTAAATGGTGACTGCAAAAGTATGAGAGGCCCAATGGAGAGGAGGAGGTAAATTTTGGGAAAGAGAAAAGAACCAAAGTCAAAAACAAAAGTCCTTGTTGACTCCTGTGGTAGAATATTTGATGGAACCCACTGGCCAGTCTCCCCCCTGGAAAATAAACACCGCTCTCTGGGAAAAGAATGCTTTGAAATACCAATGCTTAACAGGCTCAAGAAGGAGATGCAGAAGGAAGAGAAGGGCCCAGCACCGTTCTAGGCTAATGCAGGCAGCCTGCCTTGTTCTCCCACCAGGTCCTCCTTCCAGAATGCTAAGGCACTGATAAGATACTTCAGACTTCACCAACAAAGATGTGTATTCCCCAAATGATGGAAACTAATATCTGGATATGAAAATAATATATGTAAGTGACTTGGTCATTGCTTCTAACAAATATAATGTTGTTCCTGGAAAGATTTCATAAGGGACAAAAAACAGAAATTCTGATTAAAACACTTGAAAATTACTGGATAGAGAAGGAGCAAGGGCTTTGTAATAAAACAGATCTTTCTTGATTTGACATCAACTATAGTATTGTATTGCCTAAATGAACTTGAACAACTTATATTAACTTCTCTGACCTCCAGTTTCATCATCTATTGAAATGGAGTTGATAAAGGCTGCCCATTTGGCAACTGATAATCTTCACAAGGTTGCTGTACAGATTAAATGAGATGCACAGTGCCCAGCACTTGGTAGATGCTCTTAGAAGTGTTGGTTCCTGTATCTCAATTGCATTATATCCACTATGAAATCACTAGTTAGCAAATTTTGAGGAGTAAGGGAGAGGTTACAATGGCCTGGCTAACTTTCCAGTGATGTAAATTCAAACAATCTATTTGGGCATTAATAAGCTAAGGTGGGGTTTCTCTTTCTTATAAGAGATTAGTGTTCATAAAGATGAAATAAAATCTAATTTCATTGGCTTTGACCTGAAATACTACGATTACTATAGTAACTGACCTTGAATTGTCCTCCCTTTCTATGGCTCCAGTTGCACTACTCTGTCTTTACCTTATGTCAGAGTTAGAAGTTTTAACATTAACTAAGATACTGAAAAAAGAACTCTCTTCTTACATTCAGACTTGAAAGGAGGTAAGAAGTAAGGCATGATATTTGCAAAGAGTAAAGTCTGCCCAATGAAATACAGTGGTGGGTTTTCCCACGTAGAATTTGTGCATAAACTAGTTAAGAGTGGCTAAGTGAGTTTTCTTGCCAGTGGGCTCTATAGTGTTAAATGATGATATTAAACTATGTATCTTATTATTAAGTCAAACAAAAAATTCATATCGAAATTTGTTTTATACAACAATAATAGAAAAGAATCACTTTCATTGAAATAAAACCTTTAAATATAATAGTTTATTTTACTTATTTTACTCTTGTATAACCAAATATTGTTGCAAATTAATAAATTTTATTTTGCATAATTGGACAATGAATGCTACTAAAGCAACTTCGCATTTATTGGAATGAGAATTCACTTTATAAGTGGCCTTTTAAGAAAATATCTTCTACAAAGTGAGGTACACTGCACATGATTAAGGTTTCCCTTCATAACTATTAATTCAACTTAAAAATGTATTCTTAATAACTATCAGATATTCCCTTACCAAATATTTTTCTTCAATACTGCCTGAGAATATCTTCTTAATATGAAAACTTTGAACTGTCCTAGTTAAAAACACCTCTACCATGTTAACCCATTTCCATTGGCTTTTCTATAAGACACCCTTTCAATCAGGAATGGCCCTGTGTGTAGGCACACCAAACTGCCCATACTTCAGGATGGCCTGCCTTTAAAAAGGATTGGAAGCTACAGGTTTTGGCTAACCAGGAGCGGGTTAAAAGGCAAACTCTTTCCCAGGTGCCAAATGGCACTGTTCAACATAATTTAAATTTCAGAAATCACCCTTTAGCTGCTCTCTCGCTTCTGAGCCCTGTCCTGTAGTTCATGAATTTCCTTCCACAATGCCTTGCTCTGTCTCAGCAGCTCTCTGCTCAACAGCTAACCTTTCAAAATAATTTCCACTTTACTTATTCATAGTGAATAGAAATCGGTGGTAAATTCCACCTCAATTGGAAAAAAGGCCTAGGTCAGGACACACAGAAAAACATCTGCCAAAGCAGTGAGCACAGAGCCCCAAGGAAATGCCCAGACAGTTTAGAATCTGAATGCAGAATATTCATAAAGTGATAGACCCCACCATGCCCAAATGTATTTTGCAATTACTTATCACAAGAGCCCTCTGTCAGTTGGAAGGGACGGCCTCTCGGCCCCACAACCTTCTGGTGCTTGCCAGTGGGAAGGGAGAAGGCCGGACAATGAGAGCACAAATGCAGCTTTCTCCTTCCCTTTTTCCATGGAAGAGGAAAACACCCTGTTTTCTGAAATTCCTCATACATCAAGGTGCCCAGGGGGCAGTTCTAACTACAGTTCTAGTTAATTTACATGGATTTATATTCTCCGCTATTCTTTTTGGGAGGTGATTAATTTCTATGGCAACCACGACATCACAAAACATGTACGCTTACTCAGAACCACTGTGAATGTGATATACCTTCTTTAAAAAAAAAAAAAAAAAAATGCTTAAAAGAAGTCCGTTTAGTGGGATGTTGTTTTAAAGAAAATTTGCTGCTCTAAAACAGTACAATTTGGAGGCTTGCTTTTGTTGGGAGGAAGAAAGTAGAGGAAAGTGCCTAACTAAATATGTTAGGCACTAAGAAATAACTTAAGCTATAAAAATGCAGGGTTTACAATGCCTAACATTGTACACACATCTAAGAGGCATTATGAGGAGTGAACAGCGGAAGGATGAAATTTATTATCATTAAAAAAATAAGTGCTGCACCTTCATCTCTGGCATATCTCAACATGCATCATATTAATTTCACAAGTGCCAGGAGATGTCTCTGTGCAATTCCTAGTTATGAAGCACAAAAAAGCAGCCGTCACATAAGTTCTGAGCCTGTCCTTAGAGCTTTAGTGAAATCAACATAAGAAATTGGTTTTGTAGCCAGTAGCTGTCAGAACAGCATCTTCTGAGAAGCCCAGCAGGGAGGCTAGGGACGTGAAACTGAGGCTATAGGCAGGGCAAACTGCCCGTTTGCCTGGCCCAGGAATCCCTACCAAACAGGATCAGAAGAGTCTCCTAAAGTTCACACTTGACAACTGGCACGCAGAAGAAAGCGTGTCTCAACCGCAGTGACTATACGTTCGGGAAGTCCCGTGGGCTCTTCATTTCCTGAAAACTTTGTGAAAAGACATGGTTCACACAGCACTAAATTATATCACAAAGTAAATTTTCAGAAATGAGCATTTGAATGTCATTGTCTTGCCAGAAGAAAAGTCTCAGTGTGTCTGAGATTTGGTTCCTCCATCCTGATTTATCTTACATTTGGGCACACCACGTCCATTTATCTGGCAGGAGACCACAGAGGCTTTAAACAATGTTCTTTCTGCCATCTTTGTAGGTATAGCGTCATGGTTAAGATAGCAAGACTCCAAGGCCCAACTGAGTTCAAGTCTCAGCTTGGCTACTTGCTCTGTTATCTTAAATATTTTTATGCATTGTTGAAAAAAATGAAAAATGGATTAGACAACAATAGTGAAAATAAAGTTATGTTCCTGCTACCCAAAAGTCGCTGGTTCAATTCCCCAGCCAGGGCACATAACCAGATTGCAAGCCAGGTCTCCAGCCAGGTCCATGACTGGAGGCAGGTGAAAGGCAACCATACATTGATGCCTCTCTCCCTCTCTGCCTCTCTTCCTTCCCCTCTCTCTCTAAAAATCATAAATAAAATCTTTTTTTAAAAAGTTATTTTCCTACCTACATCAAGAGGCACTTCTTCATCCAGTTTCTAAGAAAACAATAGCAATAATTAAGCAGAAAACTGCCTCTACACATAGTTCATTCCTTTTTCTATGCTGCATGCAGCAAACCAAAAGACCTCAGCAGGTAATTCTCATCCTCCACACTGTGGAAATCCAGGGATAATTCCAGAGAAGCCTGGGGACACTCCACCATACCTTCCCTCACTCTTGCCTTTCATTACATTTACCTGCAAAGTGAACAATCCTGCTGGGTATGATGCATTTGGGCTGTAAAGATTATCAAGTGAGGTGCCAGGAAGTGACTGAACCATATGAGAATGAACATGGTAGGGTTCAGCCATTAATCGACTGTGAGCTTAGAGAAATGGGCCACACGCCCAGTGAAAATCAATCTGGTGAATTCAAGAACATCTTTTGGGGTCATCAAGGCAAACCAGCCTCAGCTTCAGCATGCCAAATTCCTGAGGCTAGGATTTTTAGAAAACCACCACCTGTCTAATACTATTGTTTTATGTTTGTTTGCATACATGTTTATTTGTATCGCAGCTTTATTAAGATACATGATAAAATTGGTTGAGTAAGAAGGAAATGAGCAAACTGGTTTTTTGAAAGACATTATTTTTGCAATGCAAACAAGGATAGATTGAAGTTATGGTATGTGATAGAGGCACAATGATGAGCATAACTAAATCAAATGCTTGCCACATTCAAACAGGGCCTGGTAGCCTTCTAGCATAAAAAGCAAACAAATAACAACAATAATTATAACAGCTAACATTTACTGAATACTAACTGTGGCCAGGTGCTTACAATAGATCTTCGTAAAATCTCTGTGAAATTGATAAAACTATAATCTCCCTGCTAGGTGAAGGTATGAAGGTTTAGAAAGGGTTGAGGTAAAGGATTGAAACCCATGCCATCTGACCCAGCCAGTACCCTTAACTCCTATTTTATGCCATGCCCCTTTAAAATTTTACCCTGGGGAACTCTCTCAGTACTGCACACAATAGAGTATTTTACTCTGCAATGACACATATTCATTCACTTGCTCAGAAGCAGTTACTGAGTGCCCACTGCAACAGAAATCTGTGCTAGGAACTGAAGGGAGTTAATAAAAGAAATAAGCTTGGACTCTGCCCCCTAAAAATGAAGATAAGATCATAGAAAGATAAGAGTGGAATACAAACGACCATATTTCATGGTAGTCTGCAACTTGAGGTTAGAAAGGATGAAGTGACAAGAGTATCAGGCTGCCTCATTACTGTCCCTAAAACAGCCTTTAATGTGCAGGTACCTACTGGGAAGCTTAGCATTAATTTAGCATTAAAGCTTAGAACCAAGTTTGCCTAGGTCCTGTGCTTTGAATCAGGGGAAAACATTTAAAATTCCATATTCAAATTCTCAATAGTTTAAGGAGACTTTCCTTTCTAACAGGCCAAGGCTACTAAAAATAGTGCTCCCACAGATGGCTTCAAGGTACTTGTACCACTGGGAAACTTAAAAAGACCACATGCAGAGCAGTGCAAGGACATATCCACTGGAGGGTATGTCCATCCATGGAGACATGGTAGTATGGGAGTCCTGAGCATGGTGGCACTCTCCCTTCCTCCCTCCCCCTGTTCCAGGGTGGTCTTCCATCATAAGGCCCCAATTCACCAACCCCCAAGCCCTCCAACCCAGAGTTTGACCTGAGAGGCTGAAAGTTTTGGATCTAGGACTTTCTTTTCTTTAAAAAAAAATTTTTTTTTTTATTATTTTCAGAGAGAGAGTAAGAAAGAGAGGCAGAGAGGGAGAGAGACTTCAATGTATGGTTACCTTTCACCTGCCTCCAGCTACAGACCTGACTGGAGACCTGGCTTACAACCTGTTACGTGCCCTGGCTGGGAATCGAACCAGTGACCTTTGGTTTTGCAGGCTGGTGCCTTACCCACTGTGCCACCAGTCAGGGCTTGGGCCTAGGACTTTGACCAGGAATAGCACAGAATCCAAGCAAGGCCAAAGTCATTTGGTGGAATCGGTACCCAGTCGTTACGAGCAAAACCCCTTTTGTTGCACTTATTGAATTGGAGGGTATGAGCCCTGCCTTGCTTATGGAGAAACTCTGTAGATAGAAAAAAGCTAAGAGGAAACAAAAGAGCCAAGAGAGGAGGCAAAAAGCAGAGTCTTGACAACATCCTTTTAGCCTCTGGATCCAGTTGTGTCTAAAACTCGTCACCTTTGACTTCTGGTGGATATGAGAAGACACAATGCATCCTAGCTCAGGTTAGGTTTCTGTTCCTGAAAGGAAACAAAAGGCTCCCAGCTATATCTGCTGCATGAAACGCACATAACGGGCTTTCAGAATCAGGCCCTGTCAAAGCCACTCAGTATGTGTGGGACTCGGGGCAATTTTGCAATCTCTCTGATGCAATGTTTTCATCTTTAGAATGGAGATGAAGGTTTAAGAGTATTTAATAGCCTAATACATGTAAAGCACTTGGCACAGTGATTGATACAAGGTAATACCAGCACATCCGAGAGCTACAAACGTCACTATCATCATCATTATCACTACAATTGTGACAGTCAAGTTCACATGTCAGTTTGGCTAGCTTATAGTGCCCAGTTATTTGGTCAAACACTAGTCTAGACATTGCTCTGAAAGTATTTACAGATATGCTTAACATTCATGATTAGTTGATTTTTGGTAATGCAGAGTACCCTTAATAATAAAGAAGGCTCTTATGTAATCATTTAAAGGCCTTAAGAGCAAAAACTGAGGTTTCCTGGAGAAGGAATTTTGCCTGTAACAGTTTCTGGTCTGTTGTCCTGCCCTACAGATTTTGAATGTGCCTGCCCCCACAATTGTATTATCCAATTCCTTTAAAACCTCCCTCTGAGAGAGTGAGAGACAGAGAGACGAGAAAGAGAGCAAAAGAGAGAGAGAGAGAGAGAACTTGTCTAGCTATTCCCCAATCCCTCTGCAGTACTGGTGAGAACATGATGGATAATCACAAATGATAGTCATCTTACTGATGCAAGCCATTAGTGTATTTGATTGACTTCCCCTACTGTTCCCCAAGAAGCAAGAAAACCCCAGGCTTGTCTTCATCAAAGAACTAAGCATGGTATATTATGCAGGAAAAAATATCTGTGGCTTACATTCTATCAATTTCTGGCAAAAAGTCTAATGTGTAATTAGAAATTTATCATAAGAAATAACTGTTCTGGAGGCCCAGTCCTCATCTCAGAACTGCATACTGTAGAGTTCTCCTAAGGACCCATTTCCAAAACATTAAGTCCTTGTGTTTTCACCAATTGATGTGGAGGGGATTTGTTTGTTTTTAAGCAATGCACCAAGAAAACTGATTGGCTCTTCCCTAACTAATAAGTATTGACATCTAAAATTATATGCCGAGGCTCCGAGTACAGAAATTGATTCTGAGGAAGATGAAAGCAATGCATTATCTTCAGTGATGCAGATACGTGTCTTCCATGCGCTGCAGGGAGTAGAATCTACCCGCCACCTCCCCTCACCCTGTGAATGGCATTTTTGCTTCTCTTATTTACCACCCATTTACTAATGGGCCAGGTCTGTGCTGAGCACTTCATATATTTTTCCTTGATTTTTCTTTCCCACAATTCCCTTTTCTACTCAGAAAGCACTCACAAAGCAGCATGTTTCTGGAATGAAAAGGATGAAAGTTACATATTTCAGATGAAGTAGAATTACAAGGGAAACCCTGCCAAATGCCTCATAAAAGCTGCAACACCTGCTTACTAAAAATAGCTGCTTACACAGCCCAAGGAGAAAACCTGTACTCTCCTTTCAAACTCTGGCTTGAGAAATCCATCTCCATGAATCAGTTAATCAGCCATTGATTAGCTTCTCTAATTAACTCCTTTAATGACTGCAATACAGATATAAGGTAGCTTTGTAGGTGGCAAATGAAGGGAACCCAACCTAGCATGTGCCCACACCTCAGGCAGAAATTCTGACCCCAGAGTCCAAAGTCTATTGCCTATACCACAAATACAACTCCTGTTCCCAAAGAAAATCCGATAACACCATAGTTATACTTGCTTCATGATTGTCATGAAACTCAACTCCCAAGACTACAAAGAACCAGATGGAAAGCTCTTCCTCTGCCTTCTTTCTTATGCCTCTTCTGTACATACTTATTAGGCTAAGCATTACTAATTATAACAGCTGGCATGTTTCAGGCAGGTGCCAAGACTGTAAATATATTACATCTTATTTAATCCTTCTCAATGACCCTATAAAGTTAGGTTTTCTAGTATCAAACTATAGAATGATCCCTGAAAAGTATAATCTTGAGATTAGGTTTTCTTATTGTAATTTCACAGATGATGAACTGAAACTCAGAAAGTTCAAGTAACTTGTTTGAGGTCATGCAGCTGTCACACCAAATAAAATCAAATAATGACCAACATTAACCCTGATTCACCTTTCTCTTATGTAGTACCTACAATCAAAGCCCATGGTTATGAACACAGTGGGCATCTGGTCAAATGATGGTGTAGACAGACATGGCTCCCCTTTTCACATGGCCACATCAAAATTACCACTAAAATATATAACAACTATTAGCCAGAACCATCAGAAGTCAAGTTGAATGGAAGTCTGACAACTACAGAATTAACAAAACCACATCCATTGAGACAGGTAGGAAAGGTTTAAACACAGAATGAGCAGGCCCCACACTGACATGTGGTGGATAAAAATTTGGGAGGGTATCTCAGGAGTGAAGAGTCCTAGCCCCACACCAGGCCCCCCAGCCCAAGGTTCCAGTACCAGGAAGATAAGTCCACACAACTTTTTGCTGCAAAAATCAGCAAGGATTGAGTCAGTGAAAGAAAGTGCTAGAGCCCCCAAGCAGTTCCTCTTAAAGAACCCATACATGGACTCACCTACTCAGACTCACTCCCTCTGAGCTCCTGCACCAGAGTAGCAGCTTGAAAAGTACCAGTGGTATACAGGGAGACTGAAGCGTCTGGCATCAAGGCAAGTAGAGGACATTGTCTCCTTTCTAAATACTCCCTTGACAGAGCCAGGAAGCTGATGCCATATCTGAGACTCCATCGACTTGGCTGACAAAGTGTTAGGCTCACCAAGGATTTCCTCAGAGACCCCACCCAATTTAAGGGCCCACCCCAGTTGTTTTCCCATATGATGGATGGCCTTGGTTTATGCTTCACAACTTCCTAACTCCTCTCTAACAATCAACAGCTGGCCTCAGTGAGCTCTAGACCCAGCACCAGCAGCAGCCAGCCTAGATTCACAGCTTGGCTCCACCTGGGAATCTCCAAGCCCAGCACAAGTAGTGGCCATCTCAGGTTCTTTTATAGATCAGCCCAGGTATCCTGGGCAAAACGTAGGTGGGAGCTGACCTTGGCTTGCACCATCCAGAAAACTCCAGGGCCAGCGCACCCAGTGGACAACTGCAGATCACATCAGAGCACCAGCACCCTGCCCCTGCACAGCTGATCCTCCACAGAGGGCAGAGGTTGGTGGTCAGCAGTCACAGCCAGTCCTTGCAGCTGACTGGCCTGGACAAATCCCATTGATTTGCCAATAGCAATCAAGGCTAAACTATAAGAGGAGTGTGTACTCAGTCCACACAAAGGGCACACCTCAAGGACCCAGCATGGGGGAGGCTGAGCCACTAAACCCTACAGGACACCTATTATATTAGACTATACTACCAAGACACAGAATCAAAGCAGCTATACCTAATATACATAAACCATCTCAGGGAGGCTGCCAAATTGAGGAGGCAAAGAAATATGGCCCAAATAAAATAACAAAACCCCAAAAAAAGAACTAAACAAAATGGAGATAGCTAACCTATATCCACAGTTCACGATACTGATGATCAGGATGCTCAGATAAATGATTGAGTGCAGCCACAAAATAAAGGAAGAAGTAAATGTTATACAAAGTGAAATAAAGAAAAATATACAGGGAACAACAGTGATTGAAGGAAACCAGGAATCAGATCAATGAGTTAAAACAAAAGGAAGAAATAAATATTCATTCAGAAGAAAGTGAGCAAACAAGTATTGAAAAAATGAGGAGAGGCTTAGGAACTTCTGGGACAACTTTAAACATACCAACATCCAAACCATAGCTGTGCCAGAAGCAGAAAATGAAGAGCAAGGAAATGAAAACTTATTTGAAAAAATAATGAAAGAAAACTTCCTTGATTTGGCAAAGGAAATAGACAAAGAAGTCCAGAAATCACAAAGAGTCCCCAACAAGTTGGACCCAAAGAAGATCACACCAAGACACATCACATTTAAAAAGCCAAAGGATGAATATCTTAAAAACATTAAGAGAACTCCTACAGAGGAGTTCCCATAAGACTGTCAGCTGATTTCTCAAAAGAAACTTTGTAGGCAAAAAGGAGCTGATGAGAAGTATTCAAAGTATTCAAAGCAAGGACATATAACCAAGATTACTCCATCCTGAAAAGTTATCATTTAGAACGGGAGGGCAGACAAAGTGCTTCCCAGATAAGGGAAAGCAAAAGGCTTTGCTTCATCATCAATAAGCCATTACTATATGAAATGTTAAAGGGCTTTAAGAAAAAAGAGAAGATCAGAACTATGAACACTGAAATGATAATAAACTCACAACTATCAATAACTGAATCTAAAAAATAAAAACAAAGCAAATAACCAGAACAGGAATAGAATCGTAGATATGGGGATCATTTTGAGGGTTATCAGCTGGGGGAGGGAGAATAAGGGGGAAATGGTGCAGGGATCAGGAAGCATAATCGGTAGGAATAAAATAGACGGGGATGTTAGGAATAGTATAGGAAAGAGTGAAGCCAAAGAACTTACATGCACCACCCCTGGACATGAAATAAGGGGAGTTTTGCTTGAGGGAAGGGTAGTACTAGGTAGAGGAGGCAAAAGGAAAAAAAAATTGGGACAACCGTAGCAGCATAATCAATAAAATATACTTTTAAAAACCCATAGTGGACAGGAAAGGTTAAGGGTACATCACAGTTTTCCATTTCTCCTCCACAACCATCTTTCTCCTAGTTGGGCCTATGGCAACCAATCTTACTGTACCCAAATTCACTTTACTCTATTCTGCAGGCAACAAGAGCTCATCAAAATGTAAACTGGTCATTTTATTCTTCTGCTCAGAGTCTCCAGTATGGCTCATTGCTCCCAATTTAGACTTCCAAAGCTCTGAGTGATCTGACTGTTACCTAGTCCTCCAGGCTTTCTATCTCTCTTCCTCTCATACACAGCTGTAACAATCTGAACAGATTTAATTTCCCAACATGCACTATACTTTACCCACTCACAATCTTCTAATGTGTTTCTTCCTCTGCCTAGAACATCATTCACTATGTAGCCCCCGCCCCTTCACCCACACACACATACATATACACTCCTCTCTTTATTCTGGCTAACACATACATATACACTCCTCTCTTTATTCTGGCTAAATTCTCCTCATCCCCCAATTGTCAGCTAAATTGTCACATGCTCAGATGCCTTCGCAAATCTTTATATCAGGTGCTCCATAATACTCCACTATACTTTGTGAAATCTGTCACATACCCAGTGCCCAGCACCAGTCTGGCATCAAGCAGACTGAAAAGAAATGCTTATCAAACAAATGAAAAGATGGATGACCTGATGGGGGAGCCTGTCATCCAGCATTCCAAGCTCAGCAATCTAATCTAATCCAGACCAGCTCAGGATTATCAAAGGTACCATATGTATGGATATCCATGACACCGATCAGTCACAAGAGCCCATTTCTTATACATCTGTGCAACTGCATCCTGGGAAAACCAATCCTCCACACCATAGGCCAAATGATGTAAACCAACCTCTGCTCTACCTTGGCAGATGTGTCTAGACTAAAAGAGGTGAAAAGGCTAATCTGGTAATCATAGAAAGTCATCAGTTTCAGGGCAAAGTGAGAGATGTATATATCTGTTAAGGAAGCTCTTGTCTACAAGTAAAACAAATTCCAAATCAACCAGGACTAAGTAGGTGGTACACTTACTATCCCATAAAATAAAAGTTTAGTGATACAGCAAGTTCCAAGCATGTAGCACTACAGTCAGTTGCTCAATATAACCTTAAAGGACCCAGATACTCTGTCTCTCTCCAGTCTCCTGTCCTTAGCATTAATGCCATCACAAGGCTGGCTTCCTCCATGGTCATGCAATAGCTGAAAGTAACAGCCAGTAGTTAAAAGGCTGTTTCTGTAATCAAATCCAGAAGGGAAATAGAAATAGCTTCCCCCACCATCAAATGTAAGCCCTTCCCTTCAGTTTGATTGGGCCAATCTGGGACCAGTGCCCACCCCAAGACCAAAAATAACCTTCAGGCCCTGGAGTCCAGAAGAATGCCAAGAATAGGCTTACACAAACCATCTGAGGTGAAATGAGTGAAAAAATCTCCAATGCCGACAATAAAAAAGAAACAGTATGCTTATTTCTACCCAACACAATTTTGCTTTTCTCTTTCTATCTGCAATGGCTTATAAAGATATCACATGGAAATACTCTATATTCTTTTTGAAGTGTGGTTGTCTTTCTTCTTGCTGATGCTAGCTTCTCTTCCAGTTAATCATCTTCTTCTGCAGGCATGCTTATGTTGAGTCAGCATTTAACATTTTGTGGCTTGTTGCTTACAGCAGCTAGAGAAGCTCTTCATTCAATCCTTCATGGAGGCAACACAAATGATATCAAGAAAGTGAGCCAAAGGATTCCATTACTCTTTTTTCATGTGGGCAGGTTTTTTGTAATATAGTAAAGCAGGAATTTCCATCACTTCACATTGACTAAAACATCCTACCTTAGTGATGCAACAAAGGCTGGAGAGAGGGAAAAGAATGGCTGTCATAATTAGCAACCCTCTGGCACTGTCCTGCTCCTCAAGTTGTCACATGGAATAGGAATTTAAAAGCCAACTTGCTTTTAGAAAAAAATATATATGTATGCTAACATCCATTCTACTTCAGTATAGATAATTTGTCAAATTATCCTGAGTCTATCTTTGCAGGATTTATCCAAATATACTGAGGTATCTAATAATTTCCTGGTGGGAACTCTAATCAACACACAGGATCTTTAACTTCTAAATTCTCCGGAATGACTATTTGCCTCCAGGACATTGAAATCACTGTTGAAATGGTTGAGCTATCATTTTATTCTGAAGTACAAGTACATGAAGAAGGAAGACGATGTATATTCTTTAGAAATAGACTTTATTTGATGTCAGGAGATCTTCGGGGTTCGTTGTCATGTATAATTATATACCATAAAAGCTGGACAGGTAATTAATGACCCTGTATTTCATGCTGTTGCATAGATACCTTCTCAAACATGTATTGACTAACCCATATGCCTCTGAAAATCTTCTGATGAAGTGATGCCTAACCCCACAGGTAGAAAGTCCTAGATGCATTTAAAAGACACCAAAGTTGATCTTTGGTGGCCTTCCACACTTGTGTGTTCTTCTTCTCTAGCCCAAAATGCTTAAAGCTTTCCCGTAGTACAATTGTCCCCAATGTAAAATTCCAGCAGACCTGCCAACATGCCCAAAGTCCCGTATTCCAAAGATGCCTTTAAGCAATGTCCCCATCCTTCCCTGTGACTGCTTTCAGCTCTTAAGTGAAAAGAAATCTAATAGACAGACTAAAATGATGATTGATTAACTAGATTAAAATACACATCAGAGAATGAACCCAATCTTAGACATGTTTGCATCTCCTAACTGCTCTTAGGACTTATGTTTTCCTTATAGCAAACATACAAAGGCTATAAATCTAATCCTCTTTAATTTTTCCAGGTTGATGTGTTTAAAGATGAAACTTAACTCAAATTAGTTTATAGCTGATAGAAGTTGTCAAGGAAAATATTTATGAACATGAATTAAAAAATATTCTTCCTTCTTGCTTACTTTGAGCTAGACTACTTACAACTTCTTACCCTTCCTTTCCCAGACCACCATAAGTATATTATTAACTCACTAAACAAGGATTATCAACACCTTTTATGTTCAAAGGCCATGCTGGGTACTAGGCAGAGACCACTAAACAATTCTTGGGCACTATTTTCATGTAGTTTTCTCCGCAGTTTCCTTCTTCATTATTTTTTCCTGGGCTTTTTGCCTATCGATGATGATGATGATGACGATGATGATGATGATGATGATGTAATTTTAAGACTTTCTATATGTCAAATGCTGTTCTAAGTGCTATATAGTCTCTACAACCTACTAACAGATACTAAAGGAAAATCCCCAAAACCAGAACACTAAGATTTTAAACCAGGCAGTCTAGATGTTAAACTAACCCTATTCTTAAACCATGTTGCTTATAATGAGCTTTAAGTGACCTTTATTTTCATGTGTATAATGGATTATCCCATGGGAAATTTCTTGGAAGAGAATTAAAAACTTTCTGTTAGGAAATGAGGATTGGTAGAGATGTGTATTGAGTTTTAAAGTATGAGTAGGACATATGCAGCACACAGCAGTGTTTTCCAAACTCTGTCACCATTCAAATTATCTTTACATACTTTTCTATAACTTCTACCTTTCATAGACCAACTTTAAAAAAACTAAAACTAAAATTTATTGAGTACCTACTGTGTGCTAGGCACTATCACATACATTATTTGAGAAAAAAATCAGAGATCAGCAACTTGCTGAATATAATTTCTCTTTTGAAGGACACTATAGTAGATCATTTCTCCTTCATATAAAACCAATTATTGAGCACCACTCTATGTGATGTTCTGTGTAAGATGTGGAGTAGAGAATACCCTGTGGACTAGAAACTCATTGGGAAGGTTCAGACAAGTAAATAATGTCAAATATGAATGATAGAAATAACCAAGTCTAACCCAGACTTGGGGGTTGGGATTGAACGTCAAAGGTTTTCAAATGCATAGGTATCTTTGTATTTTAGTTAAATAGTTATGATATCCCGTAGACTAAGCTTCTACATCGCAATTTATTGTTAGAGTATACTCTAGAGCATTCATAGCTCTGCTTAGCAGCATCTTAAAATTGAGGATCAGGGCTTTATGATGTTATCCATTGCTTATTTTATTCATTTCTTATGTCCAAATACTTCCACAGAGGAAATTAATAATTTACCAAAATGAGAATTTTGACTTTGGAATTAGGGTGCCTTTGAGTCATCAACATGTCACATGCCTTATGTAACATTTTTGTTTATTTGCTAGCATTTCCCTAAGAAGTATCATGAAGCCAATTGCTTTAAACTAGCAGAGCAATATTAGAAATATAAGGCAAATTCTCAGCAAGGCTTCCCTCCATAACACCAGCCCCTGACTCCCCAAGCTTTCCATTTCCTTATTTATTTCACTTAAGAACTCCTTTATTTCTTGTGTATATCTTATATACAAGGTCTATCCAGAAAAACCCAGCCATTGTTAATTTAATGAGAATGGTTTGCATAGCATCAATGTAAGCTGACAATCACAGAGCGTGTACTGGAAGGCACATGTGTGAACAATGATGACTTCACTGTACTAGTCAGTTGGGGCAGTAGATGCCATTGGATGAGCACATGTACTGTGTAGCCATTGCATACAAAATGATTAAATGAGTACAACAATGAATCTGCATCAAATTTTGTATTAAGCTTGAACATTCTGCATGGATACTATTCGGGTGATTCAGAAGGCTGCAGCTAAGGGCAACTGGTGATTGGCAGCTTCATTACAACAATGCACCCCACTCATGCATGACACCTCATGCAGTGTTTTGGCAAAGCATCAAATCACCTAGGTGACTCAGCCCCTCTACAGCCCAGATTTGGCACCAGGCTACTTCTGGTTTTTTCATGTTACTAACTCACTGTTGAAAGAGAAGAGCTTTCAGACCATTGATGAGATTCAGGAAAATACAACGTGGCAGCTGATGGCCTGATGGCAATTGGGAGAACTGTGTGATCTCCCAAGGTGCCTACTTTGAAGGGGACTGAGGTATCATTCTCTTATGCACAATGTTTCTTGCATCTTGTATCTTTTTCAACAAATGACCCTTTTTTATAGTACATGGATGGATACCTTCTGGATAGACCGCATATGTCTTATCCCCCACAAAGAGTTTGTTGTAGAGTATATCAACTTGTGGAAATTTCTTTTTAGAAAAGAGTGCATCATAGACTCTGGCTCATTTACCTGCTTCTTCAATAGAAATTAAAAAGGAAAAAGAAAACCCAGGGTCCTAAATCCAATGAACTTTCTAGCTGTAACAAACGAAAACAGGAAGATGACAATTCTGTTAAGAATTTTTTGTTGTTTTATCTTAATTCACCAATCCAGAGCCCAACAAATTGCAGTCCCGGTACACTGGTCCATTCTGTGTACATTTACATTTGCACCTTTTCAGAATCACTACTTTCTTTGACAAAATGGTAATCCAACATGAGCAATCTGATACCCATTGTTATAAATGCTTTAAATGGTGCTTTTTGTCTGTCATCAATGAAGGCATACTCTTAGGCTGCAATTAACTTTGAGGGTAGGGAAGTAATAATTATGGTCTCTTTGCATTGGAAGCAAATGAGTCCATTTATCAGCATTAGAGTTGCAAATGATCAATTTTCTAAAACCAGTGCAAGCAAAATCCTCAGACCTATAGTTCTTTTTAGGCTTGAGAGTACCTGGCTTTTACTAAGGAAGTCAATCCAAAATGCATGTATCCCATTAGAGGCAGGAAATAAATGGGATGCATCAACGAAGGGAGAAAAAAATTAATAAAAATAATTCTTTCCTGAAAGGCACTAAAATCACACAAACTGTTAGAATCCGATCAGGTAAAAGAAGTAAAATTTTAAAGTCAAGTCACCAGACTCATTATCACCTAAAACTGAAATGCAATGAAACTATATATAGCTCAGGAATTAGGGGGATGGCTGTTCTATAGGTGCATTCGCTCTTACACGTATAGCTAGCTCACAGCTAATTCCACAGGGAATATTTTTATTTTCGTGTCTTATTTTCAATGTGGTTTCAAAATATAACATTAAAAACAAAGCATTCTTCTGGAATCAACTGTAAGGAAAAACAAAAACAAAAACCTGGTAAGGAAATTTGAGGGCTACCTTCACATAAGGAAGGAAGACAAATTGTTCCAAATGAAAAACTATCCTCTCTACCTTCTATGTGTGTGTGTGTGTGTGTGTGTGTGTGTGTGTGTGCACATGCGTGCATGTGAGAGAGAGAGAAGAGGAACAAAGGGAGACAATCCAATAGATCATTACAAATAACTAATACACATTTTGGGGGAAATATATATAATATATATTAGATACCCTCAGGAAGGTTCAGAAAGAAAAGAGGAAGACAGATAAAAGGTTAAGTCGCCACAGATCAATCTTCTTTATTTGTCTCTTGTCTAGGAACCCCCTGAGACAATAACAACCCCAGACATTATAATGAAATTTAGAGTCGCTATTAAGGAGTGGTGGAGGCTGGTTTGTTAACCCACTCTCTTCATCAGTAGGTGTATTCAGTACAAGTAAAGCAAACACACAACCTTTGTAGATACTGTGCTCTTGCTATGCAAACTCAGCTTCAAGACTAGCACCTTGACCTTGCTTCCCACCAAATGGATGCTCCTAACCCCTCACCACTGGAACAATCGGTGAATGAAATAACCAGAACATGGACTTCATTCCAGTGCTCTCTGGATGATGGTAGTATTCATTTGGCTGGTTTTGTGATGTTTTGGACTTAACTCCCTAACTTGCTAAAAGCTGACACACTATTTTCAAGAACAGATCACATCCTTTCAGGGACTTAAAGACCAACTCACAAAGCTTGGCTATACTGGTAGGAGAACAGTTAACTCTGTGAAGCTGCCAATGTCCTTTCAGACACTCTCCAACTACACATATCTGCCCTCCGTGCAGATCTCCCCCTTCCTATCCTCTGTCCTCCCCAAACATACTTCCCTGCCAACTCAGAAGCCCCCCTGTTCTCTTCTCCAGCAGTTTCCCCACCCTGGGATTCTCCACAGCCTCTCACTGCCCACTAGTGTACAGAGAGGTCTGTAAGGCTATGTGTGGAGGACAGGGCCCGTCTCTGAAAGCACAGGGTCCCTCCAGCCTGCAGCCACACCCAGATAGGGACAGAGGCCACAGCCATCCCAGGAAACCGTGGCACAAAGAGCTTCTCTGATCCCAGAGCATCTGGGCTCCCCCTCATTAGCACAGTAAAGCTGCTCTGTCCCTTCTTTCTGAGCTGCTCTGTCTGTCCCTCTGCTGGCCTCTGTGGAGCCTTTTAGGCCAGCTTGTTTTGAAACCTCTCCAGTTCAAGAGGCACTAGTCCTTTCCCGAGGCCTGTCAAACTCTCCGTTCCAAACCACAGGTACCTTTGAAACCCCTTCACTCAGGGTCGCCAATCACACAGCAAGGCCACATGCCTTCTGCCAAATTAGGCTTCCCAAGATCAGGCTTTCTTGAGACAAAATAAAAAAAAAATTTTTTTAATATGCCTAGCTTTCAGAAAAAACAACAACAGCAAAAAAAAAAAACAGAAACACATTGAAGTCGACAGGCTTATGCCTTTTTCACAGATGAGTGAGTTTCACTTCAGAATCTGACAAGATCATGATAAAAATGATGGGGCCAGAGCAGCACCAGCATTGACGTCCTCTGTGTCCTGGGGGCACAGGTTGGCATTTATCACAGGCCCAATGACAGCGTAAAGCCGGGAAAACCAGGCTCTTGTTCTAACAGGGTGACCAGAAGAACAATGGCACAGTCTGGGCAGTTTTCCAAGCCCTCTTCCAAACGTTATTTCATTTTAAAATCCCAAAAATGCAATGGCAAATGAAGGGCTAAGATTATTTTAACTGGTTACAAGTGAGAAAATTGAGACCCCCCCAAAAAACAAAAGTCAGTTGCCTGAGACAGAGCATATCACATTTTGAAGGGGACAGACACTGTCACTCCAATGGCCTAGAGATAAAATCTCTAAGTGACTTTTAACTCCCTCCTCTTTCTTTCACACCCCACTCCCAAATGTGATCAGAAACAAAATCCTACTGGGCTCCCTTAAATATGTCTTGCATCAATATCCTTTCTTCTTCTTCATTGCTGAATTCACTGATGATTCTTGCTGGTGTAATGCTTGGGCCCAGACCTGTTTCTGTGTTAGCACCTCCAAGCATATTCTAAACAGCAGTAGCATCTTTCTGCCCATCCCACGGCAGCCTCATTCCCACTGCAAATGTCAAATAAGCACATAACACTGCCCTTAAATTCTATTCTATATCTTCGGTGTCTGTCCTTTCAGACTCTTCAAAATGACAAATTCCCACTTCTCTCTGTGCACATACACTACCCTCTCCCACCACCTATACCTTCGTTCTCAACTGAGATCTTTTCAGAGTCCACAGAAAAAGAGAAGCCGTTTATTCCCACCACCAAATCTACCAAATTACTGTCATTTACACCCACACTTCTGCGCTTCCCCTCCTGTACTGGGTCATGTCCTGGTTCCTCCCACAAGTCAACCCCACCCCTATGCTTGGGACCCCATCGCCTTAGCCTTCTCAGGGCCTCCCCTCCTTCCTTCATCCCCCTTCTTCCTGTGAATGCCATTCTACTCTCTCCACATCATTCCCATCAGCACAGAGACCTTTTGTATTATCCCCTCCACTAGAAGACTCTCCCTTTCGTTTGCTCCCTGAAAGGCAAAATATCTCAAAAATTGTGTTTTTAAACCTTATGTTCCCTCCCCAAACCATTCCATCCAAGCTTCCATCTGCACCATCACTCTGAACCTGGGCTTGTCACAGCCCCCAAGGTTCTCTGCCCATTTCTCTGCCCTTTCCTCAATTACTCTCTGCAGTTGACTGCTTGTTTCCTCCTTCTTAAAACACTTCCTTCCTTTGGCTTTGAAACACCACACTCCCCTGTTTTCCCCCTATTTCAGAGCCCTCCTTCTCCAGTTCCTCCTTCTGTTTGACTCAAAAGTTGGTGTGCTCCCAAACTGAGCTCTCCTATCCACACGTTGTCTCCAGATTAGTTCATCCAAGGCCACACTAGCGACTCCCAATCCAAATCCCCAGCCCCTGATTTCTTCCCGGAATCCCACACTTCAGCTCTCATTTGACAATTTCTCCAGAAATTTCTAACGTAACTTGCTAGAGTACACTCTTGACTTTCTACCCATAAGCAGGTTCCTCTCGCAGTCTTTTCCATCTTACATATCACTCACTCAACTTCTCGAGCCCCTCCACAACTGGAATTTTTCTTTATTCTTTCCTTCAGTGGCCTCATCAAATCACTCATCTAGTCCCGTGGGTTTCATCTTTTGAGGCAAAGCCCTGCAAAACACAATCATTTCTCTCCATCTCTATTGTTACCTTTCAGTCCAAGCATCCAACATCTGTCATCCAGGAGTCACGTACATCTCCTGCAATCCATTTAACAACAGCAACCACAGTGGTCTTCTCAAAACATTAAGCAGATTATTCTTCTATTAAAACCTTCCTGCTGCTCCCCATTCCACTTAGAGTAAAGCCCAAGCTCCTGTCCTGGATTACAGACCTGGCGCTGGGCTATATGAAGAGTGTTACACCTCAAGGTCCACAAAGGAGGGTCAGCCGGAGATGACTAAGATACCATGTTTCAATGCCAAGGGCAAATGCCATCCCTGAAACCTCCTACCCCACCTCCAGTCCAATGTGTTGTCTCCTGCCTTTGTGGTCTTATAAAATTTGCACTTGGCTGTGTAGGCACAAAAAAATTGGTTTCTCTCTCTATGAAAGGATGTTAATAACTTTTGTTATTATGAGACTAACATATGACGTGAAACTTCATAATATAAAATTTAGGTTTTCCAATGTAAAACTTGAGAATTTGAACTACTGTCTAAATACTAATATTAATTCAAACAGCTTCATTAGATTGTATCAAGTTATATGGTAAAGTTTCCAGTCCTTCCAGCAACTCATCCTCATATGCTCTTTTTGTGTTTTAAGTCTCTCTTACGTACAATGTACAAACATGTGTCCATGTTCCCTCAAAGCTATGTATGTACTTTCAGACTGATTATATTTTCAGAAAACTCTATGTTTCCAGGTTATATGGCAAGGACCTTGATAGGTCACCTTGAAAGGGTGGGATTAAAATCTGTTCCTTTTTTCTAACATTCTGAAGGTCGATGAACATTAATGGTTAGTCCTCCTTTGTTTCAAGTCCTAAATAAAATAAATTATATCCATTAAGAACGATTTGCCTCTTAACTCTGTGTATGTACACCTAAATAATTTTATTAGTTTAGTTTTCCTCTTGAGTAGTTTTCCCACATGTAAACAGCTAAATTATGGAGCTTTTTTTTGTGCACCTCTGTTAGATCTGCTTGAAAGTGTAATCATTTTTGACAGGCAATATATATTATCTTCATTTCTACTTCACTTAAATTTCTTCCTTGAGAGATTATATTAAAAGGGTAATAACAGTTAGAAATTCCACCAATAGCACCCAAGAGTCCACTTCAGCCCGTACTTGTCTGATCCATCACTATGATACAATACCCAACATACAGTAAGTAATTATTGAATAAATGAATGAATGAACAAACGAACGAACGATTGAGTGAATTAATGAATGAAAGAGAAATCATGGATGTAATACAACAACAATAAAATTAAAAAAAAAAAAAAGAAAGAGAAATCAGTGAAGTATTTGTCTTATCTTATATGATGGACTAGTAGTACCTTGTACTCTTTTAAAATCATGAATGATTAAGAATTGTAGCCCTGTGATCTAAATATGGATATAATTAGCATGATTTAGTTTTTAAAAATCCTTTAAGTGTTTATTCAGTTGTAATTGGTTTCCTTATTTAATTTGTTTAAAATGGCAGAAATTGGTGATTTATAATCCCAGAATTTGCAAAGTGGTATTTAAAGTACTTTTTTAATCATCACAGAGTCACATAGGTATCCCTTGAGGGATAGGTTAGATTTTAAATCCAATAGAAAATAATATTTAAACATTTTAGTAATATTATACTTAAATTATATTAACTGCTACTAATTAAGGTATGACTTTTTAAAGAATATTTTAAAACAGTAAAAAAAAGAAATGTTTGTTTTCCTTGATATTTCCTGTTAAATTTCTTAAATATTGTACATTCAAATAGTCCCTTTTTAAGTTCAAAATGACAGAATGAGAAGTTTTATATGGATTTCATATCAAAGAACTTATTTACATGATTTCCATATCTACACAGTTAGAAGCATATAATTAAACATTATGCATAAAAATTCATATTATAGACAATAATGATTCACTTTCACTAACAGTACGAGGCAAATTACCTAGTTAGGTTTTGAGGTCCCACAAGAGTAATGTTTTGTCATATATATACCCTTCAGAAGAAGGGTAGGCACACAATAAGTAATGAAGAATAAATGAATATGGAAACAATCGACAGAGTGAAAAAGTAACCAATAGAATGGGAGAAAATATTTTCAAACTATATATCTGATTAGAGGTTAATATCCAGAATATATAAATAACTCCTACAATGCAAAAAGAGCAAAAACAAAATCCAATTTTTTTAAGTGAGTGGAGGGACTAAATAGACATTTTTTCCAAAGAAGACATACAAATGGCCAACAAATGAAAAGGTGCTCAACATCACTAATCATTAGGAAAATGCAAATTAAATCAAAACCACAATGAAGTTTTGTTCACACCTGTTAGGAAGGCCACTGTCAAAAACAAACAAGGAAATAACAAGCGTTGGCACTAATGTAGAGAAGTAGGAACTCTTGTGTACTGTTTGGTGAGAGCGTAAAATTATGCCACTTCTATGAAAAACAGTACAGAAGTTCCTCAAAAAATTAAAAACAGAATCATCATATAATCCAGCAATCCTACTTCTGGGTATAAACCTCCCAAAATTGAAAACAGAATTTTGAAGCAATATGTGCATACTCATGTTCATAGGAGTGTTATTCACAATGACCAAGAAATAGAAGCAATCTTAATATCCATCAACAGATAAATGGGTAAAGAAAATGTGATATATACATACAATAAAATATTACTTAGCCTTGGAAAAGGAAATTCTGCTATTTGTGCCAATAAGGGTGAGACTTTAGAACAGTATGCTAAGTTAAATAAGCAAGTCACAAAAAGACAAACACTGCATGATTTCAATTATATGAGGTATCTAAAACAGTCAAACTCTGAGAAACATAAAGCAGAATAGTGGTTGTCAGGGTCAGTGGGGAAAGGAAAAAGAGGAATTGTTACTCAATAGAAAGAGTCCCAGTTTTGCAAGATAAAAAATTCTACAGATTTATTGCATTACAATGTGCATATAGTCAACACTAGTCTACTGTACACTTAAAAATGTTTAACATAAAAAATTGTATGTTATGTGGCTATGGCTATTAAAAATTAATGAATGTATATTTGTATATGTTCATACCACAGTAAAGAAATATGCTAAATATTTCTAGGGTATTCTTCCACTTGCCTTTTGGGGTTTGCCTTCCCAGGCATACTTTTTTAGAAACATGATCAAGAGTTAGTTTGAACAATGTACAGCGAATGCTCATTGGCCTGAACTTGAACAAGAAAGCTCAACTAAAACCTGGTAGTGACAACTTCATTTTCTGCAATCTACTTTTATGAGAAATGACAATTCAAAATAAATCAGCTCGTTCATTGAGTAACCTTATTACTATATTGGCAGTCAACTGAAATTCCTGTATCATCTACATGCATAGTAATGTACAGTAACAATAGACATCTATTATGATGATCCTGAAACACTGAAGAATCTTGGGTATTTCAGTGCTCAAGTAAAGAGTCAAAGAAAAATTACACACAAAAAAAATTATTACATAAAGAAATGTCCATTCTCTTACCTATTTACTACTTGGAAATGCATCATCTTTTCCCAATTATTCCATTAACATACTTAATAATTACTCCTTTAATATATACACTCATTTCTTCAAGCTTTGTGTATAAAAAAGAAATTACTTAATGATCTTTTATTTTTATATTTTTTCCTTTAGTTAAAATATTAATGTAGCCTTTAGACATCCTTTGTTTACTATTGATCTTAGAGTTGTCTGTCATTAATCATACCACTCAGTTCCATTTGGCATATTTTGTATCAATTAGCCTCATTACTAGTTGATCTTCCCCTTTCGTTTTGACATCTGTTAAAAGGAGCAGCTTGAGGAAGAGCTTCACTATTATGTCTTTTGTTTTTTTAACAGAAGTTTTCCCACTTGATTTAAAAAAAGGGTTGATATAAATTATAATATGTCTTCATCAACTATACCTAATACTTAGTTCAATCATAACCCTGTTCCCTGGAAGCCATTTTGTTGGTTCACTATGTCTGTCCACTGATTTAATGACTCAGAAAAGATACAGTCACATACACACACACACATGATACCTTTTCACATGGATAGTGAATCTACATAGGCTTGCTACCAACTCTCTAATGTAACCTTCTTAATGTTCACTGGTTTTCAATTTTTAAAAAGTTTCAGAAGTTTTTTAATTGATAAAATAAATCAAAATGTAAGTTGGGAATCAGTTCCAATCAAATGAATAGAGAACCCATGATCACACTGCTGGTTTCATTCTAATGATTAAACATCACCCCGACAAGAACCAAAAAGGCAAAAACCATTTATAGCATGAGATATCCAAAGTATATTTTTGTGGGAATAAATTGAGTCAAAACTAAAAATTCACGGTTATTTTTTTAATATTTAAAAATAATGCTCAAGTGAGAAAAGGTAGGTAAAACTACATGTAAGTATAAACATTCAGTAAGTAATCATTTTAGAGGAGAAAAATCTTTGGATACCACTTAGCTCAATATCTACTTCTGTATGTTTCTAAAAATAATGTGTATATATATATATATATATATATATATATATATATATATGTTTTAGCAGTTTCTATGAGAGGGGCATCACCTGTCACCCTTGAAGTATTTTCTTTTGTGTCATATCTTGCTTGCCATGCCAGGGTAATAAATAACATTCCACACTAAGAAATACCTAAAGAAGAGTTAGTCATATTTTTTCCTTGTTTGAACCAATACATTATTCTAAATCTTTGAGAATCAAAGAAGTAATAACCCAGTATTTAAATCATCTTGTCTCTCTTGATTCCCATTGCCAAAACAATTTTGAATGGGAATGGGTGGGGAGATTATGACATATCCAATGAATTGGTTTGAAAAATTATCTAGCACCTCCTCATTCACCAAAGTCTTATATGCAATTATATTATAATCTAATTGCTCTCCAGAAAGTGAATAGTCAATTAGTGAAATGCCCAACTTTCATGGACAAAATGCAGCAATCCAAACCTACAAGCCTTTAAAGAGGGGAAAAATAAATGATGCGGGATAATGTAGGACGATTTCATTACAGTAACACTACACTTTCATTCTAAGCTTCTTGAGAGCAAGTATCTTTATCTTTAATTAATTATTAATCAATACTTCTCTCTATCTATCACAAGGTAAACAGGATATAGATAGCATATGTGTTTCCTTTTCTCCTTGGTTGGCAGGTAGCTATTGCTATAGACTGTGACCAGGAGCAGGTTTTCCCCAGGCTTGCACTGTTCAGTCTAACACTCCTCGCCTCATTGCATCATCTTCAGTCACTCAGTACTGCCTCTGGCCCAACAGGATGCTAAGAGCTAACCAAGAGTGGTGCGATGCCCTGCTCCAACAAGAAAGTGACTCTACGGGCTAACTCTAGGACTCTGACAACTATGTATGTGCATGCCAAAAGGTGGAGGGACATGTTTTTATATGGGTTCCCGATTTGCAGCCTCGCTTTCTGCTAGCAGCTAAGTTGTTACATGCCAGAGGTAGATGAAAAGAACTGAAGCAGAAGACTGAATAGACTGAATTGCTAGGGCCACGCAGGTGAGGGAAACAGAAGTTTTAAGGAAAAGAGGAAGAGGAAAAGGAGAAGTAAAAGGTAACCATAAATGTTTAGAAAATGTACAAAGATGCTAATGGTTTGGACCCAAAGGGCCAGCCTTATAGCCATTACTGACTAGTCCAATACACCTTGAGGGTTCACACCAGAAAGGAACCACGCCTAAGGGCTGGCAAAGGAACTCTAAAGGTCCACTCTCTCCCCACCTTTGAGCTCAGTCACTCAGCAGCCACTACTGTCTCCTGTTGACCTAATCATGGCACAAAAGCCAAGCCCATCAGCATGCCAACAAAATTATTCCATGGAGACTTTCACATTTATTCTAATTTTTTTCAGTCTCTTTTTCAAAGGTGCTCCTCCTCAAAATAATTTTTTTTCTTTTTATCCTTTAAGGCTAAGATTTTGAACATTGGAAGAACTCTGAAAATTAAATATTTTAGTTGAAGTCTACAGACTATAGCCCTAAGGTTTCATTCACAGATGTACCTGTAATAAAATGTTATTGACCTAACCTTTCAGTCTAAGTTCCTTTTGCATAAAAAAAGGACTGGTACGAATCATGTCACAGATCATTGAAAGCTTAGTAAAACAAAAAGTTCTACCTGTGATGTACCTTGACTTCACTTAATTTGCCTATGATATTCCAAAAGACCCAGTTTAGACAACAGAAATCAGTTGAGTTAGTGAATTTGTTTGGAGCCTTATACATTCCCAAGTGTTTTCTTCAGTATATTTCATTTAAGTCCCAAAACTATGATAAAAGAGGGTAAGACAAACAGTACAAAACACATTTTGCAAATGAGGAAACTAAGGTCCAAGTTGATGAATGGCTCTGCCCCACAGCAGTCATTCTGGACCTTAAGATTCATTAAATATCAAGCAATAGCCTGCACAGAATCAATAAGAAGTTATAATCACACAAAGACAAATGAATTATTGCATCATTTTCTCAGTTTGATGGGGAAAATCAATAGTTAACATGCTCTGCTTTAAAATTTAAAGTCAATGCCAATGCATTTACAATTTCAAAAAACCCACATGTAATCATCAAGAATAGGAAACCATATAATATGCACTGAGCCAGCATCTTCTTGACCTATTGTGCTCCTTATTTATTTTATTTTATTGTTTATTGATGAGAGAGAGAGAGAGAGAGAGAGAGAGAGAGATTGAGAAGACTGTGATTTGTTGATTCTTGTATGTGCCCCGACTGGGGATCAACCCCGCAATCTTGCCATGTTGGGATGATGCTGCTCTAAACCAACCAAGATACCTGGGGAAGGACCTATTCTAATTACCCTTTAAATGTAATTTATTTTGGAAGATGTTATTCTAAGCTATGAATCAAAGGAAAGTGAAGGCTTGCCTTTCTACTACCAACTCATGGCTCATTTCAGAGGGAATTTCTTCGTGTTTGATAATAAACCGAAACATGCAGAAGCACCCACAAGTAAGCTAATACGCACGTTAAGTCTTCTCAAGGGACTCTTAACTGGTTTGGATTTGAAATAACTAAATTAAACGATACTTTGAAAATAAGGAGGTTTTTCAAGCTTCTATCTCTGTACATATTTTATGTTCCCAGTAGAACTCCTTAGAGAATCTCAACTACCCAAAAACAATGCCAGACCGAAACCGTGTAACAGAACGGCCTGAAGAGTTACCCCTACAGATGCATTGAAAAGCACACATGCACACAAATCAAAGCACAAAACGAATTCTCTACGTCATTTTCCATTGTCAGTTCTTCAACCATTTCAAATTACTTAAGTAGAAAAAGTCCTTGCACATCACAGTCGAGTTAGGGGCACCAAAAGGGGGCCCCATCTTCACGTGAGCCAGATTCTCGTCCTATGCGCCCCATCCTTGGTCCACTACTGCGCAGATTCTGCACTGGAAGCGCGGGTGGTAGGCATTCATTCGCCTCTGGCTTTAGCCGGCTTTGGAGTAAGTGGGCGCCTCCTTCTCACACCCTTCCCGCAACATTTCTGCACTTTGCGTAGGTCTGGTCCAGGCCTCTAGTCGCCCTTCGCTGCGACCAGCCAGGAAGAGTCAGGCAGCAGCCGAAGTGTTGGGTAGGATAAGTGGGTCCCCCGCCTGCCCGCCAGGGCTGTGGCTGCAACCCCCATCCCATCCCTCGCAAGGAGGGTGTGGGAGATACACCGTGTGGCACCCGGCAGCCTGAGGCGCGAGGCCCTCGACTTACACGCCATCTCCGCAGCCCCACGCCTTCCCGCCTCCACCAAGGCCACCCCCCAACCCCATCCCCTCCGGCCCGGGAGCGTCAAGCTGGGGTACGAGTGGAAAAGGGAAGTGAGGCAACACACGTCTGCGGGGCTGTGAGTGGGGATACACCGCACTGAGCAGGCAAAACCCCGCCTCTCCCCGAACTCCCGCCTCGGACCAGCCCGCAGCCCCGGCGCTCCAGGCTCCCTGCTCTGGGACAAAGCTACCACCGCCTCTCCGCCAGCCGACATGTCCTCGCCTGGTCGCCTCTGTCTCTCCAGTCACGACTCTGTCCCAAAGGCCTCAGAGCCGCCCTGGGGGCAGAGGGGACCCCAGGTCCGGCGCCTGCAGCCCCTGGCCCCACGTCCCACCGCTGCTCACCTGTTCAGCACTTTGCGGATCCTCTGGCGCATGCCAGCCCCGGAGGAAGCGGACAGGCTGCCGGCGCCGCCGCTGCCCTCAGCCGGCAGATTCTCGATGGTGGTCACCACATGGTTTGGTGGGGCCGGCGGTGGTGGCTGCAGCTGCTGCTGCGGCGGCTCGGGGGGAATCATCGCAGCGGAGGCAGCGGCGCAGCGAGGATCAGAACGCAGCCGCGCGCATCGTGCGCCCTCCGGCCCGGAACGCGCAGAGGACCCGGCGGGCAGCTGCGGCCGGGGAGGTGGTGCTGCCTGCGAAGATGCGAGGTGGGGAGGCACCCGTGCCTAGTGCCTGCCGCTGCTGCCACCGCCCAGCCCGCCACTCACTCCTCTCCGGTCTCAGAGCGCACACCCTCGCTCCTCCGCTCCCCCGCCTGCTGCCCTAGCTCTTCCCGAGACAGTCCCCAAGTCCTGGCAAGCAGTGCAAAGTGACCGTGAAAGGGGTCGCGCAGGGATGCGGAACTGCCAGGGGTCTCGGAAGGCTCCCACGGAGAGAGGGGTGATGTTCCGTGCTTCGGCTTCTCTCCTGGTGCTCAGGTCTTCTTTGGGCGAGCGCCACCTAAGCCTGTCCCCTGCTGGCTGGGAAAGCTGCCGTCTCCGTCTCACCAAGTGAGAGACCGAGTGAACCCGAGAGCTGGGCGGGGGTACTACAGCAGCAGCAGCAATAAGGGAGGGGAGTGGGGGGAGGGCGGGGGACGCAAACGTTCTGTTCTCACCAGAGGGCGCTCCAGAGGTGCAGCTCAGCCTGCGAGCCTCCTCTCCCAGTCCAAGGAGGCCCACGATCTGAGTTGCAGTGACTCTGTGTGTGTGTGTGTGTGTGTGTGTGTGTGTGTGTGTGTGTGTGTGTGTGTTCCTGTGTGCATCTGGGGACAGATCCTCCCTTTTTCGTTGCTGGAGACTCCCCGCTCCTGCGGAGATGCCAAGGAATGTAGCACGACGTTCCAGGACAGTGACAGGAGACACCTGCTGGCCCCTACACTCACCTGAAGGTGTGTCTGACATGGCATTAAACAGGAAAGATGTGGGGAAGGCTAATTTCCCTTTTTCCTGCTCTCTTCTTGGCTTCAAGATCTCTAATTCATCAGCTCTGAATTAAGGAAAAGGGATAAAGGCAATAGGTTGGGGATCTGTATGTAGTTTTTAGTGATGGCATGTGAATTCCAGGGTTAAATGTACTGCTCAGTTTACCTCTCTCTGACGGGTCACGGTTAGTAAAACACCAATGCAAATTTTCCATTCCGCTCTTACCATTACATCACCTAAGTTTCACTTGACATACACTGGTTGTGTTGAATTTCTTTTGGAAGCAGAAGTTGGCACTCAGCTACACCCTCTTTAGCGGTGTTCATTTTTAAGACATTTCCACTCACATAAGGAAGAGTGGAATTTTGCCTGTGTTTCAGACCTCAGAGTCACCAGACATTTTGACTAATCTGTTTAGCACAGACTGCACCTGTGTGCTGTATTGGATAAAAGCTTCAAATTCGTGCTCCAAAAGTGACTGATGATCCTCTCCAAATTGCTGAACAGTTGCCTGGAATTGCTTGTGTTGCTGTAAATGCCCATGTCCCATACTTTCTCTATGCCATTCTCGCCTCTTTTTCTTTCTCTTCTAAGTCTGGTTAACTCTATTCAACACATACTACAAAACATGTAGCATCTAAAATGATAGCACTTCAGTATTTTCATTCACAAATTAATCTCATGCAGGAGAGAAGAAAGCAAAGCCAGTGACATTTTTATGCAGATCAGGGAGGGAAAGGGATTAGAATGGGTAAGGTTTTAAATTGATATCCAAGAAATGTATAAAGTAGTTGGGAGACTGGGGGATCACATTGGCAGGACTGTAACAAGCAACCCCCATCAAAAAGTAAGTTCATATGGTATTGGTGGTGATGGGGAACGCGCATAGAGCAGACAAACAGAGAGTGGGCAACAGTGTCAAAGACTTTAAATTTTATAACCCTTTCTTATTTATTTATATAATTTTTGGTTTGTGTTTTGCAAACAGTTCTTTGGGGGAAAATTCAGAATAGTGTTTACATGTTTAAAATTGACTCTTTTTTATATTTTTTTAAGAGAGAAAGAGGGGAATGGGAAGGAGAAGGAAAAGGAGAAGGAGAGAAACATCAATGTGAGAGAGAAACATTGATCAGTTGCCTCTCACACGTGCCTGGGACCTGACGCTGAATTTGAAACCAGGCCATGTGCCCTGCCTGGGAGTGGAACCCAAAACCCTTCAGTTTACAGGAGAATGCTCCAACCTAGCCACATTGACCAGTTGACCTTTTCTGATAAGAGAGATGGAGGTTTAGAAAAGGAGATTTGCATTAATTGTGAACAAAGGCTAACTTTCCAGGGTCAAACTTCAATTTCATTGGTTTAAAATAGCTAAGTAGTATTCACCAAGTGTTCCATTTTTTAAGCATATTTTTGGTACAAATTGTTTTAATTTTATTAACATTGGCTCAATACTTTTGGGACAGACCTCATATACCTTTCAGGAAACAGTAAACTAGTAATGTTGTATAAAAAGAATCTGGTATAAAAGATATTTTTTTTTAATTATTGGGCTGAATCTGAACATAATGGATTGGATATTATTTGAATAAATCTCCTACCATGAACAGTTATAAAAGATAAATAAAACATTAGAAAGTGGCCAATGTAAAGTTATTATCCTTTAGGGAAAAGAAAAACACAGAAGAAATGAAGCAAATTAACACATTAGATGAGCTCTATATTCATCCTAACTTCTACCCTGAGGGCATTTTCCTAACCACAGTTCAGGGAAATAATACCTAGGGAGTGGTACTCTCACAGGGTAGAAGAGACAGAAATCAGAGTTAGAGCTTCAAAGGCTTAGTTCTTGGAAGAGAGTTGCAGAGAGGGGAGACCTAAGAGAAGGAACCAAAACCTCTATGTGAAAATTCCACTCAGAGCCAACTCGGAAGCTGTGTATGCGCAGGGAAAGACTGGGAGGCTTAGCTAAGAAGGCTGCTGGGAAGCTGGGAAGCTGGACAGAGATTTCACATGTTTAGGCCCAGTGATTGTAGACTGGTTGGTAAAGCCCCAGGCTGTTTTTGCGCCTCCAAAAAAGGCCACACCCTAGATATAAGAATCATGTCACAGTAGTAAGAGTTATACCTGAGAAGTAAGGACAAAAGCCAAACCTCCTGACAAAGCCAAACCACCTGACAAAGGTGATGCCTGCCTTCCAGTTTAAATTTTAAAGCTCTCTGGGGGAAGATACTATTATCCAAAATCTTTTCAGCCCATAGTCACCAAATCTTGCAATTAACAAATATGTATGACAGATGCCAAAAATCAGGAGGGAAAGCTGATTAATGATCTATAGCATGAGTTTAAAATGTTTTTGTAATATTCTAAGTTGTGTAGGCCATTCAGTCTCTGTTGTAACTACTCTGTTGTTGCAATGTGAGTGTAGCCATTGAGACCAGGAAAATAAATGTGTGTGGCTTTTTTAAAATAAAACTTTATTTATAAGTGGATACTGAAATTTGGTTCCAAATAGTTTTCACATGGCAAGAAATATTCTTCTTTTGATTATTTTTAACCAGATATAAATACAAAAACTGTTCTAGGCTTAGGAGCCAATCAAAACCAGATTAATATCCATAATAAATATAAATGCAAAAATCCTCCACAAAAAAATTAGCAAACCAGTTCCAACAACATATAAAAAGATTTATATATTCAATACCATGACCAAAGGGGATTTACCTTAAGAATGCAAGGTTGGCTTACTATCTGAAAATTAATTAATGTAATATACCATATTAATAAGATACATACCAAAACCATCATGAGTATTTGATAATAAATACAATGTTTATGATTTATACATGCTTTAAAAAAATGTGTAATATGAAGGAATTTTTTTTAACCTGAAAGAACATCTACAGGCCCTGGCTGGTGTGGCTCAGTGGATTGAGCACCGGCCTATGAATCCAAGTGTCACTAGTTTGATTCCTAGTCATGGCACATGCCCGGTTGCAAGCCAGGTCTCCAGCCAAATACCCAGCTGGAGGTAGGTAGAAGACAACCATACATTGATATTTCTCTCCCTTTCTTCTTCCCTCCCTTACCCTCTCTCTAAAAATAATAAATAAAAAAATTTTAAAAAGAACATCTACAGAATAACTGTAATAAAAAATATATATTTAATATATAAAAATTTAATCCCCACTCTACCTCCTGCCAAGGTCAGAAATAAGCAAAGAATATGTTTCTTTATCATTCTATTTAATGTTGTACTGAAGGGTCTAGCCAGTTTAATCATCAAGAAAAAGCAATAAAGCAATAAAAGATATTCCTATAGGGAAGGAAAAAGCAAATCTATCATTGTTCACAGATAACATGAATCTGTATAAAGAATATTCTAGGGAATCAACAAGAAAAAAGAAACCCACTATTAGAACTAATACACATACACAAGGTGTAAGATATAAGATCAATACTCAAAAATCAATTGTATTTTTATGCAATAGCAAGAACAATCTGAAAATGAAATTAAGAAAAATTTCATAAGTATTAACTCCTAAAAAAATAAACTACTACTTAGAGAAAAAATCTAACAAAAGTAGTTCCAGGTACATAAAAAGTTATCAAAGATTTTGAATTAATAAATTAAAGAAGATCTAATGAAAGGGAAAGACATCCCATGTGCAAGAATCAAAAGACATAAAATTGTTAAGATAGCAACACTACTCAAATTAATGTATACAATACAACTCCTATAAAAATCCCTTCAGGCATTTTCCCCAAAATTTACAGGCTGATCCGAAAATTTACATGAAGATGAAAAATACCACAGACAGCAAAACAATTTTGAAAAATAAAAAAATAAAGTTGGAGGATATTCACGTCACACTTTCAAAACTTATCAAACTACAGTTATCAAAACAGCATAATATCAGCTTAAGGATAGGCATAAAGATCAATAGAACAGAATTGAGAATCCAGAAATAAGCCCTTATATTAATGGTCAATTGAGAAATTTACCAAAAAATAACTTACGGGGGACAGAAAAGTTTATTTTTTCAATAAATGGTGCTGAGAAAATTGGATGTCCTCATGGAAAAGATGAACTTAAGATTTTTACTTCACACCATATGTACAAGTTAACTCAAAGTGAATGGCACATTTAAATGTAAGATCTGAAACAACAGAACTTTTAGATGAAAACAGAATAAAATATTTGGGACCATGGGTTAGGCAAAATTTTCATTGATTCTGACAATAAAGCATAATCTATCAACAAACCAAAACATTGAAGTAACCCTCACCAAAATACAAAACACACAGTTAAGAAAATTGAAATGTAGGCAATAGGTCCAGAGAAATATTTAGCCCAAATGTAAAGGGTTTGTCTGCCCCTGCACTGCAGAGGGCTCTGCTTTCTCATCACTTCCCTATCGCATCCCTTTTCAAGCTTCCTTTTGGTGATCCCTGCCCATCTCCCTGCTCTCAGAAAAACCACTGACATCCAGGTGCTGGCCCCTCTTCTATAGGAGCCTGTCCCCTGATCACAACTGAGTGATGGAGGGGATACCTGATGCAAACTGGTTTCTCTCCTGAGAACTTGCAGTGTGACACAGCTAGATAGGGACTAAGTTCCTGGAGCTGAGTCCCAGTGCTGCAGGCAGAATTTCTAATCCCCTTCCCCCAAACTGTAATCCATAAAATGATAAGACATTTATGTCTTAAGACTGTTATATTATGTTATAATATGTTATATTATGTACCTTAAGATAGGAAGATTATCTGGGGAGCCCCAGCTAATCATCTGGTCTCTTTAAAGCAGCAGAAGCAGGAGGGATTCGAAACAGGAGGGAGGGCAATTGGACACCCCAATGCTGACTTGAATCTGTGAGGGGCTAGAAGTGCAGAAACCTCAGAGGTCTCTCAGAGCTACAGCCAGATAGGAAGCAGGGAGCTAACTCCTATCAATCCAAGAAAAGTGGATTCAGCCAGCAACCTGAATGAACTTCCAAGGGGACTTTCTTCAGAGTTTGCAGAGGGCCAGCATTAGCTCGTACCTTGGTTTGGGCCTAGGGAGATCCTGAGCAGAGAGCACATTTGAGTCATGCTAGACTTCTGAACTTCAAAACTGTGGGCTACAAACTCTGTGTTGCTTTAAGCCACTACTTGTGCTGTAATTTGTTAATGGCAGCAATAGAAAGGCAAGGACACAGGGAAACAGCAGTGCCTTTAGAGAGGGGGTGGGCCTCAGCACAAGCTCAGTTCACTCTCTTTACTTGGTGTGTGAGCTCTGAAAGTATTTTCCATCAAAATTCCCTCTTTCCGCTAAAAAAGAAAAAAAAAATACTTACATACACATATCTGATAAAAGACATGTATCCAGGATATACAGCAAATTCTTAGAACTTAACAAGAGCAAGCAAGCAATCCAGTCAAAAATGGGCAAAATATTTGAATAGTCATTTCACTAAAGGAAATATGTAAATAGTTAATAAAGGGGCCTAACATCATTAGTCAAATTAAAATCACAATAAGATGCCATTTTACACTTACTAGGATAAATATAATAAAAAAGGCAGGCAATAACTAACATTGGCAAGATGTGGAGAACAGCAAGCAACATTGGTACATTACTGCTGGGAATATAAAATGATGAAGCCATTTCAGAAAAGAGTTTGACAGTGTCTTAAAAAGTTAAAATAAGCCCTGGCCAAGTGGCTTAGTTGGTTGGTTTCCTCAAAGTAAGAGGTCACCAGTTCAATTCCAAGTCAGGGCATAGACCTCAGTCACGGGAATGACCCCTGGTCAGGCACATAGGAGAGGCAACCAACTGATGTTTCTCTCACATCAATGCTTCTCTCTCTCTCTCTCTCTGACTGTCTTTCTGGATCATATAATCCCACTCCCAAGAAATCTAAAATCCCAAGAAAAATGAAAACATTTACTCACACAGAGACTTTCATACAAATGTCTGTAGGATCATTTTTTGTAAAAGTTGAAAATTGGAAAAAAACTAAGTGTCATGCAACTGATGAATGGAATAGAAAAATGTGATATATTCATGCAATAAAAATATTACTAATACCAGCCTGCGAACCTGAAGGTTGCTGGTTTGATTCCCAGCCAGGGCAAACCAGATTGCAAGCCAGGTCTCCAGCCATGTCCATAGCTGGAGGCAGGTGAAAGGCAACCATACATTGATGTTTCTCTCCTTTTTTTCCTCCCTCCCTACCCTTCTCTCTGAAAATAATAAATAAAATATTTTAAATATATATTACTAATAAAGAGAACAACTGATACATATCATGAGATGGTGTAGCATAAAACCTCAATCAAACACATTATAGTGAATGAAAGTAGCCACACACAAAAACTGCACATTATAGGATCTCATTTACGTGCAATTTTCACAGCAGGCAAATCTATGGAGCTAGAAAGACTAGAGTAAGGGTAAAAACAGTGACAAACAATAAATAGTAAATAATAAAATAAAACTAATTTATGGTAATTTTGTACAATGTGATAAATTTACCAAAAATTATTGAGTTATAGATTTGATTAGGGTGAAGTATATGATGTGCAATATGTGCTTGAATAAAGTTGAACAAACATTACTTATAGCCTCAGAAAAAAGAGTTTGGAAACTTCAAACAGAAGCACAATGACATGTATACAAAAATTTTTAAAAATTGAAACAACAAAATGAATTTTTGAAATTAAAATGTTTAAAGGGGGAATAAAGAACTCAATAAATGGTTTCAAGATAAAGGTGGATTATTTTCACCAAGAAATCAGAAAAAGAATTTCAAATAATGTAAAAAATGAAAAATCACTAATGGAATCAAGCATTTGAAAAATAACTATTCCACATTGAAAACAGAAATGGGAGGCAATCTCAATGAAATAAATCAATAATTTCTCAGAATGTAAAAACATGAGTTAATAGCCTCAAAGGGTCAAGCACAGTAAATTAAAATAGACTACTAAATGCATTATGATGAAAGTTCAATAATTTGGAAACAAAGGAATATTCTTTAAGCTGCCATACAGAAGAAAAAGAAACCATAATGGTTGCTATATTACTAACAGCACACTGAAAATTAGAAGAAAACAGTGAAGCAGTCTTCAGAATTCTGAAGAAAAATATTTTCTAGGACTTTATATCCAACCAAATTGTCAATTTACTATGAGTGTAGGTAAAGATATTTTCAGGCAAATAAGGTCTCAGAATATATATCTCTCATGCACCTATCAAGAAGCTACTTGCTGATGTTCTCCACCAAACCAGGAAGTAAATAAAGGAAGAAAAACAGAAACAGGAAGATCCAACAGAAGAGAGACTCTGCATTCCTAACAACAGTGCAAAAGGGTTCCTTTCCTTTTCTCTACATCCTCACCAGCACTTGTCATTTGTTCATGTATTGATGATAGCCATTCTGACAGGTATAAGGTCGTATCCCATTGTGGTTTTAATTTGCATTTCTCTGCAGTAATGTTAGTAATATCGGACATCTTTTCATTGACTATTGGCCATCTCTATGTCCTCTTTGGAGAAGTGCCTATTCAGGTCTTTTGCTCATTTTTAATTGTATTATATGAGTTGTTTGGTTTGGTTTGGTTTGGTATTGAATTGTTTGTTTGAATTCTTTATAAAATTTGAATATTAACCCCTTATCAGATTTATCATTGGTGAATATGTTCTTCCATTCAAGGGGTTGTCTTTTCATATTGTTGATGGTTTCCTTTGCTTGGCAAAACATTTTTGGCTTAATATAGTTGCATTTGTTTATTTTTTCGTATGTTTCCCTTCCCCAAGGAGATATATCATAAAAAAATATGGCTCCAAGAAATATCTGAGATATAACTGCCTATGTTTTCTTTTAGGATTTCTGTGGCTTTGAGTCTTATGTTTAATTCTTTAATCCATTTGAGTTTATTCTTGTGTATGGTATAAGAGGCAGTCTAGTTTCATTTCGTTGCATGCATCTGTCCAAGTTTCCCAACATCATTACTGAATAGCCTTTCTTTATCCCAGTGTATGCTCTTGCCTTCTTTGTCAAATATTAATTGATCATAAAGATATGGGTTAATATGCACACCTATGTTCATAGCAGCACTATTTACAATAGCCAGGTGCTGGAAACAGCCTAAGTGCCCATCGGTGGATGATTGGATCAAAAAACTTTGGTACATTTACACAATGGAATTCTATATGGCAGAAAGAAAGAAGGAACTTGTACCCTTTGCAACAACATGGATGGAACTGGAGAATATTATGCTTAGTGAAAT